>JAGKQA010000013.1:0-454044 GCA_022609195.1 Plenodomus libanotidis | reverse complement strand
TTGTTGTTGTTGTTGTTGTTGTTGTTGTTGTTGTTGTTGTTGTTGTTGTTGTTGTTGTTGTTGTTGTTGTTGTTGTTGTTGTTGTTGTTGTTGTTGTTGCTGTTGTTGTGTGTAAGTCGGAATGTTGAGCTGTGTCGAGAGCGTGCTCTCACTAATGAGAACGGCAGCTCTGGTGTGGTTGTCTCCATGCTCATTCCGCTCAGCCGCCTCGCAGCACTTCCAAGATTATTTATCCCGCACACAACACAGTTCTCCTCGCGATTGTCTCAAGCCCAGTTGACGCGGAATTCCAGCACGCTCATGAAGTTGTTGTGCCGTGCGCATAAATACTACCCTGGCGGCGGCCAGAGCTCTTCGGTCTACCCTAGGACTTCCTGCGCATTAGGCAGGTCGGTCGAAGTATACGCATACGAAGCACATATTACATTCTGTTTAACACATTCATGAAGGCGCAAACGCTCTTCGCCGCACTCCTTGTGGGGTTCACTGGTGGTGATGCCCGGCGCGCTGGGTCTGCTGCTGTCCTCGAGCAGCGTCTCGACCCGGACGTTGCTGTGTCGGTCTGCTATACATATCAAACTACGTATTTGGTGCTCGCTACACCAACACATAAGCCTAATGGACCAGACGGTCATCTCGAGCATACGAGATAATCGCACTCAAACCACCCACGCCCCACACCGCCACCGACTGTCCCTGGCATCATCCTCCAGGCCGTCCCCAATGGAGTAACGCGTAAGCACAAGCGTGACGGCCTTGGTGGCTTCGTGAGCGACAGCGACGACGACTTAAATCCCGCGAGCTCTGCGGAAGCGACCATCTTCCAGCTGAACAGCGGCGGCGAGCTGACCGACGCGAGCGACCCGATCCACTACGAGGCGGGGGACTTTTACGAGGAGCTCCTGGGCGTTGGACCGGCGCCGGAAGGCGCTGTCACCACAGGGTTTGAGAACGTCGCTGGATTATTCCGCTGGGTAAGCGACGCGTTTCCACTTGGCGCCGCTAGCTTTTGCCAGCTGCCGTCGAACGGGCAGGTCTTCGCTGTGTTTAAGGAACAGATTGACTGGCCTGAGGGCTGTGTGGCTGTTGAGCTGCACATCTTTCCTAGTGAGTGACCTCCTGCTGCTCATATGGACACTAGGTGGAGGGCCATTCGTGTGTCTGAAGAACAGGAGCTGATTGTTCGTTGTCAGCTACGCAATGCCAGACTGGCGTTATCGTTGAAGAGGCTCTTTCGAGCTCTGCAAGTGTAGAGGACTCTGCAACTACAGAGGGCTCTACTGTTGGACCTACTCCGTCTGGAATGTTTCCGACTACGTCAGCTCTGTCCACTGATTCTGGGGCATCTGAATCGCCTGGCCCCGTGCCTACAGCTATGAGCGACAGCTCCTCAAAATTCTCATACTTCGGCAATGGCACGATCACCCAGAAGCCAAACACGCAGACTAAGGATGCCAGCACTACTTCTGTGGCAACAGAAGACCGGCCGTCGTCGATCATGGAGATCAGTGCTAGTGCTCAATCCTTGACGGCTTCCTCAGCCTCCGAGCAACTTCCACCCGAACCGATGTCAACCACGGCCATGCAGACCGAGAATGTGAGCACCACTTCTGTGTCAACAGAAGACCAGCCGTCGTCGACCATGGAGACCGGTGCTAGTACCCAGTCTTTGATGGCTTCCTCAACCTCCGAGCAATTTTCGCCCGGACCGATGTCAACCACGGAGATTGGAAAGGCCACCACCACTTCTGTGGTAACAGGAGACCAGCCGTTGTTGACCACCGAAACTGGTGCTAGTGCCCAGTCCTTGACTGCTTCCTCAATCTCCGAACAGTTCTCGCCCGGACCAGCAACTGGTGAGCTCACGCCTAGCTCAGAATCCATGGCAAACCCAACTATGGTCTCGACAAAATCGCGTGGACTGCGTCCCTCAACCAGCCGACCGCATCACTCGAGTCGCCCTGAACGGTCCTCGCATAGCCCGCGTCCCACCGCAAGCTTGACCACATCATCCATCTGCGCCTTCAGCACATCCGGCTCGCTTGTCATCGATGGCGGGTTTGAGAACGGCAACCCGTTCCTCCTCGAAGATGCAGACAACGTCGAAGTAGCGGTCTTGCCCGTCGCCGACGTACCTTTCAAGAACACGGACTCATGCGATGCCGTCCTGTAAGTCACCGTGATGGGGCCCACCGAGGCGTCCCTGGTCTACGACCTTCCCCTGGAGCCGTACACTGTTTACGAGGTCACATTCGAGAATCTCTTGTGTTCTACTGAGGGGATCGTGAGCTTCTCCATTATGCACGGTGATATTGTCATATACGAGACAGAGGACGATCAAGATGGCTCTGGCTCAGAGTGGACAGAATACGGCAGGGCATTCACGACAACGGACGACACTGATGAGAAGGTAATGATTACGTTTGACACTGTTGTGTAAGCTTGCTCTAAGGACGACGACGACGAAGATACCTTGAAAGAGAGCAAATCCTTGAGTAGCAAGCGCCCGCTCACGAAGCGCGAGCCAGTCATAGAAGCAAACCTCTATTTTGACAACTTCATCATTACCAAGGTAGGACCGAGCCACCCCACCGACGATGGCGGCGACGACGACTCCAGCAGCAGCAGCAGCAGCAGCCAAAGCCAGTCTCCGACAGCATACTCGACCAGCACCTTGCCCACTCACACACACAGCCGGCCTACATTTAGCGGCCGTTCGCACTCCCGCCACAGCATGCCATCACACACTTGCAGTTGATATGGACATGAGCCTACGCAGACCAGCTCCACAACGGGGACGCCCTATGCTTTGTCCCACGCGTCCTCCAGCCTCTCCTCCAGTGATTCACAATCGACCTCCAGCGCGTCGTGCATGTAGACAACTTCGCTAGTGCTAATATCGAGTAGGACTGTGATAACCTCGATGACCTCTTCATCCTTGACAACTTCTTCGTCAGCCATGAGCACCCCGACAAACTCATGCGCTTTCAACAGCGCTGGCTCTGTCTTCCTAAATGGTGGTTTTGAGGACGATTTTGACCCATTCAGTGTCAAAGGCAACAATTTCTCCGTGGATGTTGTTTCGTCATCCGTCGTTCCTGATGGAAATCCCAATATCTGCAATGATGCATTATATGCTAAGCCTGATCCTCCTTTTGGAACCAAAGCGAACGCCACCTTGATTGACTTTTTCACTCCATTGGAGGAGGCTCTGAGCTACCAGATCTATTTTGATGCCTTTGCCTGCGGCAGCAGCGCAACTGATTCTTGGTCTGTCGTAGTCGCCGACACAGAGATCGGTTCTTTCAGCGAATTTGTTTGCACATGGACGACTTATACCTGAGTTTTAATTCCAGACTCAGGAACTACCAATCTCACGATACTTTTGGGTTTAATGGCCCTAGCAATTAATGATGCTGTTTGGTATTTCGACAATTTTGTGGTCACAGAAGTGGAGGTAGTTGACCCACAATCATAGCATGATTGTATAATTAAGTTCAAGGCATAGCAATGTTCTTTGGGTAATAGAAAAACTCATGTCTTTTATTCAGCTTGGAGTCTTGCTCGACTTTGCTTTTCTCTTATTTGGAAATGGGTGATAGTAGCTGTCAAGCAGGACAATGCGATTCACAGATCCGTCTCCACGTTGAAACGGAGCAGCAATGAAATGAATCGTGATTCTTTGCAAAAATACCGAAATGTTCTAAGGTTGCCTGGGTGAAAACAATATTCACATTACACATAAGATCCCTCCCCTCCCTCCACAAAAGAAAAACCTCAATACGCCCATAAACACGATGAACGTCTTGGACTATGTAGCACTTGGCCTGATCTCCCTTGGGCGATCTGTCATAGCTTGTGTCCGGGGTGAAGCCCACGAGCTCTGTAAGGACAGCAGTGAGTTGAAGGAACCTCATAATCCATATTGCCAACCAAGCTGTATGACTCATTCCCGGGGTCGCTGTAAAGTCTGCAGGACTTTTCTGAAGAACGACTAAGTAGAAGATCGATTGCTCGAGCATCTCGACGTCCGCCCCGTTCTTGTGAAGTGTCTGTAACAGTCTCTGCTCCTCGCCTCGAGCTTTCGAATCCAGGCCCCCATGTCTCGTTGTCGTGATATGTACCCGACTCTGAATCATCAAGTTCTCATTATTTGACCAAGAGGATTTGTAGTGACGACAAAATATAAAGAATCTCGGGCATCATTCGCATCACTTGCAGTAACAGAAGACTGGTGGATCTCCGATGTCTCATGTTCCCGAGGAAGGAACCTCCCTTACGGCAAGGGGCATTTTGAGCAAGCCCCAGTTGACCAAACCTAAGACTCAGACTGTCATCATCCACAGTAAAACTACGAATTTCACCAGAAGGAGCACTGATTCGTGCGTGTGTAGCTCTCAGCTCTCCGACAATCATTGCGCTTGAGACGCGGCGGTGCGTGCATGACTTATAACTTTCATTCATTCCCTCCTGATCATCATCAGCAATGGACAGAGCAATGGTCACGCCAATCGACAGCCCCCCCCCCCCAAAACACCCAATGTCACTCAAAGCCCTGCAAGGTCACAATCCCCCAAAATTTGTAACTGAACGCCAATGAATCCACAAATTCCGAGCATGCCTCAGCATGGATGTTCATCTCCAAGCTCGCACACCCTAGGGATGCCCGATGGCAACCAAAGACCCACGAGCCAATCAGTTGCGGTGGTTGAAAAGGAGGTCCTGGATCCGTATTCTGACTAGAGTTCAGATGGGAGCTTATACGACTCGGACGAAGTGCCGAGAACCCACCGGAAGTGTCCAAATTGTGGGAAATCTTCCGTCGACACTGCCGGCGACGAGGAGCGTTCGGATGCGAAAGCACCACCTAAACCCCCCAAAGGACATCTGGTACAACGCACGCCGCTTCCAAATTCACGTCGTCCGACAAGGTTTCCAATGCCACACACACAGCCTTCAAATCCAGGTCCAATGCAGCTGAACACGCCCCCAGTGCCGCTGCCTACACCTTCAGGTCCGACAACCAAGAAGAGGCCCATAATGCCTCAGGCCACTGATCGGATCATGACAGGTAGACTAGGAGAGCAAACCAATACGCACAGTTTTATAGACCCCCTCACGCCGGCTCACCACGATATATTTATGAACTAGCGAGAAATGCTTAGTGTCGGAAGAAAGCAGGAAATCAAGTCACGACGGAAAAACATAGCATCAAAGGAGCCGAAAACAGGGCCCAAGCTGGATGCGGAAGCGAAGCTGGCGTCAAGGGACAAACGTCGCAAGTCGGGTGCGACGAAGGCACTATTGAGCGTGGGAAAAAGTCGAAACCCACCGGGTAATCGAGGTTGAGGTTGCGTACGAGGCGGTGAAGATGGCGCCGCACATCGAAAAGCAATTTCGATCGCTTGGACGACAGGTAAGGATTTAACGGAAACCAGTTTGCAGATAGTACTTGAGGCAACGAAAGCTGTCATATTGTAATGAAGGCGAAGACTCAAGTGGCAGGACGAGAGAGGGGTAGGCCAGCATTATCATAGCCAGTCTTCAATACTTATCCAGCATCGACAATGAGCAAACGTGGAAAGACCGCGCCTTTTCCGGATTTGAGGTGACCTAGATGTGAGACCTGTGGGCGTCGAGATGTACGCGCGAGCGTACTGTCAAATTGAGTCAAACAGGAACATACCTAGGCTCATTGGATAGTTCATTCCTTAGGTACTGACATAGCTACCTCCCTTCAAATGAGTACTGTAATCAGCGATCGGTGTCACTGTGCCGTTCAGGATGTTATGGGCGACCTGACGGTTACCACAAATGAGTACCTAGGTATCCACTGTTGAAGAGATTTGTCGCTGAAAGATTGAGTATCTTTCCAGAAAAGCGTGGTTGGCTTGCTGGAGTGTGAACAGCCATGTCGTACAAACCAGGATTGTTATAAAAAGCAGCGATCTAGCCCGATCGGGCAGTACTACTCCCCTGCAACCATCATCCCCACCGACCGCGTTACTGCCCGTCGCGTTTTAAGATTCCCGATCACACTGCTTCGTGCCTTTCTTTGTGCGGCGTGTCAGTGCGAGCACCTCTCGACTTCAGGATTCCACGCGTCGCGTAGACGACCATACGCTCAAGATGGGGAAGCTCGTCCGACTCGAGCTTTTCAGTACGCCTCCCTCACAGTCGCGTCTGGGGCACTTACGAGGCCAGAGCAATGCTGACGCGATGCGCACATAGACTTCAAGTCCTACAAAGGCCACCACACCCTCCTCTTCGGTGATTCCTACTTTACCTCCATCATCGGACCCAATGGATCAGGCAAATCGAACTCGTAAGTCCTACAGCGTCCGCCCCGGCCGACGCGCCACGGCTAACATAACACTCCGCTCAGAATGGATGCCATCTCCTTCGTCCTGGGAATCAAATCTGGACAATTACGCTCGTCGCACCTGAAAGAACTCGTCTACCGCGGCCGCGTGATGAAAACTAGCAAAATCAACGACGATGGATCCGTAGCCGAACCCGCCACGAACGGCCACGCGAACGGCCAAGCGAACGGCGACGACGAGGCCACGGGCCGCGGCTCGCGCAACGATCCCAAGACCGCTTGGGTCATGGCTGTCTACGAGGACGATGCAGGCGACGAGCAGAAGTGGAAGCGCACCATCACGCCCCAGGGCAGCAGCTCTTACCACATCAACGATCGCGTGGTCACAGCGCAGGCATACAACGACGCGCTCGAGGCCGAGAACATTCTGATCAAGGCGCGGAACTTCCTCGTCTTCCAGGGTGATGTCGAGGCCATCGCGTCACAATCGCCGCATGAGCTCACGAGACTGGTCGAACAAATTTCTGGTTCGCTGGAGTTCAAGGCGGAATACGACAGGCTTCAGACCGAACAAGAAAAGGCTGCGGAAAATCAAGCGTTCATGCTTCACAGGCGCCGTGGTATCAACTCGGAGATCAAGCAATACCAGGAGCAAAAGAAAGAGGCCGAGAACTTCCAGAAGAAGACTGAGGAGCGAGACGAGGCGGTTGTGACACATATTCTGTGGAAGCTGTACAATTTCCAGAAAGTCATGGACGAATCCAGCGCCAAGATCTTGGAGCATCAGCAAAATTTGATCGAGTTCCGCCGAAACGTCGAGTCCTTTGAGAAGAAATTGGAAGCGGCTCGGAAGGATCAGATCACGGTCAACAAGGAGGTTAGCAAGATCGAGAAGAGTATCCGGACAAAAGAGAGGGACATCGAGGACAAGGAAAATAGTCTAGTTCCGATTGACGAGAAAGTAGCACAGAGCACTCAGACCATCGAGAGGCTGAGGAAGCGTGCTGAAGCTGTCACCAGGGAACGAGACGAACAGGCCAAGGCTATCGAAAAGGCGAAGAAGGACCTGGCAATTGTGGAAAAGGCCCAGCAGGAATACGAGAAGAAATGGCAGGAAACCATGAAGAAGCAGGGCAAGCAGCTTACCGATGCGGATCGCAAGGAGTACAACAAACTGAAGGCCCAGGTCATGGCAAAATCCTCAGAAGACCAGGCGCGTCTCGACAGCCTTATCCGGCAACTGAAGGGTGACGAGGTGACAGTCAATAGTCTCAAGGGCAAGGTCGACACTTACCAGGCAGCGACCGAGAAACTGGCGGGCGAACTTACCTCCATCCAGGAGCGCAAGGACAGTACCAAGGAGCTCGTCCAACAATTTTTTGGTGATCTTGAAGCTAAGAAAAAGGAGCGGAATCTCTTGGTCTCGGAAGAGACCAGGATAAATAACTCACGGACCGAGATTGATGAGAAGATGCATGATATCCTCAGAAAAATCCAAGAAGCCGAAGCTGGCAAGGCGGAGACCGACAAGGAGAGGAGAATCAAAGAGATGGTGCAGACCCTCAAGCGCATGAACCCGGCAGTACGAGGCCGAGTTGGTGATCTTTGCAAACCGAAGCAAAAGAAGTTCGATGAGGCTGTCATAACAGCCCTCGGCCGTGACTTCGACTCGGTGATCGCCGATACGGAGAAGGCTTGCCTTGACTGTGTCGAGTATCTCAAACAGCAGCGTTTTCCACCCATGACGTTTATTCCGCTGGACAACATTAAGACCAATGCACCAAACTCAGCAGTCAAAGGCATACAAGGTGCGCGGCTCACGATCGAAGCTATCGACTTTGATCAGTCTCTTGAGCGTGCCATGACCTACGCCTGTGGCAGCTCCATCGTGTGCGACACGTTGGAGATTGCCAAGGACGTGTGTTATCGGAGACGGATTCCTGTCAAGGCAGTCACCGTTGAGGGCTTTGTCATCCACAAAGCTGGTCTCATGACAGGTGGTCGTCTTCCCGAGCGCAAGGGAGGCAAGCGGCAATTCCAAGAGCACGATGTTACAAATTTGCGAAAGCAACTAGACAAGCTCAAAGACGCTCTTGCACAGCTGCCGCGGTCGGATAAGAATCGGAAGGAGTCTCTGGACCAAAGTATCTCAAGTCTCGAACAACGTCTGCGGCAAGCGCGTAATGAGCTGCAAGCCTACGAGAAGAACGAGGCGAGCAAGAAGACAGAGCTTTTGCACGAGGAGGCTCACCTGGACGAGTGGGAGCCGAAGTTCGCGGAGAGAGAGGCCGAGCTCGCGACCACGCGCAAGTCTGTCGCCGACTTCGAGACGGCCATTGCCAAAGTGCAAGATAAAATCTTCGCAAGCTTCTGCAGGAGGCTTGGTTATGCCGATATTCGTATGTACGAGGCTATGCAAGGTAGTTTGGAACAAGAAGCGTCTAAGAAGCGCAACGAGTTCGAGGTCCAGAAGCAGAAGCTCAAGAGCATTCTCACGCTTGAGAACTCAAGGCAGGATGAGACTCAACGACGTCTCGACGCAATCCACGCGCAACTAGAGCGGCTCCAGGCTGACATTGAGTCGTATGAGGAAGAGAAGGCCAGCATCGAGGATGGCTTGGGCGACATCAAAGATGAGCTGGAGGCGCTCAAGGAAAGCCTCACTGAGGTGAAAGAGGAACTGAGCAAGAAGGCGGAGAAAGTGTCTCTCGCGAAGCAGGAGGTGCAAAAGCGGAGCAAAGACATCGACGCTCGTCTCAAGGCCATCAGCGGACTCGAGGCTGAGATTCAGAAAAACAGCGCAAGCAAATTCGCTCTGCTCAGGCGGTGCAAGCTGGAGCAGATACAGGTCCCTCTGGTGGAAGGCTCTCTCGACAATTTGCCGACTCAGGACAGTCTGCTGCATCAAGACCCCGATGCGATGGATGTGGACGAGGAGGATGACGCGGAGATAGAAGCTGCTATGGATGACCACGGCATCGAGGTTAACTTCAAAAGCCTCGACGACGAGCTAAAGAATGTGAGTAATTGTTAGACTTTCGTTGAGTTTATATCAGCTAACAGGATACAGTCTGAGGATGATGTCGAAGAGCGACTCCAAGAACGAATCAGCTCCCTGACTGCAGAGCTGGAAAAGTTGAATCCGAACATGCGTGCCATCGAACGTTTGGAGGGTGTCGAGACCCGACTCAAGGCGACCGAGCAGGACTTCGAGAGCGCTAGAAACGCTCTCAAAGACGCCAAGGATGCCTTCAACGAAGTCAGGACACAGCGCTTCGACCTTTTCAGCAAAGCTTTCGAACACATCAAGGAGCAAATTGTCGCTGTGTACAAAGACCTTACGCGCTCAGAGGCCTTTCCCATTGGCGGCACGGCCTACCTGGACATCGAGGAAGACACAGAAACGCCGTATCTCTCGGGCATCAAGTACCACGCCATGCCGCCGCTCAAGCGTTTCCGAGACATGGAGCACTTGTCAGGAGGTGAGAAGACGATTGCGGCTCTTGCGCTGCTGTTCGCCATCCACAGCTACCAGCCGAGTCCATTCTTTGTGTTGGACGAGGTAGACGCTGCGCTGGACAATGCAAATGTAGAAAAGATCAAGAAGTACATCCGTGAGCACGCGGGTCCGGGCATGCAGTTTGTCGTCATCTCCCTCAAGACAGGTCTCTTCCAGGACAGCGAGAGTCTGATTGGAGTTTACCGAGACCAGGAGGTGAATAGCTCGAAGACTCTGACGCTTGATGTAAGTCCTGTTTGCTCTATTCTTCCTCATTGCAGTCAACTGACAGATTTGGCCAGCTTCGGAAGTATGTATAGATATGTCGTTGGGTGATAATCAGCGAGCGGGAGTATGCCGCTCACAGGGATCGAAATTCTCAAGGGGCCATTTTTTGACGCGATACTTCTTGTTTGCGACTCTACGCTTGTTGTCTCTTGCTCTCCTGGCGAAGCACAGCCTTTGTGTAGACAGCAATTAAGCAACTACCAGTAGGGCCATCGTCGGCTTTGCGCTGGTGTGGGGCCCTAGCCATACTTGCAATGCGAAGAATTAATTCCTCCGGCACTACCAACGTCAGTGTCAGAGATCTTTCTGTGATACTGTTTGCGACGATCTGTGTTACCACTTTCCTCAATAGATATTCCTGAATAGATATTCCTGGACACAGACTCAGGGAACACATTCTAAGGAGACAAATTGCCAATGAACTGCGGACACCAGATGGAGATGATGTCCAGTAAGTTGTGCAGTATGTAGTAGACGGGTGTTTGTAACTTGTTATGACTTTTCTTCTTGGCGACATCAAGAAATACCTGATATATTAGGTAATTCACTTTGATGGGAACGAGATCACTACCGGATTGCCGGGCGCTGGCGGCTTGTCGGGCATCGGAGGATTATGATATATCTCCAGTATTACACTACTCTACCTACACATCAAATCAACGTATTCCTATCCTGTAGAGTCTACAAATGACTTACTCAGGAACTGACCCACTTGTGCTTTAGTCTCGCGATCCCATGGTAGTCCTTGACGGATGTAGACGTTGCGTTCCAGATTTTGATTGCGCGACGTCTCTGGGCCTCCACTCGGAAACAGAATTGAAGATTTGAGTATAATTCATTCCAAAGCAGTGCCCTATAAGAGTTGTCATCGCTAGTCGAACAGCCTGACACGGGCACCGACCACAGAAAGGGCAAAAAACCCCCACCTTGCCCACGCACGCCCCACTCCGCGCCTTGAAGACTCTTTGTCTATATGTAAAGATATATTAATCTGGGAAATCACGGGTTGTATAGTGTAATGGTGATCACATCGGATTCTGACGAGGAATTCATCGACTTCCGGTAATCTGAGTTCGATTCTCAGTACGACCTTTTTGGTTCGAACGAGGTTGACGAGAATCGGTGTTGGTAAGTTTGTGGTATTTTTACACCCACCATTTTGCAATTCTTCTTTTACAGCATCTCGAAACAATGTTGCAGAATGCCCAACAAACATCACAATATTTGGAATTGTGTATCTTGAGGGAATGCCACGAACATCTTGGGGCTTTTCCCCTCCAGTTCCGCGGTCAGACACAGTATGTGAAGCTCAGCAGGGTTCCGACAGGGGTAAGGATTTGGAAGCCACAGCCACTGTGGCTGAACAAGTGACTGCGCGCCTGCTGAGTGAGGCGAGGCTTGAGCTCGGACGGTCAAGTTGGCCTTTCGAGGTGGCCTAGAATCCCAGAGCCCAGAGCCCGATCAACCTCCTCGAGTTGCGACTTCCAAGGCCACGTTGGTCAACTCAACACCACGAATACAGACTCGCCACCTCTCAATTCACTTCTCCGTCAACTTCACCTACTTTCATTTGGAGTAGAGGCATCCTGCGATCACTGCACACAAGTCGCAGACAAATCAAACCTCCTGCGACGTCACGAGTGCTGTGGCCTCGGTTGTTCCTGGACTGCCACGCGCCGTCTAGCTTTGTGACGACAACATGGCCGCGCCAATGGACTACGAAGCTCTAAAAGAGCAATGGAGTGATGTGGAGGAGCGTGATGGTGTCCGTCTCAGCTGGAATGTCTTTCCCAGCTCCAGGATGGTTCGTAGTCCGCCGAGTCCACCGTCCCTTGCGCCCATGACTGACCGACTTCGTAGGAAGCTTCGCGACTTGTGGTGCCCATTGGTGCACTATACACACCTTTGAAGGAAAAGGCAGAGTCACCCTTGCTGCAGTTCGAGCCAGTCACTTGCAAACAGCCATGTCGTTCTGTCCTGAACCCCTTCTGGTGAGCACTGTTTGTCCTCTCCATCTGATCGACCGCCATGCTGACAGCCTCGCAGCCAGGTCGACGTCCGGGCGCGTCTCTGGATCTGCCCCTTCTGTTTGTCCCGCAACGCCCTCCCCGCACACTACAAGGACATTTCCGCGAACGCCATTCCTCCCGAGCTGCACCCGTCGAACACCACCATCGAATACAGGCTCGCTCGTCCCGCGCCGAGTCCCCCGATTTTCCTATACGTTGTCGACCTGTGCCAGGAGGAAGACAGCTTGGCCGCCCTCAAGGACTCCCTGGTTATGAGCTTGAGCCTGCTGCCCGAGAACGCGCTCGTTGGCCTCATCACTTACGGCACCATGGCCCAGGTGCATGAAATTGGCTACACCGAGTGCGCCAAGTCCTATGTCTTCCGCGGATCCAAGGAGTACTCGGCAAAGCAGGTTCAGGAAATGCTGGGTCTCGCTCAGCCTGCCATGCGACCCGGAATGCAGCCCCAGCCTGGCCGACCGATGGCTATGGGTCCCGCCGCGAGGTTCTTGATGCCAGTTCAACAAGTCGAGTTCAACCTTACCAAGGCCCTGGAGCAGCTGCAAAAGGACCCCTGGCCCGTCCAAAGTGACCGAAGGAATTTGCGGTGTAGTGGAGTCGCGTTGAGCGTTGCTGTTGGTCTGCTTGAGACCTCTTTCGCGGGCACTGGCGGACGTATCATGCTGTTCGCTGGTGGGCCTGCCACGGAGGGCCCTGGTATGGTTGTCGGCCCCGAGTTGAGGGAGCCGATCCGGTCGCACCACGACATTGACCGTGACAACATCAAGTACTACAAGAAGGCGCTCAAGTTTTACGATAACCTTGCCAAGCGAACGGCGCACAATGGACATATCATCGACATCTTTGCTGGTTGCCTGGATCAGGTTGGTCTTCTTGAGATGAAGGGCTTGTGCAACTCCACAGGCGGACACATGATCTTGACGGACAGCTTCACATCGTCCATGTTCAAGCAATCCTTCGTTCGAATATTCGACAAGGACGACGACGACAACTTGGTCATGGGCTTCAATGCTGTCTTCGAGGTCTTGACCACCAAGGAACTGAAAGTCACAGGCCTGATAGGTCACGCTGTGTCTCTCAACAAGAAGTCCACCTCGGTCGGCGAGACGGAGTGCGGTATTGGTAACACATGCTCCTGGAAGATGTGTGGTATCGATCCCAATGCCAGCTACGGCATTTACTTCGAAATTGCTGGTCAAGGCGGGCCTGCTCAAGTTCCTCAAAGTCCCAATCGGGGTATGATGCAGTTCTTGACATATTACCAGCACGCCTCTGGACAGTTCCACCTGCGCGTGACCACTGTTGCACGGAACATGAGTGGACCTGCTGGTGACCCAGCTATCGCGCAGTCTTTCGACCAGGAAGCCGCTGCCGTCTTGATGTCCCGGATTGCTGTCTTCAAGGCCGAGGTGGACGACGGCCCGGATGTTCTACGTTGGGTCGATCGTATGTTGATCCGACTCTGCTCGAGATTCGCGGACTACAGGAAGGACGACCCATCCTCTTTCCGCCTGGAGAAGAATTTCACGCTCTATCCACAATTCATGTTCCACTTGCGCAGGAGTCAATTCTTACAGGTCTTCAACAACTCACCGGATGAGACAGCATTCTATCGGCATGTGCTGAACCATGAGGACGTCAGCAATTCACTTATCATGATTCAGCCTACACTCGATTCATACACCTTCGACCAAGGGGAAGGACAGCCTGTACTTCTGGATTCCACGTCGATACAGCCGCAGCACATCCTCCTACTCGATACGTTCTTCCACATCCTCATCTTCCACGGCGAGACCATCGCAGAATGGAGGAAAGCTGGATATCAGGAGCAGGAGGGATACGAGAACTTTGCGACACTGTTGGAGCAGCCCAAGGAAGATGCTCGCGTAAGTTATCCATATTCTGTCATGGCGTTCGTTGTGACTCTTCAAAGCTAACAAGGCATTGTAGGACCTAATTACCGACCGCTTCCCTCTCCCACGTTTCATTGTGTGTGACGCTGGTGGCTCACAAGCTCGTTTCCTCCTGTCAAAGCTGAACCCCTCTACAACACACACGACTGGCGCATACGGCGCGCCTGCCCAGAGCGCGCAGACTATCTTCACAGACGATGTGTCTCTGCAGACGTTCATGGACCACTTAATGAAGTAAGTTGACGGCGAGCTTGGTCAATATAGGTGTGACTTTTACTTACACATTCTCTCCAGGCTGGCTGTTAGTGGCACCAATTAGCACTCGTGCAAAGGGTCAATCGACTGCATATATGGAGAGCAGAAGGAGATGAGCGTTGCTAATTGGGATAGACATGAAAGGCCGTGGGAAAGCACTTGTAGCGATCGAATTCCACCACATGCAATCGGTCGCGTTATACCAGATCCTCGTCGCAAGTTTCCGTCCGATGGTGACTCACCACAATTTTGAGTGCATGCTCTGTTGACTTTGTCCGGGCCAGAGTTGCCGAGTCATACGCTTCTGCACAGCACATTGATGATAATTTGACGTGCAATGCCAATGCTGAAGGCGACGTAACAGCCAGCAAATGTAACAAAATGGCGGCATCGCAGAAAGAAGTCCTGTTTCCACCTACGCAATCTATGTATGGAATGTGGAATTTTATAGCTATGGAAATTGGCGTCTTGCGGCTAATTCTGCCAGGCTCCGTACAATGCCAGCCCTTTCTGCATACTTGAGCAGGCTTCAAATTCTCCCGAACGGGACGTTTATGCGTCGGCATAAGCCAGATGTTTGCCAAAGTTTGTTTTCTACGTCGATTCGAAAGCGAATGAGTTATGACAGCAGCGCTCCGATACTTACGAGTCCGGGGGCAGCTGAGCCAATCGGCGTGACTGGCGGCGAGCGACGGTCCAACTTCTTGCACTCCGTGTCTAGTCAAGCCCCTGTCAATTGGCAGTCACGTGCGACGCTTCCCGGCCGCACCAGCTGGGACGGCAGGTCCACCTGTGCTCAAGAATTTCCATACCTGCCATTTTCGCTTGGATGATTTGACGACGACCGACTTTCAACCCAAACCCACCAAAGTCAATCCCTCGCCAAATCAGTCACAATGGGTGAGAATCTTCGCCCCAATTCCGGATTGTTTGAAGGAGAAAGCGTCAATACTGATGATGCCTCGTTGAACAGCCCCCAAGATCGACCCCACGGAGGTGAAGATCATGTACGCGCAAAACCCGTCCCTCTACTGCTTTTGCCCCGCTGCCAACAACGACGAAATCGATTGAGAGAAAAACCGCCATTCGAAAAGCCGATCAACAAGGGCGCAAATTAGGACATGGATAGACGATGCTGACGATGCTGGGGACAATAGCTACCTCCGCGCCACTGGTGGTGAGGTCGGTGCCTCTTCCGCTCTGGCCCCCAAGATCGGTCCTCTGGGTCTGTCCCCCAAGAAGGTCGGAGAGGACATCGCCAAGGCTACCGGCGACTGGGTACGAAAAGCTCTCCCCAAATCGCACTTGCACGAACGATCACGAAGCGGCCCCGCCCCACTTCAAAATAATGGGGCAAAACGAGTGAGGGAACATTGAAAGCTTACAAACGTTTCTTGCAACCAAACAGAAGGGTCTGCGCGTCACCTGCCAGCTCACCATCCAAAACCGTCAGGCCACCGTCTCCGTCGTCCCCACCGCTTCCTCGTTGATCATCCGCGCCCTCAAGGAGCCTCCTCGCGACCGCAAGAAGGAGAAGAACATCAAGCACAGCAAGTCGGTTCCCCTCGAGGAGATTATCGAGATTGCCAAAACCATGCGATTCAAGAGCTTTTCCAAATCTCTCGAGGGTGTCGTGATGGAGATCCTTGGCACAGCGTTCAGCGTGGGTTGCCAGGTCGATGGCAAGAGCCCGAAGGCGATCCAGGATGCGATTGCGTCGGGTGAGATTGACAGTGAGTGCACATGGTGTTACCAGGATTGAGGGCTACCCGTTAGGTCCCTCAGTCGCGGGAAGCCTTGGTTCCGTGCGGCGAGATGATGCTGACAATAATGAACAGTTACTGAGGAGTAAACAAAAATCCGACCTCATGAGGGAAGGCGGTTTGGGATTCTCAGTCAGGCATGTCAAATGGAGTTCAGGGCTTGCTATTCACAGCTTAGGCGTGGCCATACCAAAAGCGATATGGCAATGATACACCCACAACAACGACCAAAAAAAAACCAAGAACAACAAGCTCCCCTTGCCGAGAGACCAACCACTTGCCGATGGCCTCACTTTTGTTGGGCCTGTTCCGTGCAGGTGATCTTTGTTCCGCTTTCTCTAAGTCTCGAAAACTGCTGCGCAAAACGGACGAGCGCGTTCGCACATTTGACATGTCACACACCTGGCCATGCTCTGAAATCGGACTTCATACACAAATGGTCTTTTTCAATTTAAGTGCCGAGGAAGAACAAACCGGTGGATGACCCATCACTCTTACTCACCTCGGCTTCCTTAGGCCCCTTGGGGCGACGTGGAGGTCGGGGTCCATTTTAGAGGTCAACATTTCATCACGCGTGACATCTGATGCTTGGGCTGGGCAGGGAAGGCTACGACTGGTTGAACCCCGGGGTGCTGCACGAAGTGCTACATTTATCTAGAACAAGTGGAACTCCTTTTTTTCGGCTCAATGTCATATTATGCGTGCACTGTGTGAGATGCAAGGCGCTGACGAGACTGCCCTCATGGTTTCTTTCAAGCAGGTGACGGAACGAGGTGAGCCTACACAGCGATGAGGCAGGCAAATTCAAACGACGCGCACTATACCACGAGGCAGAGTTGCTCACATGCAGCACGGTGGAAGATTGGCTGGAATGAAGACACGGCTTGTTGATGCCACAGCAAGAGATGCCCATGGGCAGCAAGTACATGGGGGATCCAACGTTCGATCGGAGCTTGTAGTGACCCCTACCCAACAGGTCGCTGGTTTGTGTCCCGTTCCTGTCTTACTGTTGCCAATCGCAAAGCGAAACAGCTGCGGGCAGAGCTTCGAGTAAAGGTGAAGCACGTCTTGTCTATGCTAGGGGGAATGCCAAGTAGCGCTCGCTTTTGTTTTTCTTATATATTCAAAGCACGCGTTTTCGCGTCTCAACGCAGAGCTTCATATTCCTGCCGACTGCGGCAAATCCGCCTCGTCGCATCGTCGAGGTCGAGACCATCTCTGGAATGCTCGTCATGCCCAGATGAAGGAAATCGTTGTGTTGGATTGCGAGCCTGGCATTTCTTGTTCCCTGCATTTTGTCCTCAATAAAGATAGACGGGCTTTGGTGAGCCCAAACAGGTAATACAGACACTCCAATTGCAGATAGGTCAAGGTGGCCGTAAAGCTGGACTCAAGGTCTACAATCTCGTCCGTGCCTGTTGCGCCAGAACTCATGATGCTTGTGAAACTTGGGTAGTTGTGGAATTTCAGAGTGTTTCGTGCGATGAGAGGGCTGACAACGACGATTGTGGGATGCACGCCATTGTAGAGGTCTCATCATATCGCTGCTCGTCACCCTACGTCGCGCCATGTTGTCGCCGGAGTAACACATGTTCATGGTGTCGTTGGTGGTCCTCTTCTCAGCAAGCTACGTTTCCTAGAAAGATCCATGATGTTCAGAATACATGGTGGATCAAGATGTATAATTGGCAACGGCTTCAGCCGAGCATGGTCTAGCAAGCACAGAGACCTTCGGAGTTGGTGAACGTTGACTACAGCGTACCCTGGGGAACGAGGACCTAGTGCAATGCGCCAGCCTGGATAATGGACTGCAAAGGCCCATAGAGTCTTTGCTACTATTTCCCGCAGGCAGGCTACGGTTGTTGCCTATGAAGAGTACCACACACAAGTGCGGAGCGGTTCTGTCCAGGGAAAAGCTTCACCCAGCAGTTGGGTGACGAGATAGCCCCAGCACCAATATGTCCGAGGAGATCAGGGGCGGTAAGGCCAGCAGAGCAATCTGAAGTCACGTACACCACAGCTGGACTGATCTATCGGGTATAGAATAACTTCGTGGACGAGGAATCCAGGTACTGGAAGATGAACAGCATGCGTCGGGCCTCGCAGCTCCGGGATAACAGTGCTTAGAGGGACCTGGAGCCCGAGTGAGCACGCAGAAGCATGTTCGAGTTCTATGTATGTGCAAAGAGTCTTGCGCCAGCTGCCGACCTCGAGGTCGAGGCTCTCAGACCTATCCCGATGTCTAGATTCCAAGATTCCATCAAGAAGTGAGGTCCGCAGTGTCCAGCTAGCTCAAGACAAGGCCGATCATCTGCAGCGTGCACAGCTAAGACCTGCACGCATACCCGGATGCAAGAGAAAATTGGGCATTGTACAAACAATCGCAACGAGCTACAGTAAGCATCGGCCACCAAGAGACAGAGTACTTCGAAGGTGTCCCGAAGTGTGTTTGGGTTTCTCGTTAGCGTTTGACCGCCCGTTCAGCCTTGCCACACTTTCACAAGGAGAGTCAGTCAGCCAGCCGGTATTTGCAAAGTGCCGCTGCACTTGCTTGTACAAGAGACCTAGAAAATCAATGCAAACTCGTCGTCTTGTCCTGGGCTTCATCTGAAGATCATTGCCCCATGCTGTGTACTGACTTGATCACAAGGTTCACTTGCTCCACGGACAGATCAGACTGACCATGTCTTGTGCAGATACAGACGGTCCGGGAATTTTGTTAAAACACGTGGGAAAAGGACCGCAGGGCTTTCCCCGGCAAACCTTATGTGATTGCCGCAATTTAGGTACTCGGTAGAAGCAAACTTCATCCATGAGCAGGCCGTATTGAACACGACTTGATTACTATTGTTGAAACGTCCGCCTCCAGGGCTCTCTTGAATTCTATGGCATTTCAGCTCACAAAAACCAGACACAATACCGAGCTGGAGGCTACTATTCCGCATCAGTGTCTCGGCAAATCCACTGACAGCCAAGGTCCTGCGGCCGTGTGGCACAGACTTTGGCGAAAGGTACCTCCAAGCCGCCAGCAGTATTGAGTTGCATATGCGAGATACCAGATACGCAACCTCCTTCAACGGGACGACCCCGAAAGATTTCCATTCAAAGCATGCCAAAAGCGTTGAGATTGGACGATTAGGTTCCCAGGAGAGGATCAGCATGCGGGCTTCCACCAAGACCAAGATTTCTGGCTCGCCGACAGCGACTTGAAATGAGGCAAATGTCACTTGAATATTCCCACCTACATGTGACATGTATTTTTTGGCCTTAGAAGCATCCGGCGAAATGCTAAAATGACACTTGGGTGTTTCGATCTGGGCCAACAATTCCGGCTGCTTCATCAGAGGAAGTTGATGACGCCCCGCCAGCC
This sequence comes from Plenodomus libanotidis, assembly GCA_022609195.1. Taxonomy (NCBI): domain Eukaryota; kingdom Fungi; phylum Ascomycota; class Dothideomycetes; order Pleosporales; family Leptosphaeriaceae; genus Plenodomus; species Plenodomus libanotidis. The sequence goes on along the minus strand of JAGKQA010000013.1, from coordinate 434,604 downwards.
TGGAGTTGGCATTGATGCAGGTGAGTGCTTGACACTGTGGCTGCGTGTACAAGGTTTCGAAAGCTGTCCGCTACATGATGCAGGCATCCGGTCCGGGAGCATAGTCGAGGAAGTACATGCCACTGTATGCGAGACGACCCTTGGTCTCAGACACCGCAGAAGCAAGTACGAAGACTTACCGACGCCCTTTGACAGGTCGTCAAGCAGGCAAATGGACGAGCCAAGAAGATCGGACGGTACGAAAATGCATCCTCGTGTTTGCGTGATCTCTCCCGACATGAAGGACCGATGCGGCGAAGAGAGGCGAGAGGAAGTCACAACGCATCTACCAAGGTTTGGAAGCGGTCAGTTCTCCGGCCACTTGGTAATCAACTTCCAAAAATAAGACGGGACAACTCGTTCCAATCCGAGTACGTCCGTACTTCGGTGAGAAAAGAGCTCGAGAGTTTGCATGACTGGTGCAATTGAGAGCGAGGAGGATGTACATAAGTACATAGCCACGATGAATAACACGACCTACAAGCACCAGGTGCCCAGTCGCAGTGCGACGCGGTGAACCAAGTAGCAAGCAGCAAGCAAGCAGTACCTGACCGGGTAGCACATGTACATGACATGCCTGAATGTGCCTGTGCGTGTGCTCGAATTGCGTCGCGCGGGCGCGTACCGCGAGATGCAATGTGATGTTGTAAGATGAGATGTAATTCTCGTGGGTACGGTGATCAACACACCGCGTTGGAGGCGATGGATCCAAGAGCTTGAGCCCCAGCAATAGTTCCCGTCTCGCGCTTACGGCACACAGGAGGAGTAACGGGATTGGACATCTGGCATGCAAGCTGTGCTATTGCGCGTGAATCCATCCTTGCAGCGGTTGGTGGAGGTCGAAGGGCATCCTTCTCATGGGGCTGATTGGTCCCCTACGGAAAAGTTTACTCGGCGGCTGGCCGGTGTGCGATCCTGCGCAGTACCATAGTACTCAGCTCTCAGCTGGTTGAAGAAGCGCTGTCAGCCTTGAAGTCGGCCGGTCGGATCGGCCAGGGCTGCCCCTCGGAGAAGCTAGCCGGATGGCAAGATGGCTGGCACAATGGGTGAGCAGGTGGATTAGAAGGTGTGCTGTTGGTGTGTCAGATGAGATCGGGGCGGGCGGCCAAGACATATGTACGGTGAAGATGGATTTTGTGCGACGGCGCGGATGGGGCTACAAGAGTCCGGAGGTTGCTAATTGCTGGTGGGGAGATGGCTGGATGAACAGGATGATGGTGGCGTCCCTGGACGAGGAGGAGTCGTGGCATTGACGTGACACTGGCTTGACGCCCGGCAGCCGTGTTAACAGATTGGAATCATGGTGGCTGTTGTGGCTGACGTGGGGTTTGTTAGGGGGTAGGTACTTGTGTCGATAGCACACTGGTGGCGACGAGATTACCAGACAAGCACATGAAGCATGCAGGGCGTTGGTTGGTATGGGCCATGTGTTTGTGTCGCAGGCAGCCAGCCGGCAATAAGGCAACAGTGTGGCAGTTGATGAGAGGACACGGCCCACGAGAAACAAAATTAAATGGGAAGCGTACAACTGCTGCCTCGGTCCCTGACAGCGGCGACTTTTGCTGTTAATGTGAAGGTGTGCAGGTGCAGATGTGAGGGTGTGAAGGTGGGTGTGAGTGTGTGGGGACGTCTGGAATTGGCCGGGGTGGATTGAGTTCAATGTTGCTTACTGCGTATTATTGCTGCACCTACGGAGTAGCAGAAGCAGCTTCCCGCATATCCACGTCCGAGTGGGTGCTGCAGTGTTGCGACAGTGAGAGTATAGTATGTGCAATGCCTGCAGCGTGGTGCCACGCAAGCAGGCAGGGCACAACAACAATATATGTGTGGCAGACGAGGCGAGCGGGCGAGCTGGATCCTGATATGCAGATGGTCAACTTGCAAGTTCTTTCCATCTGGTCAAAAGGCCAGAAGGCCAGACTGGCGCACAGTATTGGCAGCCTCGCGCTTGCACCATCTGACACCAAGGACGCCAAGCAAAGTGGGATGAAGCCGTGCTGCCGTGCAGTGGATGTGGTGGATGTTGTGGATGCGGTGGAGTCCTCAGCGCCGTCATGAGGATCGACTATTCGACACACTAGGCTAGGCACTTTGTAGCTGGTAAAATTGTATCTTAGCTGTGTACTAGTAGCCTCCGTTCATGCTACTAGTAGTGGGGAAACGGTGAGCATCAAGATAAGTATTCGAGGTACTTGGTAGATCCTTGAATCTATTGTAGAAAGGTTGAGCAGCTACGGTACCTATCAGAAACAGCTACTTTCCACTTCTTGCCGCGGGAACATCTGCAGTGCAGGGATCGCCTGGGCATGTCCACCCGCTGTTACAGCCCAGGACAGGGGGCCCCAGGGCTTCATTCATATCCCGTCTGGTTCTTGGATTCCAAGCGCTGCACCGGCCTTCCTCCGCCTTTTCGACTGCTTCGTTATGACTCTGCCACAGTAACTTTCGTCTGCATTTGTCGACTGATCTTGGCCTATCTCCAGCTTGCTCCCGATCTATCTTTCAACGCCAACACAATCTCGACGCTCAGGCCGCAGCCTTCACTAACCACAGCTTTTTTCTCTCTAGTCGCGCCGTCACCGATTCGCAAACTCCGGACCCGCACACAGGGCCGACCACCTCCATATTCGCTACCACTCCATCGCCGCGGCAATACCCTCTTCTCGACCCACATTCGAAGATTCCATCAGTGATCTCAACCTCTGCCGAGTCGACCGAAATCTGCGGCCTTCAAAGAATCTCGCATCACCCCCCACCTTGGTCGTCGAGATCCGGTCTGGTCTTGACAACTCACTCTTCCCAGCAAGACCAAGACCCGCCAAAAATAACACACTGACGAGCCCTTCACACGAGCCTGTCTCCAGCTTAACAAGTCTGAGACTCGGGTCACAAAACGATCAGACCTGGCGGACATGGACGCCGTCGCTGCAAGACACTGAACGTCTCGTTCATTGCCCTGATCAGGGAACAGCTGGTCGAGCTGACCCCGCAACCTGGCAGGAAGTTGCCCGGAGTTCCGTCCGGAATCTGACGACCGCCGCCAACATGGCTGTTTTCGAGTCTACGCTTCCACATGCGATGCCTTTACTTGACCTTGGAAAGTTCGGTCAGCAATCGCATATCCCAGACGATCCAGCCGCTGCTTCTTGGCACCTGCGCTCCTTGCCACGCTCTCACCAATTGCGACCTTCTCCGAGATCCTTCAAGTCCCAGGCCTATCCTGCACAATACGCCTCCCAATCTGCCTGGCCGTCGAACGAGATTTTTCACCCCATCATCACGAACTTCCCCTACCCGTCACGCAGCGGGCTTTCCGAACATTCATTGCGGAGGAAAACACCCAACGGGACTATAGACAATGGATATGATGGCACACCGACCCAATTTGCATGCGGCCCTTCAGCTTCGAAATACCCGAGCATGACGCCCGCAGGGGATATATTCTTGGACACTAGTCGTCTGAATCGGTCTTCGAATGCGATGCCATGGTACCATTCGCAGTCACCGAGGGACAACTGCGATAGCAACAGCAATGTGATGACGCCTGGCGGTAGTGGTATGAATCAGGGGCAGATGGGCTACGGTGCGACCTACAGCCCGGCGTATGGGCCACTGGGACCCGCTCCATCTGTGAATACGCAACCGATGAATATGGATTTCGCTATGCGGCACAATGGTTATGCAAACAACTACCAAAATCGACAATTTCCGAGCCCTTCGCACCCGCCTGCTGGCTACAATACTTCCAACCCTGGCTGGGCCGACGGCCCTCTTGCTGGGTACCATCACGGTATGCAGATATCTGCGGGGTATCCACCACACAACATTCCGCACGAGAGTTGCTTTGTCGCGGCCCAGGCGCCACTGCCTCCAGGGTCTTTTGGTGTACATGACTACGGGCAGAACGGGCCCTTCCTCATGCCACAGATGCTGGATGATGGCTTCCTGCGCCATTCGTCTGCAATGAACCAGCACTTGCACCATTTGCAGAGCTCGTCACTCGGTCCTAGTTCACTCAGTGCCAGTACTGGGTTGTCGCAAACCTTCGAAGGTGGCAAATCTTTCAAAGAGAATGTGCTCGTAAACGCTCACAAGGCCTATACGGATCTTGTGACGCAGATCTCGCGTACCAAGCGCATCTCCCATGGCAGAGCTAGTTCGAGATCGATGAAAAATCTCATCTTCCCAAAAGCTCCGAAATATTTGAACAGGCCCAGCTCTCACCTCCAGAGGGCTTCTCACTCATTTCCTGCCGCAATACCTTCCTATTCTCGCCGTCAGATCCCACCGACGTTGCAAAGCGCCAATCTCGCAAGCGACATGACCAGAGCAGACTCTCACATGCTGCCGTCAGCACGTCTTGATGCGACCGGACGCGCACTTGACACGTATCCCATCATTCAAGGGACAATATATGGCAACCTGCAGATCGACCACAAAGAAACCGCCAAGACCTGGTTCAATGAATTGGAGAAAGTGTGCGAGCAAGGAAGTTGGCATTGGCTGGATGGTATGTTGATGGGCGGCTGTCTGCTGCACAGTTTGGAACGTTACGAGGACGCATTGCTTTGGTTCAACCGGATCATTGACTTGGACCCCAAGTGAGTACAAATTCCTTTTCCTTTTGCGTCGGTACTTTCTCTTGTCGATGGCAGTAAAGCTAATCTTTGCCAGTCACGTGGAAGCGCTATCCAACAGCGGGGCGACTTATTACTGTCTCGAGCAGTTCGTGGAGGCGGAAAGGAACTGGAAGCGAGTCATATCTATACGACCTGACTACCTCGAGGCCGTGGAATTCCTCGTTGGTCTTCTCTGCAACCTCCAGCGGAACAAGCAGGCTGTGGAGATCATTGAAAGTGTTCAACAATCACTGCGTTTACGGCCCGGAGAAGTTCATCCGCCCCAGAGAATCAAGAAAGGCATTGGCACATCCTCCTCTCCTACCGTAATCACCAACTCGGATGAATTATTAGCTGCGCAGACGGATCGAAAACTCGCCCTGTCGAACGGACTGCAGGATGATTTTGGATCAAGCGGATACAAGCTACCGGCCAGCGAAAATGGCAAAATACTGAGTCTTGTGCACAACAAGGGCAACATGCTTTACGCTCTCAAATTGATCGACCGGGCATCTGATGCCTTCGAGGAAGCTGTCCTCATCAGTGCTGGCAGGGGCATTGGTTGCATCCAGAATCTCATACGCATGATTCAGATGGTGCTGTCATCGCCAGGCCACGGACCGCAGTTTATGGATCAAGCAGCACTGGCTTCGCTGGGTGTCCCTCTTCTCCTAAGGCCGGAGGAGGCCAAGCAAACCGCGTCCAAAGTCTTCTACAGCACTCGTGGTGAGCTCCCAGGACTTCGTCATGTAAGCACCGCCCATGCGCATAAAGCTGCCATAGCAACGACGAGTAATTCTTTGCTGTCACTGGCCAAAATCTTCCAAGACTCAATGTCCTCTGGTGGCTCTCCGACTGGGCTCAGAGCGCGACCTAGTGGAGTCGGCGACATTCTCGCCCTTTATTACTTGTCCTTGTCTCTGTCGGAGAGTCCGTCTACTGCCAACAACGTAGGTATTCTGCTCGCCAGCGTTCAACAATCGTCGACACATTCGATGATGCCGACTTTCCAGTCTGCAAATCGGCATCCTGGAATCAGTCCTGGAAGCGGCTTGGGACTGGCGCTCTCTTACTACAAGTATGGTCTACTGCTGGATCCGAATCACGTGCACCTACACACGAATTACGGAAGCCTCCTTAAGGATATCGGGCAACTCGACTCCGCGATTGAGATGTACCGCAAAGCAGTGGATTGCGATGGTACCTTTGATATAGCTTTGACGAACCTTGCGAACGCTGTCAAGGATCGAGGGCGTATTGAAGAAGCCATTCAATATTACAGACGGGCGGTGGACGCTAATCCCGAGTTTGCTGAAGCTGTGTGTGGGTTGTCCACGGCTCTCAATTCAGTATGTGACTGGAAAGGTCGCGGGGGAGTGTACTTGAGTGGTGGCAAATTCGACCGGTGGCATGTGGACAAGGATGGCCAGCTGCTTGACGCACAACATGACGAGCAAGGCCGCGGTTTGATGAGCAAGGTTGTCAGCATTGTTGCCCGTCAGCTTAACGAAGCCTCGAGCTGGGGCATAGGCATTATCAACTCGAACGTGGTGCCGTCGCTGGTCGCGCAGCTCACAGCCGCTGGTGCTGTCAGCACAAACCCTACCCTGGATCTGAAATCGGTTTTGCGACAATGGGCAGGGCGGCCATGGGAAGGATCGAAGATCATTCGACTGATCGAGCGGTCTACGAGGGCCACGATGCGAGAATGGTACCTGGACAACCATGTGCGCCGAGTCGAACCCTCTATCGGCTACTCGCAGAAGACTTATCCACGCGTCAAACCTCCAAGCAGCCTCACCGTGCCGTCCGCACCAACAGTACTTCCATTTCACACCTTTACATGTCCACTGACAGCCAAAGATGTTCGGAGAATCTCTCAGCGGAACGCTTTAAGGATATCGTGCTCCACACTTCGATCTCCTTGGTTGCCGACTTCGGTCTATCCACCTCCCAAGCCTCCGACTCGATGCCTCAATATCGGCTATGTCTCATCAGACTTCAACAACCACCCACTGGCTCACCTAATGCAGTCTGTCTTCGGCTTTCATGACCAGTCCCGCGCGAAGGCTTTCTGCTACGCCACTACTGCCAGTGATCAGTCTGTCCATCGTCAGCAGATCGAGCGCGAAGCACCTGTGTTCCGCGATGTCAGCAGTTGGTCTTCCGATAGACTTGTGGAGCAGATCGTCGGAGACAATATTCACATCCTCGTCAATTTGAACGGTTATACCCGAGGCGCCCGGAACGAGGTCTTTGCCGCACGTCCAGCTCCTATTCAAATGTCTTTCATGGGCTTCGCTGGCACTCAGGGGGCCGAATGGTGCGACTATCTTCTCGCAGATGCAACAGCCATCCCTCCAAATACTCTCCGACCGTACAGGTCGAATCTGAGCCTCACTGACATTGCCCGTGACGATGCTGAGGGTGAAGCCGAGGACTGGGTGTATTCGGAAAACATCATCTTCAGTAGGGACACCTTCTTTTGCTGCGATCATAGACAATCGGCGGATGCGGCGGAGCGAGCAGTGACCTGGGAAGAAGAACAGCGCCGCAGATGGAAGATGCGCAAGGAGATCTTTCCTGATTTGCCGGACGATGCCATCATCCTTGGTAATTTCAATCAGCTTTACAAGGTATGTCGGAACCTAAACTGGCCTTCACTTTGCCCGGTGGCATCTGTACTGATATTGATGTGCTCTAGATCGATCCAACAACCTTCCGCACATGGCTCAGAATCTTGGACCAGACACCCAAGGCAATACTGTGGCTGCTCAAATTCCCAGAGTTAGGAGAGCGAGCACTTAGAGACACTGCCGCCAAATGGGCAACCGAGGAAGTCTGCAAGCGCATATACTTCACTGACGTTGCACCAAAGCAACAACACATTTCGCGTGCGCGTGTGTGCGATCTCTTTGTCGACACCCCTGAATGCAACGCCCACACTACAGCAGCCGATGTCTTGTGGTCAAGCACGCCCCTGCTCACACTGCCCAGATACGACTACAAGATGTGCTCGCGCATGGCCGCGTCTATTCTCAAGGGTGCATTACCGAAGAGTCCTGCCGGCGAACAGGCTGCCTTGGACCTCATCGCCGAGGATGATGATGCGTACGAGGTTATGGCGGTCAAGTTGGCGAATGGCATCTCGTATCATATGACTGAGGAGGGCTTTGGTCAAGCAAGGGGTCGACTATGGGACCTGAGGAAGTTGCTTTTCGATGCAAAGTGGCATTGCGCCCTGTTTGACACCCGACGCTGGGTGAGAGACTTGGAAGAGGCGTACGAAGAAGCCTGGAGGAGGTGGGTCAATGGCGTTGGGGGGGATATTTATCTTTGAACGCTGCTCGAGATATCGTACTGTTCTTGTGTTCGAGACTGGGGGACTCGGGGTTTAAAGGGGATTGGAGTTTCGGTTGGAAAAGAATATGGATGCATTGTTCGAGAGGAAACCGATCCTGTGATTTGGAACGCGAGTTCTACTTGAGGCGCCTAAGGAGGCAGGAGATCGAAACAGCGGGGCTCGGATGATGTGCACGCCTAAGCATGGGTGACGATTTGGGATTCGGTTCAAAGGATGACCAAATACTCAAGGTCACCACACCGTTTCCATGCTTTTCAGGCACTCATCATCATCTGTTATTCAACTGGAGTGTTTGAGGGTGCATTGTTTATGGTCGGCACACGGATGGCAGTCCGTTTCCTCACACTACTTGGGCGGCCTCGCGTCTCTGCAATATCGTCCATTTTGGCCAAACCAGTTTCTTGTTATTTCGAAGACAGGGCCCGGTCACCCACTACTCATATTCAAGCCCACCGTCGTTTTGTATGGCCTGAGTGTGTCATTTTCTGTTTGGTTCTTTCTTTGTTTTTCTTTCGGAGATAAAGCATTTACAGAATTCCTGGGGATTACAACGAACGATACGAACACACGACTGGAGTTTCAAGTGCTGCGTGCAGCAGTTTCTTATAGATATATATACCCCGAGATCACCGTCGGAGGCTGCTTCGGATGGCAAGTAGTGTTATCCGATGGTGGTCTCAATGTTCAAGAGTTTCCTGCTGTATCCACGTATGTGCCCGGCCACCTATTCTATGTGCTTCTTGAACTTGTTTGGTCTTGAGGGGAAAGGGGCTTGCGCGGTCTGGGCTGTGTACGCTACGACCGTCCTTTGCAGTTCTCCTGATCAATACCGTGTTAGGGTCGTATCAACCTTGGAGCAAGGAGTCAGGTTAATGAGTCTGTCGAAGCTGTGAGAAATAACACTTGCCGCATCGAAATGGTGGGTGTGTGGGTAGCTCCAAGGACAAAAATATACAATGCTGGGTACTCTAAAACTATTGCACGACGAACGTATTTCATTTTCCAGGTCCTGGCACGGACATTGTCTTAAATTCCCGTTGACTTTCAGTCAAACAACAAGTCTCATGTGTGTGTTTGTGTGTGTTTGTGTGTGAGAGAGAGTTCTCATTCGGTGACGAGATGAACAGATACCAGCACCTAAGCGAGACGGCAGACCACAGGTTTAGGAAACGGCCTGCGCCTTTGGAAACGCTATCTTAAATCGGTTTACCCCTTTGAGAATCACCCCTGGGATGATTGCCTTTGCCATCTGGGACACTGGCTCTGGGCTGCGTTGGCTGCCTGTGGGACGAGTGGTCGAGCTGCTTTCACCTGGAGATGCCGTGTTCGAGCATCGATAGTCCAGCTCACACCAACCCATCCTGTACATAAGGAATCGTCGTAATGGTCTCAATGTACTACCTGTTAGCCTCCAGATATCCACAATGGAGAGTCCGTTGGGTTCCCAAAGTATCAAGGGCGTTGCAGAAGTGTGCAACCCAAATTGTGAAGGGCCCCTGCCTGTTTGCTCGAGTCTGGACGCGGCCGCGCCTATTGGCCCCATATTTAAGGCCGCATGCATCAGAAGTACTTAAGTAGTTGCTGCAAGTGCTCAAGCGCCAGGTGTTAATAATCCTTGTTGCAGCCTTGACTTGAAGCAACCTGAAATGGAGAAGATTTTACTATTGCTGGAAGTATGGTTTTCAGCAAGTAAGCAATCCACAATCGACATGCATCGCCCCGGCACGACGAAGTCATGACAACAGCAACAACAGCACGATCTATGGCTCATGATGGCGATGAGACGCCCGCTGAAATATCTTCTGGATGCTCCGAGACTTTGGAGCCGAAGCCGAACGCGATAGACGTGAACATGGAGCTTCACAGCGGCGCCGATCCGGACTCGACTCAGCAGCTCGGCCGCAAGAAGCCCATCTCATTCTATCTAGGCTTTACCTGTCTACTTATCATGATCCTTCTGGTGTCTCTAGACTCGACATGCATGGCAGTCAGCATATCGACTATTTCTGCGGAGCTTGACGGGACGACCTTTGAAGCCTTCTGGGCGAGTCTCGCGTACATGTTGGCCGATGTGGTCACACTGCCGCTCTACGCCAGCGCATCGGATGTGCTTGGGCGTAAAATTCCATTATACACGGCCTTCGTGTTCGCTGTTGCCGGTTCTGTGGTGTTTGCTACGGCTCATTCCATGCGGATGGTGATCGTTGGGCGCCTGATACAGGGCCTCGGTGGTGGTGGTCTCGATGCTTTGAACGAGATCTTGATCGTCGATATCACCACCCTGAAAGAGAGACCTTTGTATCTTGGTACGTCAGCAAGTTTGTGGCTATTTTACCCTCCCGTTGTGGGGCACGCTTCACGGCCTGCTTCGACAACTCAGGAAAGCATGTCACTCCTTGTTCAAAAAACGACCGACTGATTTATTGTTCCAGGTCTCATGGCTGTTCCTATGGCGCTCGGTACCATTGCAGGCCCATTGATGGGCTCGGCCTTGACCGAGTATGTCACTTGGAGATGGATAGGATGGGTCAATATACCGCTACTAGGCGTCGATGTGCTCTTGGCGGCACTCTGCCTTCGCCTCAAAGCTATCGACGAGCCCCTCCTTAGTCGTTTTGCTCGCGTTGATTGGATTGGCTTTGTCATGTTCGTCTTTGGAACCACAGCGTTTGCACTGCCTCTCAGCTGGGCCGACAGTCTTTACGAATGGCCTTCATGGAAAACCATTGTGCCCTTGATCACTGGGCTGCTAATACTGGTCGCCCTTGGCTTTTACGAGAGAATACCGCAGCGACCCATGTTTCCACATCGTATTTTCAAATCAAGGACCGCACTCTTGACGTTGGCATCGGCCGCTGTTCACGGCCTCATTGTCTACCCAGCAACCACGTATCTGCCCCTCTTATTCCAGGCCGTGAAACTTCAGACTCCTTTCGAATCCTCAATATCCATTTTGCCTGCTTGTTGCGGTGTTATTGGATTTGCGTTGCTCTCTGGCATTGCAGTCGAGGCTACACGTCGGTATTTGTGGCAGTTTTGGGGCTCATGGATTTCGATCACCGTGGGCATGGGTCTATTCTCCTTGATGGACCGCGGGTCGTCGGTGGCAGAGACTGCAGGATTTCAGCTCTTAGCGGGCGTTGGTCTCGGTGCCCTATTCACCGTACCAACGCTCTCCATACAAGCTGCCGTTGCTGTGGAGGACCAGGGTATCGGGGCTGGCATCCTCGTGGGCCTCAGGCTATTCGGCGCCCTCATCGGATTAGCCATTGGATCGACAGTTTTCGCCAGCGTCTTTGAGAAGGCACTGTCGCGAGTAACTGTCCTTCCCGATGTCCTATCCACGCTACGAGACTCGAGCAGTGCGTTGGCCTTCATACCTCGTCTGAGGGACGTGGACATTCCTCCTGAGATGATGGGAGAGATAAAGGCAGGGTATTTCCGAGCTTTTCAGGCAATGTGGTATGTCATGGCTGCAATTGCTTGCCTCGGATTCATATCGAGCCTTCTAATTGAGGAGAAATCGATAGAAACTGATGATGTCGGTAGACAGCATATCCAGCATAGACAGGGCAAGTAAACTGGAGACACAAAATGGCTGTGAAGACTTAGGCATCACCAAAAGTCATATGTTCATCGCTCAGATGTTGAAATAATAAGATGCTACAGGTATATAACACAGGTGACTTGGACAAGACTATCTACTTGTGCTTTTGTTCGACACTCTAAGTCTCCACATTCACTTCAAGTTGTATAGAGCACGACTCTTCCGTCTTCCAATGCAGATAGTGGAAAGGTGGATTCATGATCGGGATGTATTGCTGATGAGATGGTCTGCTGACCAGCAACCCTAGATGTGGAGCACTGATCCACCAGGTGCTAGGCAGTGATGCCAAAGTGAATATGATCGATAGTATCTCCGGATATCTAATGACTCAGTAGTAGCATCCAGATTGCGAACCAGGGAACAGTAGATGGCTTCAATTGGTGCAATGGTGCCTTAACATCCCTCACCTGTGGCAGTCTGCCTACTTAGTGCCTCAGTGGCCTCCATCTCTGAGGTCTGTCCCCATGCCCAAGTGTGCTCAAGTGAACAGAGCTCGTACATGCATTCCAATGCTAGCGCAGACACATGGCATGGCACGTTCCACGTAAACTTGCCATATATCGAAGCTATATGAATGTGCCCGGTAGTACAGCTCGAGCCTCTGACCACTGATGCACGTCGATGCTGTACCCATGGGGCTGTGTATTGAACGATCAGGGTGGCGGACGGCGTGCAAAATGCAGTAGTTACCTGGGTTCAGTAGGAATGGTTCTTTGCAAGCTTGTGTCACCTCCAGAACTGTGAGCTTGCCGGTCTGTCCAATGTAAATTACAGTAGATAGTGCTTGCTGCATAATAATCCGCTCATCCTTCCGTATGGGGCCATTTATTGATGCAGTCATGCAGCCATCTCCTCAGTTTAGTTTTGGCGATCTACGACTTTCAACAGCCCCAAGAGACGAAACGCTCTCTGAAGAACGAGTTTCAAAATTTCCCCAGTCTTGTTCTATCAAAACCAACACCTTGTCTTGCGACCCGCAATGACGATGTCAGATTCCAATGCTTCCTCGATCCCGACTATGTGCTATGTCACATGCAGTAAGATTGCTAGCTACTGCACGCTGAGTAATATTTTGGTGAACTGACAGAGCTTAGATGCAGCATTCGCAGACGCGTAGACGATCGGCAAAAAACTTGAGCTGTGCAGCAGTAGCAATTTTACAGCTGAATACGCCTCCTGTCAGAGCTGTGTCGCTAGTAATGAAGCGGACACGGGGGCAGCGACCACGTACCTGGACTCGGAATTTGGTCAATTCGTCGATTTCCGTGATGTTGCGAATACAACAAGTACATTGTCAATACCAGCATCTTATATATCAGTCTACTCAATCTTCGTAGCGGAGACTACTCTCGTTGCGACACAGCTCGGGGGTGGCACCGCCACCACGACGCTGTACAGAGAAGTCGATAGCACATCTCTCCTACCGAAGTACTCTACACATTTGATGATCGAATCTCTCATATCGAAGAACATTCCATCAGAAGTGTTTAGCGACTTCGCGGCTTCAGTCTCCTCTGCAGCGTCTCAGGCCTCCGTGACGGGGGACCCCACTGGCCTCATCTACTCCGCTCTGGAAGCTGCCTCGTCGCCAGCATGGTTTACATCCGCGATTCCGTCGACTTATGTCGCACAAATCAGCACTCTGGAGACGAGCATCAATGTGTTCAAAGTTACGACAACCAGCTCGAAGTCCCCGTCTGCCTTGGCCTCAGTTTCACCTGCGACATCCTCCTCCTCTACTCGTAAGCATGCAAACCTTTTTAACTCGCGTTGCGTGCAGTAATCTCAAGGCGGAAAACTGACTAGATCCTTCAGATGTCGCAGAAAGCAAAGCTTGGATTGCGGGCGCCGTGCTTGGTCCCGTCGTCGGTATCGCTTTGCTTCTTGCCCTTGGATTCCTGCTGTTGCGTCGTAGGAGGAGGCGGCTAGCTGCTGAGACGCAACCGCAGCCGGACGCTACTGGCCCCGGAACGAAGTATGTATGAAAGAGCTCAAATGCACAGCGACAGTCTACCTGCACCAAATGATTCGTATGGGATGGATGGAGAGCAATACTCGCGGGAATTGCCTGTGATTGAGCAGCCGCGGGAATTGCCAGCAGGAGAGGTTCTGGCGCCTAAAGAGGCACCTGCAGTCCATGGATCCACGGGACTTCCACCATAGGGATAGAATGAATGCTGAATTTATGTGCAGGGGAACGCCGTGGACAGGGCTGAGGTTTATCAATGTGCATACATCTACATAATGAATCAGACCTTGTGGAGCAGGTCCAGCGGTAATAGCACACTGTTTTGCTACTCCCGAACTTGATGCAGTGCCCGTTACTCTAATTGGGCTTTTTCTTACATCCCCACTCGGCATACCACTTGACTTGATCGGCAGAGCCTGCGTGTGAAGTTCGTGCCTGTCTGGCGACATAAGATCAAACCTTGCAGCTTGAGAGCTGCGCTGCGTGTGACAACTCTGTAGAGTACTCAGCAGCAGGTATTATCCACCGAATGAAGCCAGGCAAGAAAATGATTGTGTTCGAGACGCTCAAATCTGGAAGCAGGCTGGCTCTCCCATTGGGCGATCAGCTGTGGAATCTGCTTCCTGAAAAGAACCTGGTCACGCTCGTGGTATCGGGTACATGTCTCCTCCTGACCAGTCTTCTGTGGCACCGCTTCTTCTCCCGTCTCAAGATCATTCCGGGCCCGTTCTGGGCCTCGATGACTCGCCTATGGTATGTCAAGATCATCATCGATGGCAAGCAGAACGAGCGACTCCGGGACGCACACGCAAAGTATGGGCCATTCATGCGGATCGCCCCGAACGAGGTATCTGTCTCGCATCTTGAAGGCGTTAGGAAGCTCCTGCTATAGAACCTGTCCAAGATTAGCCAACATTCATATTCAGGAGGTATTTGCTGCATTCTGATAACTTGTTCGCGTCAGGGGCTATTCTAAGGCATCACGGCGCTCCCAGATTGGCGTTATCAATCACCCATGTCTTCTCGTGATCCCAAAGTCAAAATCGAGAGAAGTAAAGCCTGCGCATCTGGCTATGCCGTCTCGGATGTGTTGAGGTACGAAGGGCCGATCAGCCGCATCATCGAGCAGCTTGTGGGATGGGTCGACGAATATGCAGAGACGGGCGCTGCCATGAAGTGAACACTTTCCTGAGCTTCACCACGTTCGACGTCTTCGGAGAGGTCTTGTTCTCGCGAGCGTTCGGCTTTCTCGAGAGAGGCGAGGATATCGGCAACAGTATCGAAAACAACATCGCTTTGGACAAGCTGGGCACTTCACTCTCGCACTTTAAATAGATACGGCTCGCCCTTGGTAACCCCATTGATCACGATGCTCGGCCTTGCGCCGTCGACGATGCTGCTTCGAACAGCGTTGGAGACGCCCACTGAGAGACAGAAAAACCCGGACGCCAGGTCTCACATGGTCGCTCACGGGTTCAGGTTTTTGGAGCAACACCCGGAGCGAACGAGCTTCCGTAACATTGAGGCGCAGACGACGACGAATATTGGTCCTGGCAGTGACACTATTTCCTGTGCTCTGCAGTCAACCATATACCACATGGTAAATTGTTTTGTTCCTGATCTCGAGCTCTCTTTCAGAAACGACTTCGAGGTGGAAAATAATTCTACTGCGTCCACTGTTGCTTGCGATTTCCTGGCTGACTTTCACAATGGATACGGAATCCCAGCACATGGACACAGGCGCGAAGTGAGACTGTTGCGGCTCAGAACAAGGGCCTGTGTCATGGAAACGCCGTCTCCTTTGCAGATGCTCAGACGCTGGCGTATTTGCAAGCATGCATAAAGGAGGGAATCCGTATACACTCCCCGGTGCCGAGTGAGTCTCTATCTTGAACCACCACACGTTCTCTTGAGCCTCTGTGATTGACACCAATAGTGGGTCTGCCGCGAGTTGTTTCCAGGGGAGGCATTGAGATTGTTGGGCATTACTTTCCAGAGGGCACAACATTCTCAATCAACCCTTGGGTTTTGCATCGTCATGCCAAGATTTGGGGCGCGGATGTGGATAACTTTCGGCCAGAGCGCTGGGTCACGTAGGATGCCGCGATCTTGGATAAGTCTTTCGTGCCGGTGAGTCTATTCCTCCCGCCCTTGGAATCAAGCCCATGCTTAGGTGTGAATGGAGCCAACGCTGAGCTAGCCACACCAGTTTGGAGCTGGCTACAACTCCTGTCCCGGACAGCCTGTAGCGAAGATGGAGCTGTCCAAGATCTGCGCGACAGTAAGTATAGACATGACCACGCGGTCCAAGGAGGAATCTTGTCATCTTGTCTAACAATCGCAGATTATCCGCGAATACGACCTACGACTTGTGGATCCTTCCAAAGATTGGGAATGGAAAGCCTACTTCACCATGGTGCCTAGTGATTGGCTGATCCACGTTTCGAAGGCGAGGCAAGATGCGTTCAAGTAGTTGAAATTGTCGAATCCATCATCGTCGTGAACGAGCAACCTTTGGTGTTCAACTGGATGTCCGTGTCGATGTCGAGACCAGTCTTGGGGCATGTAAAGCACGAAAAGCCACAGACGGCCAGATCGTCTGAAGCCCAGGCCAGAGGACGCAATGTGATATACTTGCGACTTGGCCTGGAACGGGAATGATTGTGGTTCTGGTCGTCGCGTCGTCACATAGATACTGCGACGGCCGTATGGACCATCCCTGTGGCACTCACCCGTGGTTTGCGAGATGACATTAGTGGTCCGAGTCGGATCCATGGCAGGAGACCTCTGGACTGACCTAGCTGCCTGGGCCAAGATATTATGTGCCAAGCGTCGTGACTGCTGAGAAGGAAGAGGGGTTGCACAGTCTTTGCCGAGTAGAGCTGTCTAAATAGTAGGGCCGCCTAGGATACAGACTTCCAAATCACCAAAGATTTTCCTCTTGACGTCGGGACTGATGCCACGTGCTGCTTTTCAAGCGTTTGCGGTCGCTGATAGATGGCGAAGAGATAGACAGTGTTACGGACTAATGTCGTCCCACATCCAAAAGCCAAGGCTTCAACCCCCACAATTGAGGCCGTTTCCGGTTTGAAACGACAGACTAGGTTGCGGGAGGACGTGCGAATATCTCGGCGTGCATGAAAAAAGCTTAGCAAGTTGAAACGAAACACAACATATATATAGACGTCCGTTGGCCCTGATCCAGAGTATGGTCATTCATGTCTCTTCACCACCGCTCCAAACAGGCCGGAGTTTTTCTCAAAATGAAGACTTGGAAGCGCCTCGTGTGAATGTTCACATGAGAGGCAGCCAGACACAGCTTCACCAATTTGCCAATCAACGCCTACCGGCCGACGCTCCGCCTGCCTATCCCCATGAAGGCCTGCCTCTGCTGGTCTGCCGGGTCTGCCGGGTCTGCCGGCATGCTTCTAGGAATAGAGCAGACTCGCTCCAGCTGCGGCGGGATAGACCGAAGTGCTGAGCGAAGTGGCAAGTGGCAGAGTGGGAGATGAGCCCTGGATGCTGAAGGCATGTCGTCGCGATAAGGTTGGACAATCTGGCATGCGGCTAACTGGTTTTGTTTAGAAAGGATCCACTTCCATGTCCACTTGAGCTGCATGCACTTCGGTCTCGCTCTTTAGCGCCAGGGACTGGGAGAAGGAGGCCCGTTCAGCGGTGGACCTAAGCCGTCGGGCATCCAGGATGTGCAGGAATAGGTCAGCAGGTTTGCAGAAGCTATTACAGGCAAGCCACTGTGGTAGACGCGGTCGTTGGCGACGTGGCGCAATTCGGGCTCGCACATGTGCCATGATGGTATAAAGGAGGCTGCCAGTGCCGGACTGGCTTTGCTCAGAATCGACGTCAGCTTTGGTGGCAGTTTGTTGCACAGCCGCCGACGTCAGATCTGCCCGTCACTTGCCCCCTTGGATCGCTGGCTCTGCTGAATCAGCATTAAACTTCCAACAACACTTGACGGCGTTCTTCCTTCTCTTTACATGCACAAGTCTGTCGTGCAGATAGTTACTCTTAACGCGCGTTACAGCTGTGCGCCTCCACTCTCTCACTGGTCCTACCACCGCCAACAACAGCCGAGTGCGAGCTACAACGGAGGCAAACAATTTCGATAGCCATGGAGCCTGATCTGAGCCACAGCATTACTCGGCATCCGCACCTCTTTCACCTCCATCGGGACTCATCGCGCACCTCTCAGCATTCCCGCGCGAGTGCCTCCATGTCTGAAATCCAGCCCATCGACAATGCCAACGCCAGCTCGACCGCCGTCGAGGCGGAGGACGCGAAGGGCCCCGACGGGCAGGATGGGACGCATGCCCGCCACGCAACAGGCCAGCAAGACACGGACGTCGAGAGCCAGAAGACTGATGGCAAGCTTCCCCGCCCAGGCGTCGAGAGCGACCCATTCCAGCTCTATCAAGGCTACAAAACCACTCAGGATCTGGAGCACATCAAGGCCAACATGACCAGAAAGCGCGACGGCCGATCTGTGTCTGACCAGCAGGAGCAACGTAAGGATGACCGTGTCGAGGTCTCTGCGATCGCCGCACCCTCGCCTGCGTCTAGCATAAAGCAGGGAAGCAAGACGCGCTTTCTGCCCAGCTTCGGGCGCAAGAAGGTTCAATTTCACCGCGTTGCGGGCTTCTACAACCGCCAGAACGAGACCATTACACGGCTTCTCAAGCCCGTCGAGGAACACGTCGCCGTCGCGAAGAAGCAGGAGGGCGACGACGAGATCGGAATCCAGATCGCGGTGTGGGGATCCTTCCTGGCCAACATCTTGCTGTGCGGCTTGCAGCTCTACGGTGCTATCACCTCCGGCTCGCTCTCCCTCTTCACCACCATGGCCGACGCGATCTTCGACCCCATGTCCAACGTCACGCTCATCGTCACCAACCGCGCCGTCAAGCATGTTGACCCCCGGCGATTCCCAAGCGGCAAGGCACGTCTCGAGACCGTGGGAAATATTGTTTTCTGCTTTCTCATGACGTCCGTGTCGCTAATTCTGATCGCCTTCTCGGCCAGAGAGCTTGCCACACGCGACGGCGAGTCCGGCACCAACAAGTTCCACTTGCCCTCCGTCATCGCCGTCTCCTGCGCCTTCGCCACCAAGCTCGTACTGTTCCTCTACACGTGGACGCTCAAGGACAAGTACTCCCAAGTCAACATTCTGTGGCAGGACCACCGCAACGACCTCCTCATCAACGGCTTTGGTATCTTGACCTCGGTCGGCGGCGCCAAGCTGTCCTGGTGGATCGACCCCATGGGCGCCATCATCATCTCGCTCATCGTCAGTACCAATTGGCTGCGCACGGCCTTCGAGGAGTTCCTGCTGCTCGTCGGCGTTGTCGCCTCCGTCGAGATGCAGCAGCTCATCACATATGTGTGCTGCACGCACAGCCCGGCCATCAACCAGATTGACACTGTGCGTGTTTACCACAGCGGCCCGCGCTTGATTGCCGAGGTCGATGTTGTGATGGACCCGGACGAGACGCTGCGCGAGACGCACGACGTCGCCGAGGAATTGCAGATCAAGCTTGAGAGCCTACCGGATATTGAGCGGGCGTATGTGCATGTTGATTTTGAGACGACACACAAGCCGGAACATGCATTTAAGAAGGACCTTTAGGGAGGGCGGAAAGTAGTAAGCAATTCTGGAGTAGTGGTTGACCGTGTGGGTGGGTGTTGCATAAGCGTTTGGCGTATTTAGGACTATGGGCAGGCTATCGCCGCAGGGACATCTCTTCCGAGTAGTATAGCGAGGACGTGCATACTCTACTTTATAGCATAGTGAATGCAACAGGACTACTGAAATACATATTACTTCACTTACAATCCTTTCGACAGTCCTGTTGGCGCACACGATTTAGCGTGTCATCTGGAGCATTTCCACTTACAAGCAGTCTTCATAGGCCAGTGCTCACAAAATCGAATGAGGTGTCGACCAGGATGGTATTGCTTGCTTCGCAAGCAATGTGATACCATCATGTTCTGGCTGATACTGCTGACGCTATGATCCTCATGAGTGTGCCCTAATATGGAGGTTCCTTTGGACCCAAGCATAGGAATGCCTCACCCAATCATGGTGTCTCAAGCAGAAGTCTTAATGCCACAAGGTACCTGGTTGTCTTCTATTGCTGTACCATAGTCTCTCAATCAAGTAGTCCAACCAGAAGTCTAAGTATTTCAGCAGCCCACCCCTCACAATTTGAAAGTCAGCACCTAAGCCACTTTGCGGTGAACCTGCTGGTCGTATCACAAAGCAACAATATTCCCAACCTCCTGCGACCCGACAAGACTCAGTCCATGACTCTAACAGCCTCACATTCAACCCTTTGGTCGTACCGCTCGTCTCACCCCGACAAATTCATGTCAAGGAGCCGCACTGATCCGCGCCACAAGCAGTAAGCCATGGTGCAATTCTGTCGGCAGCAGTACTATCCTCCAGCCTTGAAACTCTTGTATGCGAACGGTAGCACGGGGCGAGACCAGAGGCTACCATTTACACAGAGACGCCGGGACGTAGCGGTGCTGCCTGTATGTGGCCAGTGGGAATGTTGACGTGCGATACTGCAACGAGTCCACACATATGGTGGGGGCTGCTCCGTGGCTTTTCCCGGGGTTGCTGCTCCTGCGACGCCAAATACGTGTCGACTGTCGCCTCGATTCGCGCTAGATCTCGTGAATCTATGTATCGTCGACAGCAACGGGAATAGAGGCACTCCTTCTGCCGTACAGGTAGACCATGCCCAATTTTCAAACTCATCACAGTTTGACAGCCATATCAAGGAACGAAATTCTCCTCCGCGAGTTCTTTCCAACTTGGCACAGCAGAGCTCAGATCGACAGTGGCGGTAAAATCATACCAATCGCGCATCCATTCGCTCACAGACTTGTCCGCATTCATGGAAACAGCCTCTTCGACATCCCGTGGTGTCCCAACATCAAAGTTGCAGCGTACAACAGACTCACCGGCCATGATGTCTTGCATCGCCGCCGAGGAATCCTCGTATATATACATAGGACACCGTCTCTTGTCCAACCATGGCAAAGCGTCTAGTGGTCCTCGCGCTAGACTCGCTTCGAAGGCAAGCTGCCACGCCAGCTCACGCTGAACTCTGCCCCCGAAAAGCGCCGCGGCCTCCTTGGGTGACAAGACCGCGTCGAGTACGAGTGAAAACGCACCCACTGGCATCCCGGCGGCAGCAAGTGCGCGGGCGTCGAAGCAATCCGCCTCGTGACCTTGTAGGCATTCAAGCCATGAGATGACAGATGACGCACCTTTTCTAGGGTACTGATGGAGCAAGGGTCGCAATGAAATACGTTCCTCCACATATAGACTCGGCGCTCGATGCGGAGCTTTGTGTTCTCCTGGCAGAAAGGGATGAGGCCCTGGCTGTGGCATTCGGGTTTAGCCACAGCTCGGCGGTCCTCCTCCAGGATGATCTGCCTAACTGATTTGCGTAGACCGTCCTCAAGCGACTCGAGACATCGAATGGCCGAAGCAGCTGCTGATACGTAGAATCTCGAGCGTAGCTTCGAGTGCGGTGCTCGTTGATTTTCTTGCTCCCACGCTGGGTCAGCGGCACTCCAAATTCTGTTCCAAAGCGGAGTACAAAAACCTCCCGGTTGCGCCTCGAGGTGCTCATTCAGTTCACTCCGCATATCTCGGCAGAGAAGTTCTTAAGGTGTGCTCCAACATGGCACATCGCTGAATAGAGCGTGAGCACAGGTGACTAAAGCCGGAGTCGTGGAGTATTCGCGGGAAAAGAAACTCCTGCAAGCACCTTGCGGCCACACATCTCGTTGCAAAAGAAGTCCCAAGGCGTCGTGAGCAGCCTTTTTTTTGAGAATGGTACTTCTTCCCAGTCGCGATGTGGGCAGCCGAGATCCTTGAGGAACGACGGGCGGCCTTCAAGACTCGTCCCAGACTCTGTGGGTCGTAACCGGCGTTCTCCGTCCGACCTTTTCCTGTCAAACTGCATAATGAAACTTGACCCAGATGCAAAATTTCAAATACACATCCAGAACGGTCTGAAGACACGATGGGTTTCGCAGAGGTCGTTGTTAGTCCCTACATCTACCGTGGGTGAGATCTTGATCTCATCTGCCGCACCAACCATGAGTTCAAGGAAATCGTTGTCGGCATTGGCGTGAAAGAACATTGAGCATGACTTCCGGTGCACCTCTTCAAGGAGATAGTGGAAGTGGCCTGGCGAGATGTTATGGTGGTCCGTCGAACAAGTCGTCTTGAATATTATCAAGTTTGCCAGAAGAGCAGGCCCGTTGTCCGCGACCAACGAGTTGACAAGTGAACATCAGAGAGAAGCCGATAGGATCGCCGTTGGCCAGACTCAGCTTCCCGGTTGCAAAGTTGTAGATGTAGCCGCCATCGACTGCGAAGTATGCCTGGTAGATCAGCTGCCTGATCTCGGCAGGAAAACTGGACAGAACATCCAGCGATTGCTCCTCGGGTGGTGGCTCACGGGAGCCTATGTTTGCCAGAATCCTCGTAGAGACATCTGGAGACGAGATGTAGAAATCTGCACCGTTGTCTTTCAGAGTTCTAGGAGTGGAGTCTGCTTCATTGTTCTGTTGTGCCGTGGTTGGCAGGGCTCCTTCTTGAGCTTGATCAAGACAAAGTCGAAGATGATGGATTTGTACAGGTTGACCAGCTCGTGATTAAAAAATGCAATACTTTCTTCATCTGTGAAAAGTCTCTGATGAGGGCTTTGGTGGAGGTGCCTGATGTATTGATCAAGACGATGAGCAAGGATGTTCTATGCGGCTTGCACGCGCCGTAGTATTCCATTCCGTGAGAGGACACGTATTCTCTTGAAAGAAAAAAGGTTGCCAAACTGAGGTAGCTTGAAGGCCGTGCAGTCTGCCGGTCTAAGAAGGGACTAGAGCTGTGCACGACATTGAGCCTGCTTCGAGTTGAGTTAACAGAAACCTTGGTGTTGACCTCAACAAACATGGCCAAATTTCGTAAACGTAACAGGCTATGCAACCAAGTTCGAGAATAGTTTGATTTGATGTTTGCTACATACCTGGAATAGGGGAGGTACTCTTACGATGACCACGAATGATGGTTCCATTAGTCCTTTTTGGTAAATAGCGTGTATAAGATGAGTTGGCGCCACATTTTACCTCCTCTACGATCCCATGTGAGATCCTCCGAGATACCGAGAAACAGCGTCGGGGTCGAAACGATGTAGTCGTTGCGAGAGTGCGGCGTCTCACGCCCATTATGTGGGTGCTTGGTCATTCATCTCCACCAGCGACTTGGTGACCAGAGTGAAGTGACCCCTGACGGCTGGACCCTAAAAAGGGGACACTGCAGCATGGTGGTCCTCCAATGGGCTTCCCAGAAGGTCTGAGGGTGGCTAGTTCCTCAGATCAATACGTATGGCGAGTTTTGATAAGCAATGCATTGTTCCACATATTGCGATATGCCAGAATTTCTCAGATAATTTCTATCTATCATTAGCCCCTCAGCGCAAAATACGCGGGACAGTGCTCATTATTACCTAGAGACCCAATGCGATTGCACATCTATGCGTTCCCATGGTTGAGCACACCCAAAGAAAACTTCCCGCTCCATAGCTCCTAACGCCAACGAAGCACACAAGCCGTGCTTATGGCCAGTAAAATCAAGCCTGCCACCGCTCGGGCCAGAGCGTCAATAACAGAATAGTACATACACGAGGCATGCCATGAAGTTGTGACCGATCAACTACCAAACCGCGGCAGCTGTTGTCACCAGCAACACCACGGCCGTCAACAGCCACGAGCCCGCCA
Source organism: Plenodomus libanotidis (assembly GCA_022609195.1). NCBI lineage: Eukaryota > Fungi > Ascomycota > Dothideomycetes > Pleosporales > Leptosphaeriaceae > Plenodomus > Plenodomus libanotidis. The sequence goes on along the minus strand of JAGKQA010000013.1, from coordinate 411,193 downwards.
GTGCAGACGCAGCCGAGTAGAGATGGAAGTTGCCAGGATAATTGCACGTGATGGTCGACCCATTAGTGCCATGCATGGTTCCGTAACTCGTGTTAAACCCAATATTCCACGGGCGCGGGCAGGCGAAGCCCAGCGAAGCTGGGCAATTCTGCACGAGCTCGTAGCACAGCTCCTCACACGGCAGCACCTCTTTGTACGGTCCGGGCTTGACAATCTCGTCGATGTGCGGATTGCGGCTTTTCTGGTAACTCAGCTGGCTGCTGAAGTCGGCGTACTGGCCCAGCTCATCCGCGGTCGGAGTCGTCCCATCGGGAAAAGTGGTGTTGATGGCCCGCGGTTGGAGAAATGTGTTTGTTTTGGAGAAGTCCTCGCAGCGCGGAATAGTGACGCTGCACAGCCAGTTTCGATAGGCGGAGTGGCAGGTCGTGCAGTTGCGAACCAGGGAGTACTGCTGCGTGTCATCGGCTTCGCAGGGTATCAGTGACATGGACTTGTTGAAGCCCTCGTATAAGGATAAGGCGTAGTCGTCATAAAACTGGCTTAGACTAGTCTGGTTGGGGAATGTTTGGTTGTTGCCGGGAACAGCGTAGGCAACTTGGTCGCAGAAGGTGAGGTTGAAGACCAGCTGGCAATTACCGTAGGCTGAAAGGTGTCAGTGAATGTTCAACAAGTTTCGATGCCAGATGATACTCACCTGACTTCGTCTCGAACGCCGTGCTTGAGAAGACCGAGCCACCGCCGCCAACCACGTTCGTATTCGACGAATTATCAACATTTCTCGCCAAAATCCCAGTATACTTCGTGCTCGAGTTGAGCCCACTGAAGTAGAACTGCTGTTTGGGATGCCCACCATTACCGCGCCTCGTCATTCCCGTTGTCACCTGTGTCGTAGCCTGGCCGTTTCTAACAGCCGCAATCTGAGCATTGTTGTCGAGCCCACAGTACGAATACCGCAAGCCCTCAATAGATGGGTTGGCATCGTTCTGCGCAAACATAGAGTAAGGACGCGATGCCATGACCTGCTGCTCCACAGCCCGATCACGGCTTGTTGTTAAATTTGAGGTTTCGAGCAGCACCGACGTAGTATCGCTGTCCACCCAGAATAGATACAGGCCCGTGCTTGTCTCGTTGTAGCTGTGGTACCAGCCGTCAACGGACCCTGCAACCTGAACATTGTATATGCCAGAGAAATCGCTGGACATGTTTCCCGCACCCACGCCGACGTAGACATCGCTCGACGTTGTCAAATTGTACATCACAGCGCCCTGCGTGAACGTTACGGCGTCCTGCTTGGTGGCGTCTGCCGAGGGCCCTGGGGCTGTGTTATCGGTCGAGTTGGACACGTAGAGTGTCAGCTGCGGAGGTGGACTCGAAGTTGTCGAGTTCGAGGCTGGTTGTAGGCAAGTATTTGCGGATATATAGACCGTACTGGTGGCTCGTTTGCTCAGCCTTTGTACTCCATCTTCTTCCTCCTCCTCAAGTGCCCCTGGTTCCCCACGCAGCTCCAGCGGCGAGTTCTCCCGGCTCGTCAGCTGCGAGCTAGCGAACATGAAGACAAAAGATTCGCCCGCATTGATATTCATCATAGCTGGCACATTGTTCGTTATTGCGGTCGTGTCCGCGGTGGCCGCTCGCCCCAGTAAACTCCTGTCGAACGGCTGAAAGTCGGGCTCGTATATCCTCTCCTTCAAATCCAATTCGCGATCTTGTGGGTCGAGGGATAGCGGCTCATCGAGTATGATCGGAGAGCCATGGTTTAACTCGTCTGCGAGTGCGAAGTGTGGATTGAAGAGTGAAAGGTAGAGAATAATCAGGAGGACGGTTGCGATGACGGACGCTGCGAGCCGCGATTGCAGCGGTGAGAGCTGCCAGTGCATTGTAAGAACATGCCCTCACGGGCTGTGAGATCGTTTATTGTGAAAAATCTTCTTTGGCCGTGTCCGAGTCTCCTTGGGTCGTCAATTCTCGAGCTCGTGCGTAGGAGTGCCCGTCGTGCTCCCGGCTTCAGGTTACGTAGTCTGTCGTCGTTCCAAGCTCACGGATGGCCCCAGGTGACATGAACGCCAAGCTAGATCAGAGTAGAGTAGTCGTTTAGTAAATGTCTCCTTGTGAATTACAAAGTCAAAACGAGTAGAGACGAGGCTGGCCGGGGGCTTGAGATGGGAGGTTTCATTGAATTTCTGTAACATGCAATGCAGGACATTGAACTTATTAGGTCAGCCCCATCCAGGGATTTGGAGCGGTCCGAAATATTAGGTACTAGGTAGTAGCGTCAACGCCCGCCTAGGCCCGCTGAGCGGGTACGACTGCACGGCTACTACCTCTTCCCGAATTCATGGAGTCCCTGATCGAAGACAAAGCACGCGACGATGCTGATCGTCCGGCGCCCCACGATTCAACACCTCCACTTGGCCACGGAAGCTTCAACACCCATTCTAGATCAATCGATCTGATTTGCAAATTAGTCGCGCGCTTATCAAGCTTGAATTTTCTCGGTCACAAGGTCTGAGTTGTATTCTCATCGGCAGGTAATTGGCATGTCAGCAGCCTGGCAATAGTCGGCGAGGCTGTACACCGTCCAAGCCCGGCCACATATAAATCGTAGTAGAAAGAAAAATGAAAGCCAGGCAGAACTTCATCCTGGAGTGAACAAATCTCTTTCGTCTATCGTACCTTGCAGTCATAAGCTGCACTCTTCAACCCCCCTCACTCCAAATCATCGTCCGCTCCAGCTCATCATGCTTCCCTTGAAGCCGAACACATTATTGCCGTGTCGGCTAGCTTCCAACAGCGATCGCCTGTGCCTGTCTCCCAAAAACCGCACCGTTCAAGTCGAATTCGTGTTATGACGCCGAGGATCACGCGCACCCTTGACGTGTTGCTGTCAAGTGCAGTTCCTTTACTCGGTCTTGTCGACCTGAGCGCGCAGGCCGGGGGCGGTAGAGGCACCGAAGTAGCGGCCAAACATGGGCTGCAGGAAGGATCGAAAGATAATATCGGCACCACTGGAGACATATCAGCATAGCGCAAAGTGCGAGATAGTTGGGAAACCTTACCGAGTGACGGGCAGAGATAGCCACAGCAAGAAGATGAACTTGAAGGTGTAGTAGAAGGGGAACCAGTAGACGACGCTCAGCAAGCTCTCGAGGACACTGCGCACGTAATCAGTATAAAGGTCGAGCCTTTGCGGGGTCAGAGATTGTGAGCTTACGTGAAGAATGAGAAAACGACCCAGTACTAGAAAGTAGCACATTAGCAGCTGCCATACTCATTGAAGCGAACGCCCTTGCTTGGGCTACGGGTTTGCTTACAGTCAACCATTGGGTGTCGTCGCTCTTGCCTGAAGAGAAGAGAGCTTCCAGGGAGTAGTAGCCAGGGATGACGAAGCCAGCTAGGTTGGTCAAGAGCTGGCCAGCCAAGTTGAAGACGATGAAGAAGAAGTAGAGGGTCGCGACGCCGATCACGGCGTAGGTCTTGGGCACACCGGCCTGCTTCTCGAGGTTGTTGAGGGTAGGGTATTTGGAGAGCTGTGGTGAAAATGTGCTGGGTCAGCTTCTTGAAGTAACAGGTGTCACTGTGGCCAGGCGACGACATACCTCCTTGTCGAGAGCTCCCAGGTAGTGCTGGACCTTATCTTGGGCAGACATTGTTGCGAAGGATGTGGTTTTTGGCTTGGTGATTGTGTGGTGAAAGAACTTGTCACAAAGCTTTTGCTGGTTGCAGATGATCTAAAGTAGACAGATGGTAAAGTCAGAAAAGAGCTATTGCAAGCTGGAGGATGCAGAAGTAGAGCTGAGACAAGGCTGCGGGGCCGAGGGCGCACGACCAATTAAGCGGACTGATCCCTAGGACAGGCGATACAAGGGGGCCTTGAGACTTCACTATAGCCGAGGGAGTGACTGACTTTACTGTTGAATACGTTGCGCGAACAATGGAGATTGAGCTTCTGGTTTGAACAAGTGAAGAGAAGGACTCGATGGCTTCACCGACAGGACAAAGTCAGAGTGCTAGCGGAAATGTACAGCTGGCCGTCGTGGGGCAAGGTTGCACCCTAGACGTGGCTTCCCTACAATGACGACGCTCATGCGATGCAGTCACTTTGGTTGTTTGGCTGCTGACATCACTTCTGGCCCAGCACTCCAGGTGTTCCAACGAGTGGAGCATCCGACCTTTGGCTTTCATATTGAAGTCCCTGCTCCTCTTCCAAATAGCCAAGTGGGTCTCCAAACATCAATTGTTTATAAATGGAGCCTAGACTACAGGCTCTTCACACCCGTAGGCAGATGCACAAGCCATCAACATAATCGGGTGAGCCTCGATAGACTGCACTTGTAGCTGCATACCCTGCCACCTGTGGAATCTTTGTTGCCTGAAAGATGAGGCTTCAAGGCTGCATTCGGAGACTTAGCGCGTGAGTAAGCGTTCGGCCCCCCAAACGGGTGCCGAGGAATGGATCAACATTCAAATGCGTGCCAGGCTCCCGGCCACCTCCACAAATCCCTGCGGTTCCCGGGCCAGCCTAGAAACAATCCAGATCTGTAAACAAATCAATCCAGCCTCGACTCCCTTCAAAGCCGCCTTTGTATCACAGCCAACACTCCTTCCCATCCAGTCTCGACGCACGTCTCCACTCATCTTGGATCTTTCCTTCTTCTCATTCGCTTATTTTCGCTGCATTCGCATATTCCACACTGCAACTTGACGCGAACTAAATCGCCGAACCCTCCATGGCCTCGACAGGTAAGCACGGTCCAGTGTTGCTCTTCCTTCCCCGGCCACTCTGTGCCATGGCTGCGATGTCGCTGTGCCATTATGGTCGCTTCGGAGTTCTCGTCTCTCCTCGTGCTATTTCTCACCCATGTGTTCCCAAGATCGTGACACTAATCATTACACAGAAGCGTTGTCGCGCTTCCCATCAGGACGACGACTGAGTGTAGGATCGACAACTTCGACGCGCAGTGCCGCCACCCAGCCAACGAACGTGGACCCGAATCCGCAAGTTGATCCTCAGTCCTACCATGCCGCTGTGTGGCTCGATCAACAGCAACAACAGCAGGCAAATGGTCAGCATCGGCAAATAGCGCCCGCTCCGCGACAGACGTCCCCCGAATACGTCCACCACGGGCTGCCCACCCAGCCGAGTCGCGAATTTTCGGTCGGAACATCCGAGCATGATGGTATGGCCGCAGGCATGGCCGCGCAATTCGGGTTCCAGCCTCAGCCCCAGCACGTCCAACATCATCAGATGCCACCACACATGGGCCACCGTCAGTCTCTGCCAGGCGATTTCATGGCCTCCAATGGTCATCCTGGCCTCGAGAGCCAGATGTTGGATCGATATGATAGCCCGGCGCCCGATTCCGGGCTCGATATCGGCAACCGTCCCGCGACCAAGTCCAGATCGAATACGAACAACGACCAGGAGATGCGCGAGCTATTCAACAGTAACATCCATCGTTCTTTGCAGGATGTGGCCATGGAACTCCATGGAAACGAACGCGGTCCTAGCAGCGAGCGCAGTCGCCAGCTTTTTGCAATGCTTTGGTGAGTTTGCTTATGCTTAGATATCAGAGTTTGCGCCGCAATTGCCAGCCTCTTCCGAGGTAGTCTTTTGCGGTTTTGCGGCTTCTTCTCTCCAGACAAATGGCTCTGCGTCTCGAGACCACATAACAACCTTACCAGGGTTAGACTGACTCAAAATTGTGCAGGGCCAAATCTTCTTGCCAGAAAAAGCCAGCGTCGTCCGTACCTCGCAGTAGAGTGTACGCTAGCTACGTCAACCGCTGTGCTCGCGAGAAGATCGCTGTCTTGAATCCAGCCAGTTTTGGAAAACTCGTCAGAGTGCTGTACCCTGGGCTGAAGACGCGCCGTCTGGGCGTTCGGGGCGAGTCCAAGTATCACTACGTTGATTTCGACATTGAAGGCGAAGTCGACTCGGTCGACGACAGCGTCGAAAAAGACAGCGTACGACAGCAGTTTCCAGCCCAGGCTGCACGGTCAGGGCCGAGTTTCACCGGTAGCATGAATTTCAGGTAAGTTGCTCGTCCATCTATGTCGTACTCATCACTCACGAATGTTGACGACAGTAACGTCACACGGCCATCCACAGCAGCAGGAACCGAGAAACATGGCCCTTCGCCGCTGCAGCATGAGATCGTGGACCATGTCGAAGATGCGCCGTTGAGAAAGGCCGAACACCAAGAAACGCAGCATGCTATATTCAACCAACCACACGTATCTAGCGTGGCGGAGCTGGACACTACTGGAAGCAAGACTGCGAAGAAGATCAGCCTCGATCTTGACAACACGCCTATGTCCGCACGCCTAGTGCTGCCTCCAATCACCCCATACCTCCCTCAAGGCACTGATGTGGATGCTGCGAAGTCTTTGGAAGCGCTATACCTCTCGCATTGTACTTCACTCATCGAGTGCATTCGCTTTTGTAAAGAGAAGAATTTCTTCCATCTCTTCACAGCCTTTCACGGAACTTTGACGGTACCAGTTCAGAAATTGCTCGTCAACCCGGCTTTGGAGCCATGGATCGAACTGAGTGACCTGCGGATGTATCAGAACATGATGCAAATTGTATCGGTTGTGGCTCTTCAAGTTATCCCGCCTTATGGCCTACAAAGCTTGCGCAACATATCCGCGAAGCTCGTGTCACATATTCGGACGTCTTTTGAAGGCCAACCGGAACACGTATTCAGGGCCAAAGAAGCCCCTGCCGCGCTTTTCGCGGATCTTTTGGATCGCGCTCTGAGGGTCAACACCACGGCTCATGCCACCGCCAATTTCCTGCACAATCATGCAAATCGTACGCAGATGTACATCGACTTCATTGCCTCTGTCCAGCCTCGGAAGATCGCGCAAGCTGTGCCGTTGGAAGCCATGGAGGATGTGGTTCACCTTCTTGTGTCGGAGATTCGGCAACTACTGGATCCCAGAGATGTGCCCTGGGATCTGGAGAGTGTGACGGTACAAGGAGATTTCTATCTGCAACATCCCACGCTTGCTCGACCCGAGAACGAAGGTCCGGCTGAGACTGCAAACATTCTCGACAGATGGGTAGGCTTCCTGAAGTCCTTGCCTTCGCGGTTCCCCTACGCCTCGCACGCCAACGTCGTTCAATATGTCCAGATCATCGGCACTGCCATGATGCGTGACCTGACCATCAGTAGAGCCGAGAGTTTTGGCGCGTGGTGGTGCCTGAAGTGCTGGATAGACGAGATGATCTGGTTTCTGGCCGAGAAAGGCGGCTTCATGAAGCAGACGTTCACTCAGACAGTGAGCGGTGCGAAGAGGAAAAGCCCACATGAGCCAGAGGATGTCGACAGTCGCAGCCAAAAGCGTCTCAGTACCGGCAGTGTTCCCGAAGACTCTGGCTTCCAAGACGACTCACAATTCGTCATGAGTATGACTGGCAACTCATCGCAGGTCCTCGCCCCTCTGACCCCGAATCTAGAGAACCAGAACCAGCATATCCCCGATCTCGAAGCCCACCCTTTCGCTGATGACAGCGGTATCAGCTTGCGTCTGTCCGGGGACGACTCCCCCATGACTAAGTTCACGCATCAAACAGAAAGCAAACATGCTGGGGATGTCAACCACAACGTCAGCAATGTGTTGAGGTGATCCAAGTTCTGGTCTTTGGAATCACGCCTGGCTCATGTATTTTTACTTTTTTCCAGCCGCTTGTGCTGTGTCTGCTTGCCATTCGTCTCGGCCGAGACCATCGGACTTCGGCAGCGAAACTATCTCAAGGCTGTATCTTCTAGGTGGCTTTTTTTGCTTTCTTGCTTGCTGTTTGGCGTTCGGGTACCCTGGGCAGGGTCGCTGTCTTCGTCACGGCATGACGATGCGCACGAGCAACACGAATTTGATACACTACGACCAAGGACATGGATGGATCGGAAAAGGGGGATACAGTCGGATATGGCGGCTCTTTATTACCATGTAGCTCGGAAAGGTCAGGATGGGCGCACAATATGTGCACAGGAAATCAGGTCGTTTGGTCAGGTTGTTTTGTGATTCCCCTCCATTGCGTCTGCTAGGAAGGGCTTTAGGATGTCGGAGCGGATTACACTGCGTCTTTTTGCAGTTATCGAGTACTCTGGTAATGTAGCTCTTGCTGAGATGTCCTTTCCACTATCGCTGACAAGCCCCTGCTGTGTACTCAATCTCACATGCTAAATCCGCTTGCTACTGGAAGCGCGCCGTGCCTGTCACAGCACGGATGCCATGATATCTGCGGGAAGCCCATTGTTCGCCGCACCCCTCCTCCTCCTCAATTTCAGTGCTCGCAAGCAGAGAATTCTCATGCTCTAAATGTAGACAAAGAAACAAAGTGGATGAGGCTCTCAGATGTAGCGAGTACTCCGTGAAACTCTTTTGCAGGGATAAGCGCTCGAGCCTCGGCAGTCAAGGTATAGATGCCGTGACAATCTGGCCCCTACCACCAAGGAATATTTGCAGCACAGGCCACTTATGAGGCTCTTTGGCGGAGAAGTTGTCTCCAGTCTACACCCCCCCCCCCCCACATTTCAATAACATTTTAAAGGATGCGTTCAAATAAAAATATTTTAAAATATAAGTTTTATAGTCCACATCGAGATTAGTTGAGACTTATGTTGTTAAAATAGCCCAAGTACGCTACATCTTTTAATATAACACAATTTCTTTACTTTACTATATTGAAGTAGTTGACATTTGCTATTTTTTGGGTGGTCTGTGTTGCAAATATTCCTTGGCGGTAGGGGCCAGATTGTCACGGCAGAGAAAGTACCTGTGGAAGTACTTTAGTACGAGGAACTTAGTGAGCACCCGAGGCGCTAATTCTTGCATCTTATACGGCTGCAGCTCTTCAACGGAATCCCCCAACTTTGTCGAAGAAGCTGCTATAAACACGACTCTGTTTCCAGCTTCTCTATCTCAAAAGGCCGAGGTTATCTGTTCATTCATTCACGAAGCAGCCCTCCTCAGATTACAATACATCTATAAGATGGTCCAGGAGATAGAAGGGAAATTCCTGGTTGGGAACGTCAGCCTCTACCAGAAGACCTGGCTCGTAAGACATGCCTCAAGCCACCCCTCTGCTTGCCGGCCTCATCACTAACCGTCACTTCCCAGCCTGACGAGTCCACCCGGACCGTCGCCAAACTCGTTTTCATCCACGGCTTCAGCGACCACGTCGGCCGCTACTACGGCTTCTTCCCCGCGCTCGCCGCCGCCGGCATTGCCGTCTACGGCTTCGACCAGCGCGGCTGGGGCCAATCGGTCCGCAAGCCGGCGGACCGCGGCCTCACGGGTCCCACCTCGCTCGTGCTTTCGGACATCGCCAGCTTCATCACCAACGTGGCCATGCCGGCGCAGCCGGTCGCCGCGCCGCTCTTTGTCATGGGCCACAGCATGGGCGGCGGCGAGGTGCTGACGCTGGCGAGCACGCCGGCGTACGAGGACGCTATCGTGTCGCGCGTGCGCGGGTGGCTGCTCGAGGCGCCGTTCGTCGCGTTCGATGCCAAGGTGAAGCCCAGTGCGTTCAAGGTGTTTGCGGGCCGGCTGGCGGGCCGCTGGCTGCCGCATCGCCAGCTGGCAAACCCGATTCCGCCCGAGGATCTGACGCGCGATGAGGCGGTGCAGCAGAGCTTGCGGGAGGATACGCTGTGTCATGACCACGGGACGCTGGAGGGGTTTTCGGGGCTGCTGGATCGCACGGCGGAGCTGGGGGATGGGAGGGCTAAATTGAGTGGGAAGGTGACGAGTATGTGGTTTGGGCATGGGGATCTGGATACGGCAACGAGCTATCCCGAGAGTAAGAGGTGGTTTGAGCGGCAGACGCAGGTGGAGGATAAGACGTTCAAGACCTACGAAGGATGGCTGCATCAGCTACATGCGGAGGTGGGCAAGGAGGAGTTCTATGCGGATGTGAGGGACTGGATTCTGCAGAGATGTGATGGCAAGGAAGAGGCGAAAGTGGATTCGAAGCTGTGAAAAGCCTATACTTATTTAATGGATACCAGTCTCTGTAATTTTTCACATGGTTTTGCCAGGCACTAGTGCCTTCTTCAATGCCACACCATCTAGTGTCATAACAGCGTAGTCAATATAAAGCAGGTCTACGCTCCCGCAGCCGCACCAGAGTGTGTTTTCGGGTTCGCTGTCAAGATCAGTGTGATGCCAATAGGTACTGCTCGCACCCAGCCAGCAAAGCAGATCCCATAGTTATTGAGTTTTAGCAGATTACATGCCTCATCGCTGAGCTTCAAATACTGTCAGTAGGGCCTATAAGATGGACGAGAAGCTCGCCACGAAGAGTCGAACTCAATCTTGACGACTTTCGCTGTCTTGTTCCGCATTTTACATTACTCAAAGATAGTATTTCACTGCTCTTGACCTTCAGCTCAGCATGAAGAGCCATTTTCGAGTCACTGCATGGTTGCCTATATGTGTCTCACGCTCTCGTCCCGCGGATTCCTCACGGATATGAAGAACAAGAATAGGCCTTGGGTGGCCGAGTTTGACGAATCCACCTCTGTGGTGGACACACCCACGGGCAAGGTAAGCTTCGTATATTTCCTGCTCTTTGCCCGCGAGAACAATTTACGACTGTCAATCCATCGCTAACTAGGATCCTCTTTGGCACAAAGTCTCGGTGACTGCCGACGACGGACGAGATCACACAAAGCTGTTCAGTGGAACAAGAAGTCACGCTGACTGATGATGGCAAGAATGCATCTGGTTACGTAGCGGGCCGCAAGCTTTTTGGTGTGAGTGCAGGTCAGTTCCTTGCGCGGAGCTTCTTGTCTTGAATCTGCTGTGGCCCTTGCCTCTCAAGTGAGGTTGGTACAGATGTGTCTCCAGGACGGAATTCCTTGCTGATCCAATTTCTCAATGATATTTGGCTCTAGGCATGACAGACTGATGCTAACATTCTCAGACCAAGGACACAACTTTTGAATGCTGTGAGGCTGGCCATGAAGTCGGCTTCTACGCCATCTCCACAGCCACCGTTCGTCTGCACCAACGGCAAGAACTTGCTTGATGGGAAGTAAGCTTGCCCGGCCGGCCAGGTTGAGACGGCTGGCGGAAGCTGGATGGCGAACCATGCAAACGTGGCTCACATCACGGTCACAACCTCGTTTGCCACAGCTGGCAACTTCATTCACCTTGATCAAATGGCCATGTGGCAAGTAGTGTTGGGGAGGCCAGGTGCCCAAGGGACTTTGACCTGCTTGTCCTGCTGATCCGGTAATGGGCGGCATGAGTCTCACCAATGCACCGCAGTAATGTATACATGTCAACATTGTCGAGGGTCCTTGCGATGTGCACGGCACCGAGAATAATTACACTTGGAAAGCAGGTGGAGACCATGGCCGCACCCTTATGGGCTGCGGAAAAGCTGCTGCTGCTGCTTGGGGGAAAAGAAGGACACTTATCTGGGTAGGAAAAGCCAGGTTCACGAACCTCCGGAACCCTGGTTCTCTGATTATTTGGATAACTTACTGTGTTGCCCATTTCGGTAGCTTGAGTATTCTGAACCCAGTCGTGCAGCACATCACAAACGAGTATAGCTAAAAAGAATCAGATTTTCAGCAGCGGACATATGCTCATTGCTCAACGATCTTGGCTGTTCAAGTGGACAATCCTTTCTGGTTCGTGATCATGTATGTCCACGTTGACCGAAAATCTGCCAGTTCGAATGAAATTACACGTACAAGAGTACTTGCTCCGCAGCCAAGAACGCATGGTCAGCAAGCAGAACGGAAAATTAGATAGGGCTGGAATTACGAATTCTGACCGTAGAGAGGGTGTGATCATTGAAGGTTCAAGTGAGTCGTTCCCTTCACGTAGCTAGCCTTAACTCTCATGCACACTGGACATAACACAGATGTCGCTCACCATCGAGACATCATGCTTTTCCCATCGACTGTGATATTGGCTAGTGTTTGCAGCGTTCGCAGGTCGCCAAGGCAATGAGTGAAAATAGGATACGATGTGCAATAATATTTCATTGCAGCTTCGCACGGACGTTAAGACGGGGCCTGTATGGTACTTTTGACGGGTTCCAGGCTCAATCCACCCGGCATAGCTCAGACCTGTCAATCACAAGTGCATTACTTACTTCGGGCGTTATTCCCAATAGGAGTGACAAGTATGAGAACGGGAGGATCGGTCGATGTCCCGTCATCTAGTCCACATGCCCAGACTCACCTGGTGTCCATGTTAATTGGAAAGCGGCCCTTGCTAGGTAGGCCCTGATGAGCTTCGGCGCTTCGCATTCGTAGGCGTGTTTCTGCTTTTGCGAGGTCATGAATGAGTTTCCGCGAGGTCGGGAATCTACCACTATATCCTCGGAACATCTCATACTGGTGGTGTACAAGTCATCCCCCCCCCCAAACAGGTTTTCATCCACAAAGCAAAATAAAAAGCAAATATTCAACGGGTACGTCAACGATAGTTTCCTGCACTTTTGATTGGGGGGCTTATGAATTTACAAGAGCCCAAGTAAAGGTACTTGCCCGGAATTTCAGAGTTTCCCCAGCCCTGCCATTTCATCGTCTCGTGATGACACCCGCTATCATAGTACCTGGAATAGTCTGATAATAACTAGGTTCTGGACGGTCTAGCAACACAAAAGACTTATACGGTGAACTAGAGGCATCTGAACCTAGAACGCCGCTTGCTGCTGTGCCTACTAATTATGCGGTCCCGGGCTAGAAATCCGTTCTAGCCGGGCAAAGCCACCCGGGAAGTGCACTCGTTCGAAATTCTCACGACATCTCACAACTGCGCTTGAAAATCTGACGGGCTGCCATTGGAGCGCATGTTCATTTCACCAGAGGTCGCTTAGTCCTCATCCGGATAAGGCAACGCGGAGGTTGTATGTGGATGCCGAATGCTACTACTCGGCATCATGTGGCCTGAAATCCGGGGTGCATACTAGTAAGTATCCACCGCGCCATGCGGGTACACGTCGAGGCATACAGTGTGAGTCGCGTCCATGTCCTTCGGGTTCAGCATCCTAGCGGCTTGGTCACCTACTGTGTCTTGCCTGCATGATGCATGAGGACAACCTTATTGACAGCTTCTTGTTGGAGCGTCTGTCGTAGTCTGACAGGGGTGGCAGTCGGGTGGTTGCATGACACCCACACAGCGACCAAAATTAAATAAACACGCACAGTAAGCAGACTCTGATCTTCTTGTGGGATGGACAAAGATTATCATGGACATTTGGCCTATTATTGTTTCTGCGCCCATGCCTGCTTGTTCCGGGCCAGAAGGCGGTGTTTCGCACATCAACACGGGATGTCCACGCACACAGTAAATGCAACGCTCGGGCGCTCTTCGGGCGCTCTGAACGATATCGTTACCGAAGAAAGTTCTATCAAGTACGAGGCCTGTGCTTTGCTGGATGGGACTTCCAGGAATAAAACTAGAATACCCCTGCAGGCCTAGAACAGGAACTTGATAGTTGTTGCATCGTTCCCGCTCGCGTCACATGCCCTCCAATAACTTATCAACCTTCCCAATGAGTACGACTTATGCAGGTACCATGCCAAATAGACAAAAGTGAAGGAACCATGGCCGTACTCTGCTGCTCGTCAGTTGGGTGGACTTTGTCTAAAGCTGGTCCATCACACGCCTCCTTGCGGTGAATTGTCAATGTGACAACCCACCAATGAGAAGAGGGCTGTCGGGAAACAACAACTCTTTTAGGAAATATATATCCTGTGCCCGTCCAGCGATTCATACGATGATGGAGGCAGTCCGATATCATCTTGAATTGTCAGCAAATCTCGCCGTGGAGTAATCTTGTTCACGTTTCTGAACGCCACTTGAACATACAAGTGCTCGCGAGTTGTGCTGTCGTTCGAGTGTTGCCCACAGAATATTCAAAATGTTCTCACCCATCGCTCTAGCTGGACTCGTCCTCGCCACGCTCGCAGCTGCCGGGCCCTGCGATCTTTACGCTTCTGGAGGCACACCGTGCGTTGCCGCACACAGCACGACTCGAGCTTTGTACAGCGCTTTTACTGGCTCGCTCTACCAAGTGAAGCGTGGATCTGACAACACCACCACCACTATCGCACCCCTCTCCGCTGGTGGTGTGGCCAATGCTGCGGCTCAAGATACTTTCTGCTCTGGAACGACTTGTAAGTGATTGTAGGGGGTTTCGCCGTTCTCCCTTTCCTTATTGCACTGCATTTCCAAAGTGAAAGTGTTATTCACTAATGGGATATAAAGGCCTCATCTCGGTCATATATGACCAGTCTGGCCGTGGCAATCACATCACCCAGGCACCACCTGGCGGGTTTTCCGGTCCGGATGCCAGTGGCTATGATAACCTGGCCAGTGCCACGGGCGCACCGGTCACTTTGAATGGACAGAAAGCCTACGGAGTTTTCGTCTCCCCCGGCACCGGCTACAGAAACAACATTGCCAGCGGTACCGCCACAGGCGACGCAGCCGAGGGCATGTACGCGGTCTTCGACGGAACTCACTACAACGGCGCGTGCTGTTTTGACTATGGCAATGCGGAGACCAACAATCTCGACACGGGCGATGGCCATATGGAGGCCATCTACTACGGTGACAACACAGTCTGGGGCTCTGGTGCGGGCAGTGGCCCTTGGATCATGGCTGATCTCGAGAACGGACTCTTCTCGGGCTTCGACCCCAAGAACAACCCTGCTGATCCTACCATCACATCGAGATTCGTCACTTCAGTTATCAAGGGAGGCCCAAATCTGTGGGCGATCCGTGGCGGCAACGGTGCTTCCGGTGCGCTGTCGACATACTACAGTGGCGTGCGGCCCACTTCAGGCGGAACTTCGGCCGCATACAATCCCATGAAGAAGGAGGGCGCCATCATCCTCGGTATTGGTGGTGACAACTCTGTTGGCGGACAGGGCACATTCTACGAGGGAGTGATGACCAGCGGCTACCCATCCGATGCCACCGAGAACTCTGTGCAGGCCAACATTGTGGCTGCCAAATACGTCGCTGGGTCATTGACAAGCGGCACTGCTCTTACTGTCGGATCCAAAATCTCGCTGAGGGCTACTACTTCTGGATACGACACTCGTTACCTCGCGCACACCGGCACCGCCGTCAACACTCAGGTCGTCACGTCGTCCAGCGCCACTACTCTCAAGCAGCAAGCCAGCTGGACAGTCACCACTGGCCTGGGCAACAGTGCTTGCTTCTCATTCCAGTCTGTGGACACGCCGGGAAGTTACCTGCGACACAACAATTTCGTCCTCCTCGTAAACGCCAACGACGGCACCAAGCAATTCAACGAAGATGCCACCTTCTGCCCCCAGACTAGTTTCAACGGAAAGGGCAGCTCGTTCCGAGTCTGGAACTATCCCACACGCTGGATCCGTCACTATGCTAACGCAGGATACGCGGCGAGCAATGGTGGTGTGCACGTATTCGATGCTCCTACTTCCTTCACCGACGATGCGAGTTGGGCAATCACTGCCAGCTTTGCTTGAGTGCTTGTCTATTTCTATCAACAAGATTGTTGGGGATGAGGCATCTTGAAGCTGTAAGAAACAGATAAAGCTAGCATAGCAGCCCAACTATACACATCTTCAAAGTCTGTTCTCTGCTCGGCAAGCACCATGTTTGTGATCAGTGTGGTTAAAGACGTGCGTGTAAATTTGAGTCCGGCTTAAAATTCCAGATTGAGAATTTGAAAGAAAATGTGAATGACATAATCACACTAGACACATTCCTGTTCCGAATTCCCAAAGCACAGGCTAGACGTTGACATGTCAAATCCAACATAGTTTGCACATCTATTTACTTATTACTCACTACCCATCAGGCTGCGAAATGTAATATTACAAGATACTAGGTTTTAAGGTAAGCAAAGACCGCGCTATGCTCAGCCAAGTAGCTGTGCCGCTTAGCCACATTGTAGTTTAGGCAACCTTGATCTGGGCCACAGCCAACCACAGAACTTTCAGACACATAAAAAGTGAAACAGGTCCGACCTGTAGAGGTGTCAATCATACAAGCACACAGAACCCATCATCGCATCTTTCAGCATCACGATCAAATCGGTGCTGGACTCAATTCGTGCACACATATATCCAGGATTCCTGCTTGCGATTCTTCCGCGACTATCCGTAACGTGGCCAGCACAACGACATCACTCACGGGTTAGCTATCAGCGCATCCAAACCATGTATCTCGCCTCCGCTCAACTGAGCGGCCCCATTGTGACCTCCTACCAGTCCAATCCCGTTTCCATCCCCTCGTCCTACCTCCTCTTCACCCCAGCAGACGCCAGGCCTATCACGGCCAAGCGCATCGACTTTTCCAAAACAGCTCTCCGCGAATACTCCAATTGCTACGCCACCGTCCTTGACCACGTTCTCAGTCCCTCCGAGTGCACCACACTGCTTGAACTCGCCGAGGCGAGCGTCCGCGACGAGGATCAAGAGGACCGCAGCTCGCCATGGCGTCCAGCGTTGGTGAATGCGGGCACGCGCAACGGCAAGGGCTTCGAGATGTTTCTACCTGATGTGCGCAACAACGATCGCATTATCTGGGATAGCCAGGAAATCGTGGACAGATTGTGGACGCGCATCGCGTCGGTCGCCGAGATTAGGGATGAGCTGAGCGTTCATCGGGAGGGGAAAGGGGTGAGAGCGACCGAGTGGGCTTTCCATGCTGTTAATGAGCGGATGAGGTTCCTCAAATATGGACCTGGGCAGTACTTTAAGGAGCATTGTGATGGAGAGTATCGTCCGCCAGTGGGAGAGGATGGGAGGGTGCTCAGCACCAAGTATACTATTCATTTGTACTTGAACGACTCGAAGAACGAAACTGATCCCGATGGGCCTGAGACTGATCTCGAAGGCGGCGCGACGTCGTTTCTATCTGAGCTGGACGACGTGACCAAGCTGGACGTAGATCCCAAAGCGGGCCGAGTCCTGATCTTTCAGCACAGGTTTCTGTGCCATTGCGGCGCCACGGTCACAGCTGGGACAAAGTACACAGTCAGGACCGACATAATGTACAAGATGAGGAAGAGTAATTAGTACTGCGTCCAATTAGTTTTATCTAGGCAGTCTACACCAGACGCTGATGTGGAACCACAACAACTATACGAAAGCGTCCGAACCACCTTGACTATGCCACACGTCTTTACGAACTACAACGTCAATACTAGGCCAGCTCTCTCAACTGCCCATCCGCCTTCGTGACAGGCAATTCATGATACGATGCCATATCATGCTGGTAATGCTGCTGCTGCTGCTGAAATCCTTGACTCGGTCCCGTCTGGAAGCTCGGCTCGACCGGCGAGACGCCCTGTCCTTGCTGGGGCGGCGGCGTAGACACATTACTTGGAGGGAGGTATTGCGGGGCTGGGCTTTGTTGTTGCTGCGGCGGAGGCGGGCTTCCCGGCGAGGGTGCAAGCGTCGGGTCGTAGACACTCTGTGTTGCGTGACTCTTGACGTCGTACGGGGGCTGCTGCGTCGACATACGATTGTCGACATAGCCAGCAGCGTTTGACTGGAATACGGACGCCGGTGGAGGCTGCTGCCACTGTTGTTCCATCGGCGGCTGCTGCCATTGTTGATCCATTTGTGGCGGTGGTCCACCGTTCATTGGTGGTGGTCCAGGCTGCATGCCGTTAGTATTGTTGTTAGGGGAGTTTTTTCGCTTGCGACATATCAAGACGAGCCCCAGGATCAGGAGGGCGAGTATGGCGATGCCGCCTACTGCGCCTCCTACTATCGGGCCGATAGGCAGCGAGGACTTCGAGTCCGATGAAGATGAGGACGATTCTGTCGAGTCCGTCGACGAGGGCGTACTTGCGCCGGCAGCGGATGTAATATCAAGTAAATCTGAGGCGGAAGTCTCTTGAGACGTGACGGTGCCTGTGGAGGTCGTAGCGGTCGTGGGATCGTAAGCAATAGCGCCAGGCATGCCGTATGAGGACTTTGCACAATTCATCACGGAGTAGCCCAGAAGATCATCATAGGTCATTGTGAGGCAGTAGGGATAGTCGGAATATGTGCTAAAATCCAAGTTGTCGATTAACAATCCTGCTAGCATGTAGTGGAAGAGGATGGACTCACCAGCTGTATGTTTCTACGCCGATATCCGATTCGGACATAGTCGCCCAGACGGAGGAATCAATGCATGTTGTCGCAATGTAACAATCCAACGACGTCGTCGGACAGCAGCCTGCCACCCACTCAGTTCCGATTGTGGTCAACAGACAAGAGTCCGTGACGGCGCAAGCAAACGGATATTCTGGATTCTTCGTCAGTACCCAGATGGTGAACAACTTCTGCCCTCATGTTTGCGGCGGGTTTATCATACCAATGTCTCCCTCAATGTATCCACAAACACTGGCTGCATGGCTATACGAGTCCTGTCTCTCCGCCAGCAATGATCCGGATCTCCCTCTCATGAGCTGCGGCGGGCTTGTCGGTGCAGGACCCATGGCCAGGGTTTGAATTTGGCGACCTTCGCCCGTCTCGTGGGCTGGTATGTACGTTCCGACATCGCGAGGCTTGATAGCGTTCCACTTAAAGCTACCAGCAGCGCGGACGAGAGGCAGAGAGCAGCCGATGGCTGCCGCGTGGAGGAAGTGCTTCATGATGACAATTGATAAAGACTAGAGAAGAAGAAACACCAGACTGAGCCGATAATCCTGTGACCTCGTATACTGTCGGCGTGTAAGCGACAAACATCAACCAGCAGAGAGATAAAAGTTAATTCCTCCACGAACCTCAAAGAGATCCAATATAAGAGAGTGACCGAGCTCTTTCTCAAATGTGCCACATGGGTGCGGCTGAAGACAAGCCATGTAGAGAGCCGCAGTATAGCACGCATGCCGATCGCGGGCTGCGTTGGCAGAGACCAAAGGCGGCGCCCAAGTCTCCAGCCGCTTCTCCCTTGGTGTTGATCTCCGGACTGCATCGTAAACTGGACCACAAACATCCTGCGAGCATGGTGCAGCTCGCAGTGGCTGCGGCTGCCTAACTGAAATATTGGATATTAAGCTGTTTCTGGACTTTGTGGCGCTTCAGCTGGACCTGACAGCTCTGATTATGGATATGCCAAGACCCAAAATGTGCGTCGATGACTCGATTTGCATTGCCAAGAGAAACTTGTCTTTGGAAAGTCGTGATAGCTATTACCGAAGTAAAGTCCCTTTTCCACAGTCTGCCTTGTTGTATGCTAGCTGCCGAAGGGCGAGGACCTGCAGTAGACATCTCAAGATTCCAAGCGTGGTGCAGGGATACGGCACGCACACGAAGCTGCATTTTCTCGATGTCAAAATAGTGTGAACGAGACCTGCCACCGGATTTTGGTGTCCAGGGGGAGGTAGTCTACCCACAGGAGAATTTCCTTGTATGTAGAAAACCCGCAGAAACTTCCGCCATACGTTCGAGCAAACGAGAAGACCAGAAGAGAGACCCCAACTCTTTTCCTTCTCCCGGTAAGCGCCGATGCGAGGCCCATAAATGTCCAACAGTCTGGGGAACCATTCCACCCCACCTGTGCCATGTCGAAGAAGTGATCGTAGCCAACAACACTCCAGTCAGCCAGCAGACACCAATGAAATCAATGAAGCCAGTCCTAAGTCAAATCCATATCATCCCAGCCATCCAACGAATCCAGCGGCCCCAATCCCCAATCATCCGCCCCAAGATCCAACCCACCTGAGCTTCCACCGCCAGCATCACCGAGACTCATATCGCCCACGCCCGCACCCAAATCCAACGGCAAGCCAGCCACACCCGTCCCATCCAGCGCCATCGGATCCGCCATAGCAGCCGCATGATCGTCCGCAACGACCATCGCGTCCGCAATCGCCGCGGCCGTGTCATCAAGCGACGGTATCTCCATTGCCGCGGGTGCCATCTGCTTCTCGACGCGCTGGTACAACCGCACGATAATTTCGGCCATGACGGGGTCCGTCTTTTGGACCTTTTTCCACTCTTCGGCGGCCCAGTTCAGCGCGTCGCGGAGTGACAGCCGGTGTTGCGGTGGCGCGGCGGCGGCTTGATGGACTGCGTCGACGTTGGTCTTGCCATTGTTGTTCTGACTGCTGGGACTGTTGTTGGTGATGGTGTTGGACACGTCGGGCGCGCATATGAGGGCCGCCGCTACGTCGTAACCGTAGGCGGCGCTACCGCTGGCTGCCTCTGTTTGCGATTTGAGCTCCTCAAGGATGGCCCAGAGCACGCGTTTTGCGCCGAGCATGCGCAGGCCGACGAGTGTTTGGCGATGCGTATACTGTGAAGGCAACTCGGGCTGGTTGATGCTCCATATGGTGAGGTGGTGGACGGCGTGCTTAATATTTGCCATGAGGCCGCCGCTACTGCTGTTTGTCCAGCTCTCTAGCTCCTTGTCAGACGCTGCACCTGTGCGGCGGGACAGCTCAATGTTCTCCCTGAGCACTTGGAGAAGAGGCTCGACGTCTTGGCTCTTGGGGTTCTGACGTTGATAATTCCGCAGGCCATTTTCAAGAGGCTTAGCCACAATATTGCTGACAGACCTCAACATATCTCTTGACTCTGTAGTCAAATTCTGGCTGGGTTTCAGGATGAGCTGTAGGATTCTGATGATGGCCTTGTTTTCTTCAGGCCGGTCGGTCCAAAGACAATTTGACAGATACATAATGCCTGTCACGAGAGATGGCATCAAGAACGGATCCACGAGGTCTACGGTCTGTCAGTGCTGACCCAATGCTAGCTATGAGAAGAAAGGTCGACTCACATTCTAGACCCGTTTTGAGGCTCTCTTCCGTCAGGTAAACAGTGCTGAACGCCAAGACGATGTTATGGAAGAGTGTTGGTACCAAGAGGTAGAAATTCTGTGGGGGACAAGATGAGAGCAGCTCATCAGGAAGACCTGCGCTATCTGCGTCAAAAAGTCCATGGATCCATCCATGCAAGTGGTTCTTCTCTGGCTCGTTCAGCTCATCTAGAGGTCGACTGAGTTGCCCCTTGCTGAGCAGCTTCGCAACAAACGAGTCGGGAGTCCGTATTCCCAGGTCTGATGCAGATAAGTTGTAGCGATAGACGAAAGCTAAGAGGAGCAGTAATATAGAGCCGTACTCTTCGTAAACGGGCTGGTACTCGCCTTCGTCATTCTCGTATCTCCAATTGTCCAGCAGGTCGCATAGCGGGCTAAGTATTGATGCTGGCTTGTTGAACAGCAGCAGAACATCCAAATTTAACGGATTGCTGGCAAGTTGACTACACAACGATTTCAAAGTCATTGTCTCCTTGTTGGCGCATAATCGTCCGAGTATCTTTCAACACATTTGTCAGCGACATGCAAGCTGCATCAACAAAGTAGAGAAGAAGCTGCAGACGTAATTACCTCTGTCAGTGCCTGGCAAACGGCACCGGCGTTGCCCTCCATTTTTTCCAGCTCAGTAATGAGTCTGACCGTTCTGTCATGATCCGCGGCACACTCCTGGACCAGCTTGTCTTTGACATACCGACCACCCGCCGGAAGGGTCTGGTACGCATAGTCCCCGATGAGCTTATCAATACTGGTCTCTGGTACGAGCCCATGCAGACAACACGCCGTGACAAAGTCAGACCGCACAGACTCGGTGAAAGGATTGCTGTTAACATTTTCGAATAACGATGACAACGTCGGGAATGTATTCGTATCGACCCGGCCAAGAGCAGTGGTGATACACAGCTCTGAGTTGAAAGGGTACATTGGGCCCGCAGTTGCAGCGAAGGAGGCCAAAATGAGCGGAACCTTGTTGATCAGGTACGAACGCAGCAAATGCGCCGACTTCTGGCCTTCTTTCCGATCGACTGCGTTTGCTAGCACGTCGAAGGAGGCGAGAATGAAATCAATGGCAGTGGACTGTATATCTCCCTGAGCGGCAGATTAGCATATACAATTCTTCGGGGGCTTATCAACACAATTTACCTCGAATCGATTGTGTAGATATGCATAAGTCGAGTCGTCGAGTAATGGTCGGCCAATGAGCTACTGGCAATCAGCATTTGGCAAAACTTTCTTTCTGTGATTTCACTCACAGCCGCATTGAGGTAAACATATAAGCCGGCGCGAGACCTGGCAATGTCGAGATGTGGGAGCACAATATTCTGCAGGCCAATGGTTTCGTCGAGGAGCTCATCCATCTCAGCAGTCGCCGCCTCCTTCTTCGTATCGATCGGCTCAAACGCAGCCAGCGTCTGGGTCCGGAATACCTCTAACCTAGCCACGATCTGGGCAGTGCCTTGGACCGGCATGATCGACGGAATGAAGCTGGCCAGACTCCGAGAGAGAGCTTTGCGGGCATCTGCAAGGACGTTAGCAACATGCATATACTTTGATCGCCCACTGTGCCACTCACTTTTCGCATGCGGCGATCCCAAAGCCCGCAGCACCACAGGGTTTTCGCAAACGCCAAGCAGCAGCATAATGAATGCGGCGCGCGAGTTCTCGACATCCTCTTGGACTTTCTTTGACGCAGATGCACCACCGTCCATCCCACCCATCATGGCATCGTCCTCGTGCTCATGAGGCAGCGCCGCGCTCGTGGCCGTGAAGAGCATCATCCATTTTGCAATGACAATGCTGACCTCGAGCGCGTCCTTGCCTTCTCTAATCCCCGAGCCGGAGCCCACCACCTTCATAAGCCGGTAGAAGATGACCTCTTCGTGAGTAAAGCTGCTCTCCCACCGCAACGGCGCTTCTTTCTTCACCCCCTCCTTGCCCCCCTCAGCACCATTCTCCTCGCTCTTAAAGCCCTTTACAGCTTGGTCTTGCTCCTCCTTCGCCCGCCGCGATGGCACAAGCGAATGCGCCGTACTCCACGTGAACAGCGCCGCCAGCACTGCTTGCAGATCGACCAGCCTCAGGTCCAACAGCGTTTGTAAATAGTGCGGTAGTCGCGGGTCGAGCGTGAAGCGATTCCAAGCGCTCGGGCGGAGAAACAGGTCCGCGACGGCAAAGGGGGTCAAGTGGTGGCGTGCGGCGAGCAGAGGCACATAGTCGGCGAATTTCTCCGTCGACATGCGCGTCTTCAGCGCGTGCGTGAGGAAGTATGCCCAGGCGGCTTCGGCGGCGGCATGGTCTTTGGACTTGGCCGCAGGCTCGGGGATGGCCCCGGCGCCGGAGCCCCCCATTGTGCCGCTGGGGGGATGATGACTCGGCTCGGAGAGGACGTCGTTGATGGTCGGAGGAGGTCTGGGCTCGGCGCCGGTCGTTGGACGAGGACCTGCGGCTAGACGGCTTGAAGGCGACGACGTTCGGAGTCGGAATGGAGCATGTCGCAGATGTGATCGGCGTATGAGGCGGACGAAGGGTGACCTGACACCGAGTGCCTTTGTGACTGAAGTACTGTGGTATGCAGAATGCTGCGCAATGAAGATCGGTGGTCAGCAACGGGAAAATGCTTTGTTGACATATACACTATACTTGCTGGTTATCGCTCCCTGGGCGATTGGAAGCGAATTAGAAGCTCCAAGCTCGTCAGCCCTGCAGCTTGGCTTGGTGGGGGGCTCGTGGGGTCATGGAGAGCCTGAAGATTCTAGCGCCCCAACGGGATTCGGCAGGAGCCGAAACTCCACACAGCCCTCAGTCTCAGGCCTGCCCACCCTGCATGTGAAGATCGTGGGGTTCCTAGGTTTCCAGATTAGGTTTGGCACAGGGATCAATCGTAGTACTGTACATCCCGTGTTGGTCTCTTGCTTTTGTCACCGTTGACTTCTAGCACATGACGTTGTCAGGTAAACAAATGGTACGATAAAAAGAAACAGTAGGATTACGGGTCCGAAAGAAAACCAGGTCTTGTTCGGGTCGTTCCGTGTTATCCCATCTCAGAGCTGATACGCAGGTTTGGCCGGTCACGGGTTCATTTGGCAGTTCAGAAGTACCCAGTGAGCCGGCGTCTTGTGCGCAATGCCCAGGAAGTAGTAGTATGTGAGTGAGTTCGGAACTTGGCTACTCTAGTATTCAGTAGCTCTTTACTACTTTCCTTGAGATTGTACTCAACATCAAATAGCCCACTAGCATCCACATCAAGAGGTCCGTTGTGGCCACCTACTTCCAAGGTTTATCACGATATTTCGATTGCCTCCTTGCCTAGGCTATGCTTGATATTTTTTATTAGTATGTGTCAATCAGTGCACGCTTTGAGTTTTGCTTCTTTGAATAGCGCGCCGCGTCTCACCTTAAGCCCTGCATTTCACAAACAGGCCGATCTCATCTTGCAAAGAAGAAATGGAAAAAGTAAGGCTTCATTCCTGACAGATCCTCGAATCTGCAGCGTTGGGAATGATGAGAGCGAAGCAAACTAGTCAATCGCCCACCACATTACAGCCCAACATGCCGATCATCCAGACGAACCCCGAAGACTTTCGGTGTTAATGTGTCTTTGTGCTGTCCTATTTCGTATGTTGTGTGCCTGCATGTCAGATATTCGATCTTGGGATTTGCCAAGCAGCGAAGTGTTGCTGCTGTACTACGCACGGCGTGGTCGTACACATCCGCAAGACCCCTATCTCGCCGTTCGCATTCTTACCTCCGGGCCTGGCGATCAGACAACTAATTTTTCCGGCTGGCCCAGTCGGCATGCCCAGCGAGAGCCGCGCCATCGGGTGTGGCGGCTGAGATGAGGCTGTTGATGGATGAGGCTTGCGTTTGTTAGAAACATGACATTATGAGTAGGTAAGTATATTAGATTTATTTATTTTTGGTAGTGAATAGTGTCTAGATTCGGAAGGCGCCTGTAGGGCCAAGTAATGAACGCCCGCGTCTTTGGCCTCGGTGTTATCGCAAGACAACTATCGCTCGCAGACGTAGTGCAGTTGATCCTACGTTCGCGGATGGGAGACCCAAAAGGTCTACAGCCTTGCGCCCTTCAGGCCGCCTAACACCGTGCTCCCAGCAATGATCGTGACGGTCGTGTTGTAGGGAGAGTTCTGGCCATGTCGCAGAGCACTTCCTCTTCCTCGGTCGAGAGCTCAGTGAATCCAGCCGTGCATGGCCATTCGGTATCTCGCCCTAGCCTGGGCACGGCCTCTCGGAGTATGTTATCTCATACCTTACTCTCTGTCATCCTTCTAACCACAGTTGGTGGATCCCACACAGATCGTAAAGCCGAGTCTACTGTTCCTCTTGCTTCAGTCTAATTCCGTGCTGGTGCCCGTACTGCTGCCCATGCTGCTGCCCATGCTGCTGCCCATGCTGCTGCCCATGATCGGGAGCAGGACCAGCACCCACACCGGCGTGTTCGTCCATAGGCGCCCGGGGGCCCAGCATCCAGTCCTGCATCGCGAGCCACTCGCTCCAGCTCGTCTCAGCGCCCACAATTTCCTTCTCGCTGACGTTCTGCAGCGGCTTCAGGAACGGAACCGTCTGCTCCCCGTCCATGTCGTAACTCGCTTTGACTCTGGCCCAATTATCGCTCTTCGCAGCGAAGAGATAGTTGCGTCGCTCGGCCTCGTGCAGCGAGCCAATGCCGGCCACCCAGTCGTCGCCGAAGAAGCCGTGCAGTACTCCTGGCATGTCGAATCCCGTAGCCACCAGCCGTCGGATGTATGGTGTGAGCGTTACCGCTGCCTGTTGTTGCTGTGGCTGGTGTGCTTGACCTCCCATCATGCTCGCTGGGCCTGGGCCGGCCATTCCTGGCTGGCTATAATGGATTGGCGAAGAGCTGCCATGAATCGAGCTCAACGACGAGTGTTTCTGAAAGGGCAGCTGTATGTTCAAAAACGCTGCCACAGCCTGTACAGAGCCTGTGTGTTGTGCGTGGTCCAGAAAATACCGGACACAGGACTGAAAATGCCCGTGCCACTCGAATATATCAAATTGGCCGTCGGTAAAAGGCTGGAGACCGTAAGTGTCAGTTTTTGGTGTAAAAATTGACAGTCCACGTGTCGGGAAAGAATAGTGTTCTGCCCTGAAACGATGCGAATCCGAGGACCAGGATGGCAGAGGGTCATGTACCTGAGGTTGCGGAAACGCAGACCCTCCTGCATGGCCTGGGTATGCCATGGCTATGAAGCAATATCGGTTGTGAGAAAGCGGCGCAAATATCGAGAATGAGATCATAAGAGGCTTGACCCTCGCGAAGTTCTCTTCACTCTTTGACCAAATTTCCAGTGATAGTCAACGAGGTGCTGAATCTTTAATCGTTGAGAAGCTCGACCAGCTGGGATGGCGCGGGGTTGAGAGGTGCTTGTAGTGTGTGTAATACTTGAGGCGCGGTTCTATGTATGTATGCTTCCGAGACGTGACGATGTTGGCTCGCTGTAATATTGCAGGAGTTTGGATGTAACGCTGCTGGGCTGGCCTCGCGAGAACTGGTGTCTAATAACACAGGGGACCGTGAGTGGCACGACTTTGCAGAGCAGACCCGAGCCTGGTGTCTTGACTTCTACTCTGATGAGACCTTCGAAGGGCCGTGGCTCGCTAGACAGCAGAAGAGATGGCCAAGAGTCGGGTGTTGAAGACGAGTTCCGAAGTAGTTCCTCCGTCTGGGTTGTCGTGTTTCTGTTCCGACAAGCAGATCCAAGCAATTCATTAAGGTGCCAATATGCAGGACAGATGTATCGAGGGATATCGAGTAGCTATTATAGAGACAAATGGGTTCATGTGTGCAAACTAGTTGGGATATAAGTAGTGAGAAGTGAGGCAGGTGAGGTTGCAGGTGTCCGAGGCGGGCCAAGGCGCGAGGTAGCTACAAAGGTACTTGCACATTATAGACCCAGCAAATAGTGGCATCCTTGCCACACTAACCTGATCCTTGCTTCTCATATCCATGCCCTTGCGTCCTTCCAGCATGGGGCGATCAACACGATCTTTTGCTACAGTACGTAGCTTAGGTACTGACTGGACACCAATGCATCAGTTTCCTTCCAGTTGCTTTGGCAATGCTCTGCATTTGCATTGTGCGGCCCTATAAACAGAGAGGGTGCGCGTCTGTGGGAACGTTCAAAAAGCAAATGGGAGAAAAGTTCCGTACCGAGCATACGAGACTGGGGATCGCTGCTCACAATTGAGCGTTCGACTGGAACGTACTATATACTGTGGTATTCTTCATTAATTAAGTTATACTAGATATGTATGTAGTATCTAGTGCAGGACTACAACTTTACCTATTCCGTAGGTGGCACTTGGAGTTGAGAACACGATGCTTCATTTTGAAATTGGGCAGACACTGCCCTAATTTATGGTACTGTGGGAAACACCTGAGCCTGGTGGATAAGGTTTTCCAAGCCTGAATTCGGACCGGAGTGGTGGAGGCTGACACCTCGGAGCTCTCCGTGAAGTCCACTCAAGGCTCCGTACAAAGTAGTGGTTTTGGCAAAAGAGCTATACGTCCCGTATTGCTTGTCGGTCTCGTCAAAGAACGGCTGCACTTGCGCATAATCAGACCGACTGGTCACTTCCTTAGGACGGATAGTAGATTGGTTTCCTTATTAGACTGCCCACCACGTCCCGACAAAGCCTAGGTGGGCCCGGATGTAGCATCAAAGAAAAAGCATGAGACTGTCGATGAAGGACGTGTCAACGGAGATATAGTAAAATTGACAGGTTATCTCAGGATCGCAGATGACCTGTCAAGACCGTCCAGAGATCAGTGCCCGGTGCCGAAAGACCTTTTTGTCCATTTGGGTGGTGACATCCGCACATCATGAGCAATCCTAGCAGCGCATCACCCGTTTTCTGAGGGCAAGACAGTTTCCATGTTAGCACCCGCTCGCAAATCCTACTGCGGTGATGCCGCAGTAGCATCAAGCTCATCCTTCATCGACGCGCTGCGGCTCCGGCCTGAGCTTCCAGTCCCATCAGCAGGCATCGCGAGATGACAGGATGACGGACATGTTGCGAACACATCGATCTCTGGGCAAATTGCTACCTGACCACCCTAGTCTCCGGCATTCGAAGCCGCTCTAGGCCTCTCCGATGCAAGACAGGAGGTCCCGAAACCATATCGATGTTGCAGACAACGTCCGAATCTTTGTTTGCCCGAGAGAGACCCTGAACGTTTACGAACCAGCCTACCAGTCTGGCTGGCTGGCTGGCTCCGCGACACGTCTTGGCCCAGGTTGTCTTTCGTCGACAAAGTCGATGCCAACCTGTCACTGCGGACATTTCTCGCTGTCCACATCAAGCTCGCTGCCCGGCTATTGCTGCCGCCAGGAAGAGCAAGACTTTGGCTAATGATAGCGGAGCCAAATCAGACCTGTCAAAAGAAAGCCAGGCACTGCCTGTCCGGTACTTCTTTTAGATCTACAGCACTTCTCCGGAGGCCAAGCTCGTAATGTCGACGCTGACTCCAGTTTGGACAACTGCCCGCGCGGTGTCCGTACGGCCATACGTACACTATACTTTAATAACCCACAACCGCGCCCCTGGTGCTTGATGCTCCCCTTCGCCGTCGGTGACCGCTCTTTGCATTCGACTGAATCCACTGACGGACGAGTGCGGCACTGCAAGTGCCTGCAGGGAGCCTACGCAGTGGCTGCATAATCACCTCGAAGATGAGGTCGCCCACCCGGGTTGAGTTATGGGTTCGTGCGACGCGCATATGGCCTGTTCGGCCGAGGCTTCTGCTTGCGTTTGCTTCTTTCTTTTGGCATCAGGACTAGCAGGAAAGCTCCAGGCGGGCCTTAAGATGTTCCGTGAAGAAGGACGTCTCGACCGGTCCTATCAGCATCTGTACTGAGTCTGTGTATGTAGGGACGGATGTGACCTCGATGGACCGCTGGCGCCGCCAAGACAATCCAGATGCCGTGCATGGTGGCTACAATCCGCAGAACTAGGTGTTCTCATTGGGAGGCTGGATCTAGGGCGCGAGCCAAATTCCAAGTGGTGTGTCGCCATGAAGGTTGTACCACTGGCTGGGCCCAGAATTCCATGTGCTTCAACATGGAAAAGAACATCCCAATCGCAAGGATGGAACACTGAGGATTAGCCGCCATTTTTTCGGCTACGCAATACCTCAAGACGTATCGGAGTGAAGCGCCACAGTCACCAGGGATATGACAGCACGAGGCGGTGGACTCTTTGGGCAATTTTCAACAGCTGCCAAAATTCGAGGTACCCCATTGCCATAACTTGCGTACCCACCAATTATGCGACGCAATGCTGAGTGTTTGTGTGTAAGCATACATATCTGGGCAGCGCCTGGAAGCCCTCTTCACTGGCCTACTGGCCGTCGGGTGCTCATGCATGTGTCGCTTTCCTTTTCCTGCACAGTCCATGTCTCGCGCGCGCAGCGAATGAATGTCTTGAAAAGAGTGGAAGGTTCTACGAGCAAATTTCCAAAAAGCTCGCTCGAAGTAGCGATATTGCAATATGCGCCGCCTGGACTCCTTTCCCAGTCTCGATAATCCTGGACTGGTGTCTCGCCTAAGAGCTGTCAAAGAAAATGGCTGGCCCAGAATGTTGCGCCTCACTTTCGACCTCATGGCAACGTTGTCGCACAGGAGGAAGTGAATGATGGCATCAAGTGCGACCGAGGATTCCATCCCATCGAATATGACAGTTCGAGCGCTGATCATCAGACCACGTTCGAAGATTGGCGTCCGGTAGGGTTGTAGGTCGACATCGGACTAATTGCTTCTCTACTTCGCCCCTTGCTCACTGTCTTGATGCTGAAGTTGCTTCTTTCCAAGCCGAGTGTCGTCGTCCTGCAGCACACATGGCTGACAGGTCCTATAGACTACATCTGACAGGAGCCTTTCAGGACGCATGATTGCAAATCGATCTCGGCAACATTACTGTCCCGTCTAAATCGAGACCACCATCCTTTCCATTTGTGCAGAATGTGACTGGTCACCTCAAGAGATCTGCAAGTAGTATTACCGAGCCACGTTTTCTCGGGTTGTTGGGGGCGGAAGGGAGTGCACACCATTAGCATGCCTTACTTCCGCAAGGCCGTTCCGTTGAGTAGAGTTCGCAAGCGAGGCTCGCGTGTGTGTGCCGGTATGTGGTTGTATGCAGGGACTCGTTGGGCTCGGCTGCGGTTCACGCTGCTGCATGGCTGGGACCAGGTCAGGCTGTCAGGCTGTCTAAAAGCCTGTCGCTTCGTAGCCGAGGGCTACCTGCGATGTGCATTATAATACCTCATTCTTCAACATCGAACTTGATGGATCCGTATTGCGGCCGGTCCCGCAACATGAAATCGGGCCTTGCAGCGAAAAAGTCATCTTCAGGTCAAGAGTGGACCCCGGCTACGCCTCCCGGCCTCATTCCTAGTTGAGTACCCGGGACAATATGGCCGATGAATCCAATTACGATGCCTCTGCATCGCCACGGAGGCTCCTGCAGAAGTCCAAGCAACGATACCCGCCAGAAGCTCTCGAGGGTTCGAGCAGCATGGGAAGGGCTGGGCCCTTGCTGCAGCCACCCGGGCTCCAGGTGCCACAAACGATCCATCTCATTGGAAGCGAGCGCCCATGTCGTTGTAAACAGCGAAGGCTAGAATTACACTGCGAGGTCCGACCGGCGTCGGGTCATGAAGATGAGGCGCGAGTCGGTAGGTTGCCGTGGTTTTGACGATCCGGCGGCGGCCGCGAGCCGCGTTGTGAGGCTCTCCGGTCGTTGGGTACCACTTGAGAGGTACGGCAACATGTGGCACGTATGTTTCCGATGTTTCACTTGCCTCTGTGATGTTGTGTTGTGTCGAGTGAGAGGTGTGGAAGGCGCTTCGAACAATCACACTCTCACTAGCAAGTCCTTCGCCACACGTGATTTTCCCGATTGCCAGAGACTTGCTCCGTCGACGTCTTGACCCTGATATCATTGATATTAGCAGTCTCCTCCGAGCCAAGTCGTAGTGAGGTTACCATAATCTCCTCGGCAAAAGAACAAATGCAGAGCACATCATCGGTGCTTCCACCAACATCTTCGTCTTGCGATCTTTTCGAGGTCTGTCAAAGCCAATGATCTTGACACCTTAATAATGCAATTCTTGCTGTGGACTCCAAAGCATATGCGTGGCTGTTCGATGGATCGTTGACGCTTGTTATAGTTCTCATTGAGAACGAAACAATAGAACACAGTTTTCTTCTGTGCTCATGCGAGTTGGTTGGCACATTGCCCATCGACTAATCTCCACAATCTCCTCGCACCAATTCCTCGATGTCCGGTAGATTGAATGGAGGTTCATGAGCAGGAGTCTGGCTTAACAATTCCACTTTCTTGATTCTTTAGCGTAACGCAGCTCGATCCATATCAGACCTGCTCTTCCAGAGTCTTCCTTCGCCTGCGGAATCCTGCACCATCTTCTTTGGCGCTTACGAGAGTCTCCCTCTGCACGCGGTAGTCTGCACTGCCATCCTTGACCAGTTTTCGCCCGACGGCAACCTTGGTGACAAGATCACTCTGATGCCGCTTGAGTATCGTGTTCAATGCACTCCTCTCCATCACAATACGCCCAGTCTCCAGCAAATTCTTCACATCCAACGGGTGCTCCACGTCATTGAGGTTGATGGCCCGCCCATGTACCTTCGTCACATCTAAGCTCGTAAACAAGTTCGGTCGGTGCTCCGTAGTCACGAAGGTTGTCCGGCCAAATCTCGCCCCCCACTGAAGCGTCTTCATCATCTGTCCCATATACCGCACCACGAAGCTGTCCTCCAGCTCCTGGCCCAGCTGCCCCTGTTGTGCAAGCGCCAAGAAGTCCTCGGGCAGCGGTAATTCCATTCCGTCCTCAGTGACGATCAGCTCGCCCCTTCGGTAGCGATACGACAGCGCCGTGCGCCAGGCGAGATCGTAGACCTTGCGGTTCATGTCGGTGCCGAAGTCGCGCGGCTTGGGACCGAACGTTTTGCCACCTCCTTTTCGCAGAGGCGACTGCTTGGTGCCGACACGCGCGCGACCGGTGCCCTTTTGCCGGAATAGCTTGCGGTGCGAGCCGTGGACTTCGAAGCGGGTCTTGCTGTTTGCAGTGCCTGACCGCGTGTTGTCGCCCTCGTAGGTCACTGCCAGGTGCAGGATGTCCCGCCGAAGGGGCAGGTAAAGGTGTTTCGCAGAGTAAGCCAGCACATTGCGTGGCTCGAGGCTAGGGAAGCTGTGGACCGTGACGGGGACGTCGCGGAGAGGCTCGTATGGGATGAAGTTCGGCGTTGGTGACGGCTCGAAGGCGGATGTGATGAGGTTCGGCGGTGAATTTGTCGTTGCCATTGTCCTCGATATGATAGGTGATATCCTCTGCTCGACACGGTCAACTTGTCATGATCTCGTAAACGTAAACCAGAAGGCGGAAGGCAGATGAACATACTGGTGTGACTGCGCTTCTACATGATTGTGACCCGAGGCTCATGGCCTTCATGGCCTCAATGAGACTCTGATGTCTGATGCCAGACATCTCGACTGCCACTGGTACTGTCTGCAGACGAGTTGTCACAAATTGTCTAATGAACCTCAGAGCGATGATGCTAGCAAAGATCAAGAGGCCGCGGTGCACGGACCTTGGATATTGTCTCGATTCAGACTGGCTATCCTCTGTACCTGCGATGCGTCCGCAGATTTGCCAAGTAAAGTGCCCTGATTTTTCAGCTGCAGGTCTGTTCCTGAGGCGTAAACTTTATGGAAGCTAGCATGTCGAGCCGCGAGCCGCGATTTTTGACGTCGTGCCATCCGCGCAGCTACCTTTCCACCCCCAAATCAACGACAAATCGGCCATGTCGAGGTGTCAACAGGCCGCGCGGCCCATCGCGCTATGCCTACGACCACGACGCCCAGCGCAGATAGCAGCGCCGTCAATAGCAACTGCGACAGCGCGCTTCTTCTCCTACTCGGCCACCCAGCGCGACGTCGAGCCCACGACGAGCTCGACTTCCCCGTCCGCGAGTGATGCCCAGGCTACCGCAGATCTCGTCCATGCCAAAGCTGAGCAGACCGCTACTTCTCAGACCCCAGAGGAGGCGGCCGCAGCAGCCGCAAAGCGCGAGCTGAAGGCGCAATGGATGGACCCGAACACGACAACATTGCCTTGGGCCGAGAAGAAGCTGCTGAAGCAGGGCATAGACCCCGTAGGATCCAGGAGGCGGAGAGCTGCGATACGCCAGACGCCCAATATCCCCTTTGAGCAGTTGCCGTACCACTGTTTCCAGGAGGCACGGCAGCTGCTCGCCGCGGATCGAGGAGAGAAGTTAAAGGAGATCAATAAAGCATGGCAGAAGTTGAAGAACAAGCAAGCCCAGCCGGCGGATTTTTTCAGGGGCGGGAAAGCGTTCAAAAACAGGAGCCTCTTCTCGTTACGCAGACATCTGGAGTATCTCAAGGTCCAGGCCGACAGTAATGACCCGCTTGTCAAGAGGAGGTTTGAGGACGGCTTCGGTATGTCCCCCCGGCCTAAAGGTGTCTCTGGACCTATATGCATACTAATCTGATTCTGGCGAATTCTAGGCGACATGAGGAAGCCAATCTATCGCCACCTAGCAAGACAAAAGTGGCTCAACATGCGTTACAAGATTCTGGCGCAGCGTGTGGAACAGTTTTCTATTGTTCCAGACATCTTGCCAAGATTCAGTCCCAAAATGGACGTCCGGTTGGCGTGGCACAGGTTGCGCGTGGCGCCGGGTGAGATCGTGGACTCATTAGTCTCCGAAACGCCGCCGAACTTGCGTGTCCAAGTGTTCGACTCCGAGGAGCGGCTAGTATCGATCGTCGTGATGGACAGCGACGTGCCCAACGCCGAGGACGATTCCTACGGCAGCCGGCTGCACTTCATGGCGGCCAACGTGCCCCTCAACTGTCTCACCAAGAACATCTCGCTCAACCTGCTCACGTCCAAGCACAGCGATAAGATCGCCGTTCCCTGGCTGCCGCCCTTCAGTCAGGAGGGCTCGCCATACCATCGTCTTTCAGTGTGGATCCTGGACCAGCTAGATGGCGAACCTGTGAGAGTCGCGAGGTTGCGAGAGGCATACGCCGAGAATCGCGACGGCTTTTTGCTGTCGCAGTTCCACTCAGCGTACAAGGCTAAGCCGTATGGCTTCAACATGTTCCGGTCCGAATGGGACACGAACACTGCCGCGGTCATGGCGCGACACGGAATTCCGGGTGCGGAGATTGTGTTCCGGAGACAGCGCATCCGCAGTCTCAAGCCGCCGAAGAAGAAGCGCGGTTGGGAGGCCAAGCGCCAGGGACCAAAGTACAGGTCTCTGTGGAAGTACAGCAAGAATATCGCAAAGGGCAGGCCTGGTGGTACATAGTACGGCGCGAGCACAATGTAAACATAGCTATGGTGACAAACGCGTGCTCCTTGCAGTGACTCCGTCCTCAACCCTACGCTCACAGTCGCGGCCACCAGTGTGGATCATTTCCATTTTGCAGTGGCTGGTAGCGAAGGACTGCTTCAACATGGCGTTCGCCGACTGTGCCTGCGAGGCCGCTACTTCTTAAAATCAGCACATCTTGTGAGATATTGTTTTCAAGGCGCCAGGTACTTGCCACGTCATTAATTCAGCTGAAACTGTCTGTAGGGATTTAGCGAACTTTTGCAAGCGAGCCGGCGATTAGAACTTTCGACCTGTCTTCTTAAATTCACTTACTTACGAAGTCGTGACTTGTCTCCGCTGGTATGGCCACATTTTGCATTCAAAGGGGTTGCACGAGACTATGGGAAACGTTCCAAAGACCACGAGAGTTCACACAATTGTTTGATGCTATTTCATTCCACAGCAAGCTTCTCCTAGCAAGTCTCCCAGCTAGTAGATATGTACAAGAAATTGGACGCGCAAAATTCAAATCAAACCCCGCTGACTTCAAATCTCAGGAATGCAACAACTTTTGCCAACCCAGCCTAGAAGCTACCGGGGCTACTTGAGGCCAGTCATAGTCTCCACTCACTCTCTACAGGCCAGTAGCCTGAGCCGCGCACACTGCGCCAGTGGCGCAAAGCGTAGAGACACTGATCAAAGTGACCGTGCTTGCCTGGCACTGATTGCCACCCTGGCCGTGTCCAGGAGTGCCAGTGATCTGAGCGTGGCCTGCGGTGACGGTGCTCTTCGCTGACACAGTCATAGTGTAGGTCGAAGCAACGCCAGCCGATCCGGTGAGCGTCAAGGTCATCGTATCAGCAGCCTGAACCTCCGAAGCTGTGATCGTGTTGGTGAGCACGCTGGTCGAGTCTCCCGAGCCAACCGTCACGTAGACGGTGGAAACTTGAGGAGCTGCTGTGGTGGCCGGCGTCTGGATAGCCACCGACGTGGAAACAGTGCTGGTCAGAATCTGGCTGCCAAGGGTCACGGTAATGACGGTCTCGACAGGGAGCTGAGAGACGATAGTGCTGTTCGCGGCAACGCCTGCATCAGGAGTGACCTGAGCGGCATCGACCGAGGAAGTTGTTTGACCTGCCGCTGGGACGGTGACGGTCTGAGTAATGGCGCCGATGGAGGTCGACGTCTGTTCAACACCGCTGACTGTCACTGTAACGATGCTCTGAGTGGTTCCGATCGACAAAAGAGTGGCAGCGGACTCAACAGATGCAACAACAGGGGTGGCAGTCACTGCGGCGCTGATCACGCTGCTGTAAGTGCTCGTGGACTCAACGATGGTCGACGAGACTGAAGCCTGGCCGTTGACGGTGACAGTAACATATTGAGGAACTTGCACGACCGAGCTGCTGTAGACGGTGGTCTCTGCAGCCTGAGTCGCAGCAGGTAGCGTGCTGGTGAAAACGCTAACAACATCGTACGAGCTTGTCGAGGTTGATTCCTGTCCATTCACTGTAACAGTGACGACGGAGTAGGTAGGCTGAGCGGAGGTCAGGACTGTTGTTGCCTGCAGGGCTTCGACCGACGAAGTAGATGAGGGCACGTAAGTGTAGACGGTGCTGGTGACATCGTACGAGCTCGTCGACGTCACGGTCTGGCCCTCAACGGTAACAGTGACAACACTAGCGGTGGGCTGCACGTTGACGGAAGTTACAACGGCGGAGCTCATGCTGGCAGCGACCGAGGAGGAGATGCCTTGAGCGGCAGTGACAGGGCAGATCGTTGTCGTCTCGCCAATTACGCTAGTGACCACGACAGTCTGAATGGCGGCAGAGCCAAGAGAGGACTGGATGGCAGAGATCGCACTGGTGGCCGTGGCAGCCGGGCAGTTGGTGACCGAGGCGGCACATGAAATGACTGTGTTGACCTGAGTGATCTGAACGGTGAGAGTCGTCTGCTCGCCGCTGGCGGATGCGCTAGGCGTGATGGAAGCGGCAGCATTGTTTGAAGCGACAGTCTGGGTCAGGACGGTGGTAGAAACCGGGACCACCTCAGTAGAGATAGCAGTGGCGTTGACAGGGCAGTTCGTGACCTAGTGGAAGATCATACGCGTCAGTTGGGGGGCACATTTCTACAAAGAGAGAGACATCTTGTCGCTTCGAGATGCTTCGAAGTCGCTCGGACTGGACTTACCGAAGGAGCACAGCTCAGAACCGTGTGCAAGTTTGTTGCGTAGACAGTCTGAGTGACGTACTCGACAGCAGGCGCGGAGCTGCTGAGGTCGCCGGTGAGGGCTGCCACAGAGGAGAGAGAGGCATCAGCAGAGCCGGTGGGGACAGCGGCGTTACCAGCAGGCACCGTAAGAGTCACCACCTGAGACGCGGTAGGGATGAGCTCTGTGGTGGCCGTCTGGTTGCGGAGAGGGCAGTCGGTGACCGACTCAGCACATGAGAGGACGGTGTTGATTTTGGTGCTGTAGTAAGTCTGGGTGACAATCTGAAGCTGCTCGGTGCTGTTGCCAGCGGCCGGAACAGCGGAAGCTTGGGGCACACCAGATGGGACGCCACTTGGAAGGGGAGCACCTGTGATGTAGCCAGAGCCCGAAGGGATGGCAGCACCGAGAGCATCGGCAGCTGACACACTCGCAGCCGGAGGAGCAGCACCAGAAGCGAAGCCCGATGGAATTCCGGACGGAATGCCACTGGGACCAGGAGCGTACCCAGATCCAGAGGGAATGGGCCCTCCAACAGCACCGGAAGGCTGGAAAGATCCTGATGGGATAGGACCAGCGCCAGTGCTAGCACGAACGACGTACGTTGTTGTGATGGCGGCGATCTCCGTAGACAAGATCGATGAGCTTGCAGCGGGACAATCTGTGATAGAAGCAGCACAGCTCGTGACGGTGTGGATGTTGGTCTGATAGACAACTTCAGTGACCACTGATCCGCTGGGCGCGGTGCCGTTCACTGGCTCAACGCCGGCAGCACCCAAAGTGCCATTGAACTGGGGAATGCCGGAGGGCGAAGGAGGGAGAGCGGAGGCACTGCCGATGGCCGTGAGGCTCAGTGCAGGAACACCGGTAGCCGCGGCCGAGGACGGGAGATGAACGGTCGAGGTGATTGTCTCGTCGGCTTCGCAGAAGTCGTCGCTAGCGGATGCGCTGGGAGCCGGGACAGCGAGAGCGCTGCGGGAGAAGAGCAGCAGAGCAGCAAAGGCTCCAGAGTTGCGGAACAGCATGTTGAAGGCGGGTTAGCTTGCGCTTGGTGATTGGTTTCAAACGAAGGTGAGGATCTGTCGAGTATGTTCTTGCCGGGGGCTGAAAGTCTTCCCAATCGAGGGTGGAGGGTCGGAGGCAAAGAAGGACTGGTGATTCTGAAGAGAATGGAAACGGTGGACTAGCACCTGGAAAGAATGAACAACCCGCCGGGTTTGAAAGAATGTGAAGAGTCGAAAGTGACGATGTCGAGCAAGACTGGAGGCTCTCGTTGGGGCATGGCGGACATTTGTTGACTTATACTCGGAGGCATGTCCGAGGGTGTCCACTTGTGCATCTCCTTGCCTGCGGGCACTTGCCCATGGCCCATGGCCCGCGACCCATCCTCAAGGTACTCCGTAAGGTCAATGTGCTCCGAGCTCCCGAGGTCGTTGCCATCCTAGGACACGAAGGTTGGTCCAGTTGCTGGCATCTCCTGAAGTCGCCCCCCACTCGGGCCACCCCTCGGTGGTGATCCACCAGTCAAAGCATGCAGTACGTTGGTGTGGCCTGGCTGCCTGGGTGCGGCCTCTGGAAAAGTCTGTTTCGAAACACGGTGCGGACGAGGGGCTGTAGTTGCTTGACGCCGTAGATGAAGTGAGGTGGAGACTGTTGACAGGCGCCGCCAAGTCAGGAGGCTCGAGGCTCGAGGCTCGCTGCCGAAGAATAACCACGGTATGTCAGATGGCAATCTGGTCGAGCACTCAAACCACGGGCAAGTAGTTGGTAGCCAAGAAACCACTTGCAGTACCCAAGTGTTCAAGAGATGCTGATGCCAAAGATGATCATGCCAAAGATGATCATGCCAAAGGTGATGACCCATCTGTTCTAGGGCCGTGGACCGCGACAGTCTCCTCATGCCTCGCATCCCTGCTGCAGATCCCTGCCGTGAGTGGCTCCTGCCTGTACCTTTGTACCACTCCGTTGGCGCCTCCCGTTCGCGAGGTGCCCGGGTGCCCCACCAGGTTTGCCGATCGCTACTGCTCTTGAATGAAACGCCATGCACTTTCAATTGCAGGACTCTGAGGGGCCAGCTCGCTGACGACGAGTATTGCTTCTGATATATTCTTTGACTGCTGTCTGTGCCGACGAGCAGTCCGATTCCGACACAGTCGACAGCTAGCTAGCTTCCTAACCCAGATCTAGTCCGGGCGCCAAGTGGGCAAGCTCTAGATCACTGTCATGGCATAGCCACAAGACCGTCGACAATACAACCGACAAGCACAAAACCTGCATCTACAAGAATAAATAGTACGCAGTAGCAGGCGGCCTGCGCGGTGTTCATCCAGTCTATCTGGTAGGTATCTCGGATTTCCTAGTGCCAGGTACATAGTACTGCTCAGGTGTAGTCAGGTACGGCATTCGTCCGAACTCGTGCAAAGCTTGGCGTCCGTTAGATTGCTGCTGACGAATATCCATAGTGCATTCAACTGTCGTCTGGTGTTTCTTGCCAAGTTCTCTCCTTCACATGGGAGCCACAACCACGCACATATCGACCAAGGCCAGTCTTTGATAACATCTAAGCCTCTTCACGCCACAGAACTACGCCCTGAGACAAAAATAGATCTGATCCGATTTCCAAGGCTCCCTGACACCTGTCGTCTGTTTCTGTTTCTTTCTTCCGGTGACTTCAAGCTCACAAAATGTCCCGGTCAGGGGCCGAAGAGCCACATAATTCCCACGCCCGGGAATTAAGGAGCACACCCAAGCAGTACATACCCCCATACACCCTCG
This sequence comes from Plenodomus libanotidis, assembly GCA_022609195.1. Classification (NCBI taxonomy): domain Eukaryota; kingdom Fungi; phylum Ascomycota; class Dothideomycetes; order Pleosporales; family Leptosphaeriaceae; genus Plenodomus; species Plenodomus libanotidis. The sequence goes on along the minus strand of JAGKQA010000013.1, from coordinate 372,019 downwards.
TCCCGCTGTTGAAATTGAAGGCTCGTTGGAATTATGCATTCCGCTTCTTCAACATCACTGACGGTACTGTCCACCCGATGAATGGCCTCACGAGGACTGCGACTGGCACAAGGTCATGCGAGCACTCGTCCCAATAAGCCGAGAGTCAGGCTAGAAGTTTCCCCGCATGTTGACCCATAGCATACTTACAGATTGAAACATATCCACCCTCTAGCAAATGGCAGTGCAAGTCGAGCAGGCTAATTGAGGCGGAAAATGCCGGGCCTCACGATTCATCCACCTGGGCGTGGCACAACACTTGACTGATCTGGCGGTCAGGAGGCGATGAAGTATTCTTCTTGGGATCTATTTCATCGGATTATGCAAATTTTGTCCCAGGAACTGTTTCTCCGAACCTCTCGCTGATACAATGTTGGGTACCGGTATACGCGAGAAAGAGCTTATCACAGCCACTTCCAACTTGAGTTTGGCTTCCTACACTGTACTGAGGTCGCTGCCAAAAGTATTAGCGGGAGCACACAGAAAACTGGAGTGGAGGAATTATCCCAAAAGTGATCATCTCAGAGCTGATTATATGAAGACCAATTGTCCTCAAGGCGATTCCTCTAAAGGTAATATCATAGAGGTGGTAATCCTATGGCTGATGCGCCCGAAGTGATGAGTAGAGCAGGTGGTAGGCATCGTTGAGCCTTCTTGATAAACTATAATGAATTTCTCAAATACAGCTTTCGCTTACGATGCTTGACACGCAGTGCATCAAAATTGTGAATCTATATCTCGACAAGATCCCATGGATCTGACAGTGGGTTGACAGTACCGATGAGTTGACGGCCCGTGGACGCTAGGTGTGGCTCAAGCTCAAATGATCAGCCTTGCCGCTTGCCGCTTTCGGAACTAAGACAACTAAGACGCACAAAACTCCACTCAGGCACTTTCCAAAATTCGTGCAAACATGTACGCATATCGAAAACCAGGACCGGTTTATTACCATAACTTCGTACGGAACCTGATCACTCTCAACGTGTCCTCCCGTTTCTACCATAAGTCTGAGCTTTGCCCGTGCCCAACAAGACAGGCCTGCAAAGTGAATGAGCTGAACCAATCATATTGGCTGTGGCCGGCCATTTACTAGACAAGAAATTCGACGGTCTGGATATCAACAGCCTCGAATGTAAATAGTCAGATGAAGACGCCGAGTGCTCTTCGTATTTCTATTTAGTCCGGACTTACATGGCCTTCGGTCCGTAGGCGATTATCCCAAAAGCGATTATCCGAGAGGTGCATATCCCGAAGCTGGTGCTCCCAGAGGCGTTGTCCGGTTGCTGCATCCGTGGTCCTCAGAGGAGATCGCTAGCGCCGAGCTATCCTTCTCAACTGTGTAAAGAAGATTACTCTAGGTCGCTTGAAAGAATCACAGCCTTTATGGTACCGACTTTACGCGGAAACTTGAGCGGCGATGTCAGCGACATGAAATTTCGGTTCTCCCTCAACCACGGTCATGCCCCGCTTGTCTGGGCGGCCGGCGACGAAGCTATCAATTTGATCCATGACGGCTTGCTTCCAAGTCTATACAGAAGCAGCGTGAGGTTCATCTCTGGTCACCGAAGAGCACAGTGTAGGATGAGGTGACGAAAGGCATTGCAATTTTCTAGTGATTCCTTTGTAGTTAGTTCTTGAGCAGGGCGCTTTACTAGGGCTCACGGGACCGAGCAGGTCTCATTTGCTTGCCGGTGTGCCGTTTTCTTGCGCTGCTGACGGTGGTCAATCTAGGAAATGCGAGATCCGCGTGTTAGACCTTGATAGAAAATATCTGAATGTTTCCCATCTTAGATTAGTATGTGATTGAGCGTGATCTTATGATCATGGATTCGAAGACGACCCTGGAAATGAAGAGCCCAGGGGTAACAGAGCCAGGCAATAGTCACTCAGAAAAGCCGAGCTATAAATGCTTTCTCTGATGGCAGAGTTCTGACATAGGCTTACGAACGTAGGCACGTCACCTGATTCGGCAGCAAGTATCTGCTGCTCATCGTCTCACTCTCATTTGGTTTCCCGGTCGACAAACTCAGGTGTAAGCGATGGGGGGATCGTAACCTGATTTTTAGTACAATCACGGGCTGTGTTTGTGAGAGAAAATGATACTGAGGCGATGGTCGAAAATTCGCATTCATAGACCTGGGTATTGTAAGATTAAATAACGAATATGTGACGCAGACCACAACTGACACTTTTCTCCCAAGTTCATATTTGTGCTGCTCCCCCGATGGGCTCTTGGTCCCGAATTTTCAAACACACAGCTCTGAGTCCTGCTACTGATGACGGCAACTAGGCAGCCACAGCACCCTTCTCTGGGTCTTGATGGTCCGTCTTCGCCGGCACCTCCATCGGAACATGCTTCAAGCTTCCCCGGCTGGATTCTGGAGCCTCATCGGAGCCCAGATGCTCATTGACGTGACGAGTGAGCTCGACGTAGTCGTACGCGAACTCTCCCAGTTGGCCATCATCGAGACCCATCTCCTCCTCTGCAGCAGAAACACGCAAGCTGAGACCAGGGACGAGGTTCATCAGGAAGAGGATAACGCATGTCATGACGAAGGAATAAGAGAAGCCAGCCACACAGTCCGCCAGTTGGTAACCGAGCTGGATGTAGTTGTGGTTGAGCCAGCCGCCGGGGATCTCGCTGAAGCCGTCGAGATGCGCTATGTAGTCACTGAAGGGGTTGATTAGTCAAGTGGTAGATATTCATGATTAGGTGGAGTACTCACGCAGCGAATAGACCTGTCAGCAGATTTCCGACGATGCCACCCACGGCATGCTCGGCGAAAATGTCGAGGCCATCATCAATGCCGATCCAGAACTTGATCTTTGTAGCCAAGTTGCATACAATGCCTCCAACAACACCAAAGATCACAGCAGACCATGCAGGGACGAAACCTGAAGCAGGTGTAATAGCAACAAGTCCCTGAAAACGAGGTTAGCCAGGACGAACGTAGTTTCACACAACTGAGGATTCAAACTCCAAGGCAGAGACTCATAGGGTAGAAACGTACTGCAATAGCTCCACTGCAGAACCCAACTGCGCTCCACTTCTTCTCGAGACGGTAGTCCATCAAGCACCAGGTGAACCCGCCAACACAAGCGGCGAGATTGGTCACAATGCATGCCATGACGGCGCGCAGGTTCGCGGCGAGAGCACTACCACCGTTGAATCCGAACCAGCCAACCCATAGGAACACAGTTCCGAGGACAACGTGAGTGACATTGTGTGGGCGGTAAGGAAGGCCGTGAACCTTGTCGTATCCAATGCGCTTTCCAAGCATCAAAGAGTATGCCAGGGCTGCGGCACCAGAGCTGATGTGGACCGGTGTACCACCAGCAAAGTCGAGGCCGCCCATCTTGAAGCTCCAACCATTTGCGTTCCAGGTCCAGTATGCGATGGGGTCGTAGACGATGGTGGACCAGATGAAGATGAACACGAGAGCTGGTAGCATGCGACCACGGTCCGCCACTGCACCAATGGCAAGGGCAGGAGTAATGGCAGCGAACATGCCCTGGTATAGACAGAAGAGAAGATCGGGGATCTTGGAGCTTCCCACACTCGGCTGTCCCAGCACGTTCATGAGTCCGAAGTTGGAGAGATCACCGATGAAGCTCGAGCCCGTGTGGCTGAATGTCAAGGAGTAGCCCCAAAAGAACCATTGGAAGCCGACGACGGCGATGCTCATCATGGAAAGCCAAATCAGTGACAAGGCTGACTTTCGTCGGGCGAGACCGCTGTAGAAGAAGCCAACACCCGGCACCATGAGCAGAACGAGGGCCGCCGAAGTGAGGATCCAGGCGAAATCGCCTGACGAGTAGTAGATGTTGACTGCATGTTGTTAGATTCTCGCGGCAAGATACGACAGAATGAATCAAAATGTCGCAATGTCACAGCCGACTTGGAACAGTGATTGGTAGCAGTGCGTGTAGGCGAGACTTACGGTCTTCGGTCAGCGAGTCGCCGCCATTATTGGCGACGCCCGAAGTACCATTGTAGGTTTCGAGGGGACCAGCCGACATGATTGATTCTCCAGCGAACAATTGCTTCTGTTCTGAACTGTCAGTCAAGGCTGACCGGAGTGTGCCTGATAGCAACAAAAAGCAAGAGTCAAGAGCCAGGGGGGGGAATATCTGGGAACGCACCGGGGGCCCGAAGAAAGATTAAATACATATTAAGCCACCCTGCTCGAGGTCTCACTTCGTGCATGCCCTGCGAAGACGGAGCCCACCTCAACATGCGGCATCCTCCAAGCCCATTTTGCCTCGAGCTGAATGGAGTCCCGAGGCAGTGGGTGCACATTCCATTGTCGATAGCTTCCGCCGGGTCACGCAGAAGTGGGCCTCGCACAAACGACTTGTCTCCACCAAGAGATAAGAAGCGGCACGGTCGCGCGCGACGATGCCATTCGGCCAGCGGAAACGGACGAGCATCGATTTGTAGCCAAGCCTGGCTTGGCGCGACGCCCCTGACATCCTGTCAGCGAGATCAGCTTGCCATTTTGGCAGCCAACTTCCGGTGCACTGCATGCGCAAGCTGTCGGTGGCCTGTTGGATGCAGACCGAAATCACCGCCCCTGGTCATTGTCCCCCCCCCCCCGGCTGCTTACGCTGGCTTATCAGGCAGGTGGGCCACACCGTGAGAGCGACTCGTCGTTTGTGCGACGTGCTAATCTCGACGTTATTCGGTGAGGGCGGAGGGATCTGTCCTCGCATGAGAGCAGATTCGTGAGCGCTCGTGAACGCGGCTAAATTCTCTTGGAAGAGGGATTTGAGCAGAGGCGGATGCGAGAACGGCGCTTCGTTGCATACTGCATACTGTACCTATATGCAGGACGGTTAGACATGGCGGTTACAGGTAGCTATGAAACATGACACCACACGTGCGGCTGCCGCAAGGCGAGACCTCGCGGATACGAAGTACTTTCTGCAACAACACGGCTCGGCTGCCGGATAAGGGTATGCGTGTTGATGGCCCGGCTTGTCCGGCCATTCTTCCGGGAGTCCGATTTGATGGCGTGGCGTCCAGATCAATCGTGGCAGAGGTGTGGAAAAGTGATTCGAATTACCAACGGCAAATGGGAATTACGATGAGAAGAAAGCATGCATGCCGTGCCCAGACGCCCAGGTGCTTTCACGCCTCGGCATAACGCTGCCAGGAGTACAAGCCGTGTGCACGTACTGATAGTGAGCACGCTCTGTGCGAGCACTCATGGCCTATTAAAAAAAAATCCGGTGTTTGCGTGCAAAATGAGGAAATTTGCCTTTTGTTTTGTGGCTCGTTTGACCCTAAAAACTGGAGGGCCTTCCTACGGTCTGCGGATGAAGTATTTAGTCACGCTGGTCATGCTAAGTTCATCATAATGTATGGTCCTGGCGGGCTGGCAGGACATTCGGTGTCTGTTTTCTATTGAAAAAAAAAAAAAAGTCCCCGTCGTCTTGTCTCATGCTTACTGCCGAGGTCTCTCAGAGCGTGGGTCATACATTGCAGACATTCCCCAATGATCGACAGCGTCCACCGCAAAAGTAACAGCAGCACAACTGTTCTTTCGTACAATACGAATCGCACGTTCTTGGCCTATCGCAAACTATCACGTACTGGTGTTTGTTACCATCGAGACCATAATGGCCATTCCGGAGCTCTCGCAAGCTCCAACTGCGCCATGTGGATTTTCGCGTCTTCAAGATCATCGAATGTCCTCAACGCAGCAATGGAGGCCCCTTCCTCCTCTGGCTTGACGAAGTATGGACCATCCGAGTCACACTGTGTGTAGCTTTCAGGAACAGTGCCATTGTACAGGAAAGCGCGGATGTGCTTTGCAGCACAAATGGAAGTCACCGCTACAGAGCAGTGACCATATCCTTTGACCTCAACGATCTGCGATTCTGCAAAGGCCTTTTTGGCGGAGCGTGCGGATATGAGGGGGCAGATCGGGTCGTAAGTTGTGGTCAGAATAAGTAGTGGATGGGCGGTCTTAACGCCGAATTTAGGCTCGTAAGTGTGTGTCTTCGGCACGGTCCATTGTTGTTTGATGTACCAGTTTCCATTGAAGTCCGCAGAGAACAAGCTTGCATTGGCAACGGGCTCGATGATCTTCTTAAGAGCGGTAGCTCTGTCCTTGGGCCAAAAGTCAAGGCCAGATTTGCCATCATTCATCGTGACGAACCAATTGCCGTCCATGTGCATGCCCCACGGGTTGGACTGGGTGTCATGATATTAGTAGAGTCCACAAAAATGTCACTTGGGCAGGTGAGAACCTTGGATTGTATTGACTCACCGTGCCGTAGTTGAGAAAAGCCTCCGTTGCATTGCCTTTTAGCAACTGAGCGAGGCGATCAGCCAGAACATACCAATTTGCCGGTTTGTAGAGCGTGGGGAACACAGCACTAAACATTATGTTGAAGTAGTCAAGGGTGCCCCACGCAGTATTGTTGACATAAATGGGTAACGGCTCGGTGTAGATGCTGTCTGCCAGCTCTAAAACTTTGTCGTACAGCTCATATTTGGATTGTGCTATTGTTGTCAAAGGGCAGTCAGCCCCGGCCTTGACACATTCGTCGAAGAATCCATCAAATACGCGTTCCGTATCCTCAAAGTCTTCCGTGGTCGAAAGCTCGTTGTACCAGTCGAATTGGTTGACCACGCCGTCAATAATGACGCGCTTGGAGCGATCAGGGAAAAGACCAGCGTAGGTCTGCCCCAGTAACGTGCCGTAACTGAATCCCCAGTAGACCATGTCCTTCTGGCCCACGGCATCCAGAATGCTGTTCATATCTGCAGCGGTCTGAGGGGTGTTGATGTACAAGCCGTGGTCGCCCATGGTATCAGCACAGGCTTGAACGAGATTCTTGGCGAAGGCATAGGCCTCCGGGCTGTCCTCAATGAGTCTTTGGTCCCTGACTTGACCAAGGGCCTGGCGAGTGTCCTCATCAGGGAAGCACGTAGCTATTGGCGTTGAGTTTCCGATGCCTCTAGGATCAAAGGACAGCAAATGGAAGCCCTCTCCCACAATGGTGCTCAGCTGTTCGCCACGTCTAAACATGAACTCAAAACCAGATCCTCCAGGTCCACCAGGATTAAGAAGCAGATTTTGCGTTGCATTCTTCCCGCGCATGCGTATGAGAGGGAGGGTGAAGACTTTGTCGCCTGAATTGGTGGCGTTGAACTGGTCCATGGGCACTGTCATTGTCGAGCATTCCACCGGCCGTCCCTTGACGTCTCCACAATCCTCCCAGACGAGGCTCTCTTCTTCGTAAGTCCTCATACCATTTGCATGGTGTACACAGTGATGATCCCACGTGAGTTTGCGAAAAGGTACATGCATCAGCACGAGGATGGCGAGAAGGCCGGTGATGAGCGGGAGTTTGTGTCGTCTGGCTAGGGCGCGCTGCCCGTCATGACGAGGAGCCAGTACTGGTGCCAGAAATGGCTGCTTTTCGTCCATGACTGGAAGTCCAACAGTTCAAATTAACTGGTGAATGACGAGGATATGAAGGAGGATGTATGGGGATTCGTCTTGATGCTTTCCTCGATTGTTCGACAGGAGGATGCTCAGGTGTGGTTACGAGTTCTCCACCCCGCATATTAAATACTTACTAGTAGTAGTCAGCAGCGGACGAATGTCCCCCGATCCTCTGGAGCTGTATTGAGACCGAAACAGTCGGATGGCACAATTTCCGTGGAACTCAAATTTGAATTATTGTAGTATTCAAAAAGACCCTACCAATCGACCTAGGCTCAGAGCTATGGTCTACGGGAAATCTGCCAACTACAATAATGCTGCAGCCTTCAAAATAGTCGGCGTGTATGCCGGGAACTTCAGATGCTAAGCACATGTCTTAGCGCAGATCTCAACTTCAGTCATACTAAAATATCACAATGGTCTGATTCAATCGATTTTTCCCTACGTATTTCTGATTCGAAAGTGATGTATCTATCTGAAGATTTTTACCTTTACAGTCCAGGCATTGGTGTGTTGAGAAAAGATATATTGGACAAGTTTGGTGGTGTGGATGAAGGCCAAGATATGCACAATTATGCGCACTAGGTCACCTACATATTTAGTGCCATATGCACAAGTTGACCACTGCACAGAGCAATTGTGGTATGTAGGGGTTGACAAAGCGACTGCGTGGTTTCGTGCTCGGTCTGATGGTACCCTTGAAAGCAGACTACGCAAATTTGTGCGTTAGATTCGAGCATCTGTCATCAAGCTGTCTCCGACTCGACCAGCTCCTCGACGATATGGAAACCGAATTTGTGTTGGCACGATGAGATAGTCAAGGCAAGCATTGAGTATTGTTGCCAGGCTATGGACAGTCTCGAAGCCTTGATCAAGAATGTCCAACTAGAGGTCGATTCAAAAAACGCGTGAAAAGAGGCATCGCATAGGCCGAAATGCAAGGTTGGCAGCATCGACTTCATATTCAAGTCTTAGCTTCCATTCTCATACGCACTGAACCATTTACAGTCTATTGAGCTTGCATCAAGCTCCCCTCCTGGATGGCCCAAAAAGTCCGGGACTTCACTTTGCCCATAGCCTCCGGAAAGTGGACGACCACCCCCTATTCGCGCGCAGTGCGACCAATCGATACGGACATTTTCAACTATACGCGCGCTGGTGATCTGAAAATTGTTCTTGGAGGTTTGACCTGCGGCGGCGCATCGCTTCAGTATCGCAGCTCGAACGACTTGACTCTACTTCATGTGATTGTCGCCATATGAACTTACACCTGTGAAGCCTATGACTAATTTTGCAATTCATAGCTTGCTGCACATGAAGCGAACCCGAATATCCTGAAGGATTTGGACCGAGTAGATCTTGATCTGTATGAAGTCGATGATAATGGGGAATCTCCTCGGACCTATCTCAAAATGGGGTATTCCGAAACTTCATTTGGCGCAACACGGATAATGAGTTGACAGGGACCAACGCATCCCAGTCCAAGATCTCACAGCAGGACATCAACTCTATCAAGGAGCGGACCAGAGAAGCATTCGCCCCGTCATTGACCACAAAGAGGGACTTGTGTCTCTTCATGTGGGCGGCGCCGTCCGTATTCCTCCTCACTTTGGAAACATATTTTCAAACCCCTTGCACTCAACGATATACATTTTTAAATTCACCGGTGGGTATTGACCGGTGTGAAGGTGGGAGGACTTTGCTTCTGCAAGATGCGATCTCGTGTAGCAAGTATCTTGGGCTATGCGCTCAATTCAGGGCAGTGGTGGGACATCTACGAGGGTCTGTCTCCCGCCAACTTCGACGCTCTCACCGAAGCTTAACGAAACTCTTATCTTCTGGCTCGGGGATTACTCAAACGACGGGAGCGACTGTAGGCGAATATGGCAGATTCGAGCTAGCTGCCTTGCGGACAAGCCCCCACATGATCGCCGATGAGGCATGCTGCCGTCGATGATCTGGGATGATAGCGCAATAGACGTTGATGGGCATTATCTTGTCTCGGTCATGTATGATGAGCGTGCCAGGGACTGGGAACTCCACTGGGACTGGATGGTGGAGGATTATGCTGGCATTTTCTTTGAGATGGCCAATAATCAACGAGACAAAATTCCTGGGGTGTCAGAAGACTCGTGCTGGGTAGATTTGACCTCGACCGCACAGCCGGCTTTGCTACTCGTAGAAGCATACGCAGCATCTCGAAACAAGGAATTCTCACATTGGCATGATGTGCAGGACGGACTTTTCGCATGGATAATTACGAGATACGCAAGAAGTGGTTGCAAGTTGCAGGCGGGGCATCATGATGATCATCAAGCATGGAGTTAAATAATTGATTGGAAATGCCATTGCGACAAGTCAGCTATCCCTGGGCATGGCCGCGCATCCGGTTCCCACATCACTCAATTCATTTCAAAATCCCAGAGCCTTACTTGCTCGCCCTCTTCTCAGCACGCTCGCCGTATGCCTTCGTGGCATAGTCGCCATCCTTGACGATCAAATCCTCGGGGCGGTAGTCATGCTTGCCAGTCAGGTACGACTGCAAGATAGCCTTGGTGCCGTCGGCGTATCGCTTCTGGGCGTCGAGCGATGTGCCCGACATGTGAGGAACCATGGCGTTGCCGCCGCCGAAGGGGTTCTTGGCGTAGCGCAGAGGGTGGTCCTTTGGTGCTGGTTGAGGGAACCACACATCACCACCGTAGCCGCGCAGGTGGCCAGACTTCAGTGCGTCAGCGACGTCCTCCTTGACGACGATGGCACCACGGGCGGTGTTGACGAGCCATGAGCCTGCAGATAGTTAGCAACGCGCAGAACGCGAGTGGTCTACGAGAGACAGAAGTGGCTGAGAAGTGGTTGGTGCACATACCCTTCTTCATCTTGCTGATGAGTTCCTTGTTGAAGAGACCGCGAGTCTTCTCGTGCAAAGGGCAGTTGATGGTGACAACATCACACTGGGCCAACATCTCCTCGAGGTTCTCAACACGCCTGCAGCCGATCTCCTTCTCCTTTTCAGCCGGCAGAGGCTGGTAGTCGTAGTATAGCAGCTCCTTGCAGTCGAAGGGCTTGAGACGGCGCAGCACACGCTCGCCGATACGGCCAACGGCAACGGTGCCGACAACCTTGCCCTCAAGGTCGAACTCGTTCTTGGCGGCGGCGGCGACGTCCCACTCGCCAGCCTGGATTTGCTCGTGGGCGGGCACGAAGTTGCGCACCAGCACGAGGATGGTCATGACGACGTGCTCGGCGACGGACACGACGTTGGAGCCCGTCACCTCGGCGACGGTGATACCGCCGTTGGTCTTGTTGGCGGCGTTGAGGTCGACATGGTCGGAGCCAATGCCGGCGGTGATGGCGATCTTGAGCTTCTTGGCCTTGGCGAGGCGCTCAGCGGTTAGATAGCCGGGGTGGAAGCTAAGCGCAGATGATATCAGGTCTCTGTAATGTTGTCGAAAAGTATGACTGTCGTCAAGAGTGGGCCTGGGTGGAACAAGCACCCGGACCCACTTTGTCGTGGCAGGCCTGTACAAAAGCGGAGCGGAGCCAAGAGCTTACGGAGTGGTGATGATGATCTCAGCATCGACGAGCTCCTTGTCGAATGTGGAGTTCTCGCCTTCCTTGTCTGACGTGGTGACGAGAGTATGACCTTGATCCTCGAGCCATTTCCTGATGCCCAGCTCGTTCTCGGTTGTACCAAGCAGCTCGGGAACCTAAAGGGTAGTGTCAGCCTCGTTGAGCTCATCCGCTCTAGCACTTCTGTCTCCGGACCACATCGGAGGCGTTCGGGATTTCCCCGCCCCGCAGGCTCCAATTGCCACTCCCGACCACCGCAGATCCAAGGTGCCATTGAGTTTGTGACCAGCTCACAATGACGCAAAGTTCAGACTCTGACGAATTCGTGGAGGACTTTGGCACCTTGGGTGGCTGCGACGGTCCAGCAGTGTCTAGCCTAGTCCGTTCCTCTCTACTCCACGCAGGACTGAGCTGGCTGCACGCATCTGTTGTGAAACAGAGACAAGCCAATCTCACCCAGGCCCCTCACTGGGTAGGCATATTTGCAGGAGGGATGGACTGACACTGCCGGCGAGGGCTGCTGTTTTCGGTGCGGGGCTGCTCCTCCACAACAAATGTCCAAGTAGTGATATGTACAATGAAGGGTTTCACTCACGTCTGTGGCGTGCTTTCCACCGTCGTAAAGGACCAATAGAACCTTGACCTTTTCACGGACACCAGAAGTCAGCGATCGAATTGTGGTTGACGGTCCCAGTTGGCTCCGTAGTGTCGCGTTCGCCGCTTTTGAAGCTGTAAGGGTCTGTCTCGAGGTAACACCAGCGACTCTTGAGGTTGAGAACCTCAGGCTGGTGGTAGTCGGCGAGACGACTGTATGCAAGCCTCGTGCGCATGACGCCAGACGACCAGCGGACTGGGGAAAGGGGCGGGAGAGAGAAGTAAGTACCATCTTGAATGTGTTAGATGTTGGAGTGTATGTAAGTGTGGCGTGTAAGACTGGATGGTGGTGGTGGTGGTAGTAGTGGTTCTTATAAGAGTTGTAGAATACCGAGGGTTGGCTCGGGAGGTTCGGGATTTGAAGAGAGGAGAAGTTGGTAGTGTTGTTCAGAAGAGATAAAGTCTGACGATTTTCAGCAGGACATGAGCAAGGGGAACAGGCTATTTATCCCATTTGTTTCAGTCCGGAAGACCGAAGACTGGCCGGCAAGACAAGGCAATGCCACACTTTACGATCTACAGGACGGCGGACCTTGCCTTTCCTGTCCGAATGTCTCCTCTACGGCATGGACCAAGAACGTCTCCAAGGACGGGATCCGAGTAGACCTTGATGTGCAATGCATACTGTGTAATATTTCTAGTAAATGCAAAGCACTTGGTATCAAGTGCAGGAACTGGAGGGGTATCATGCACGTCTCGCCGAGATATCACTGTGAGAAGCCTTGCGAGACTCACAGCCAAGAGGTATTGGTGACCTCGAAGCATTGTTCTCTGTAGAGATTTCAATGTGTCAGAGTTTCGTCGAGGGATTACTTCATCAGCAGCGCATCGTGGAAGCTTGCCAACAATAGAGCTCGCCTGTGACGCGATTTGAGTGGGCTCAACGGACACATATCGGCATGTAGCTAACCCCAGCTCGGAGCTTACCTAGTGCCACATTTAGGCAGTGGGCACTCCCAATGCTGCTGCAGTGCCAGAGGGTACCGATTGCCATGCACAGAATACATTCTTGAGCTGATGTGCTTTCCGAGTAAATAACATAATTTGCCGTGGTTCTCGATCCGAGAAGTATGCGATGTGATGTTGTGAGAGGTACTGCGGATGGCATCGACTGACGTTCTCTGGAGAACAACCCCACAGTTGATGCCCCTCATCTGCGATCTGATCTGCCCATCCCACGAGTCTGTCTGACACACAGGGGCCATGCAATGTATTGAACGGAACAATAGAGCCGCCTCGCTGCACGTGCAAGCTCTTGTGCTGGCAGGCTGGCAATGCATGCTAGGCTGCTAAGCTGATTGAGCAGATTGTCTGCTTGTTCGAGCCTCGAGGCCCGTTCGTGGTTTCGAGTGTCGGAAGCTATTTCCGCTTGCTCGGTGCGTGCGGCTGTGTTGCGGTCGATTCTCGGGCTTCGTTCGGTATGTGGCTGTCTACGGGCGGTTGGGACCATCGAGTCCCCTGGGCTGATATGGATATTCCGAAAGTGTGGGGTAGCGCCATGGCATTGCTTGGCCGTCATCGAGGCCCGCAATGCAGAAGCTTGTTCCTTTGAGCTTCGCGTGACCTAAGACCGGCTGCCACGCGAGCCCCTTCGACGTGTCGAATAAATGCAACTCTGGCTGACGCGGAACTCTACGCAATCAGTCCATGGCGAGGACCTTGGTGGACGGACGCGGCTGAAAGGGGAACGGCAGCATTCTTACCTTGGAAAATCAACATACAAAACGGTAATCTGATGCTGATGAGGTGACGTTGTACTTGCTGACTCATTCTTGTGCAGGGATGAACGGATTACCTAAAATCGCCAGGGTGCCACCTCGAATGCCTCATTTGGACGACGCTCATCAACACGGTACCTTCAAGATTCGATACTCATGTGCTTATTGTACACCAATCACCTCAGTCGCGAGCTCGGGCATGGCTCGTCTGACAAACGAATCCGTCTGGGTCATCCTATTGCCTCATAGCCACGGTGCGGCGTCTAGCCACCTACAGAACCTATGGACGTCCTCTTAGGATCCGAACCATGACGGTTGCTTCATTTGGTGCCCAACACTTGGCATCAGGGCTTGGGAGCTTTCGAAGGGTCGATTACTCAAGCAGGTCATCAGACGACGTGGCCTTGTTAGATTGACAAGTGCAAAAGCCAAGTGGCTCGCGAGTCGCTCTGGCACAAAGGACCAAGACCATGGCGATTTGCTTTGTTTCGTGGGACAACAGAGCTCATGACTTTTCAGCAGCTAGGCTATCTCTTCTTCCAAGTTCTACGCCAAGAACACAGTTTGAAAGGCTCTTGTCAACTATTTCCTGGTGAATGTTTGGATCTCCTGTTTCATCGTGTCGCTCTCGTCCAACCCGCCCTCTTCCTTTCAGGCTCGCCCTTCTTCTTCGCCATCACCATCAGAAACCTCGGGCACACACCCTCCACCCAGTCCGGGTGCTTTCTCGTTCTCTCCTCGCAAGCACCCCACTCGTCCATCTTCACCACCTCGAATCCCGCCGCGACCAGAAGGGTGAAGTAGCTGCTCATCGTCCGGTGTTGCTTCTTCACGTCTTTAACAATCCAGTTGACACTCCGCTCTCCTTCGTCGAAATAGCTGTCCACCGGCCACTGGTCGACCTCGCCATCCGCCGTCTTGGTGAACCCCGGCCGCGTCGGCGCCGTAAGGAAAGGATGCTCGACGGAAAACACAAACAGCCCGCCCGGCGCGAGCGACGCGTGCACCTGCGCCATGCAGTTGGTGATGCTGCGTACATAGTGCAGCGCGAGGCCGCAAAACACCAGGTCGTACGAGCTCACTCGCAGCTGCAGCTTCTCGAGATCGACGCGCGCATAGTTGATGAGAGGGTCGTCGTGGTCATTGAGCCCGTTACCGCCAATGTCGGTCATGGCCCCAGCTGCCGCCGAGCGCTTGTCCGCATCTGACTTGGCCGTCCGTGTGCGGCCTTCGGCTTTGCGCAGCATGTTCACACTAATGTCGCAGGCGTCGACCTCGCGCGCACCCCGTGAGATGCACCAGCGTGAGAACCAGCCTTCGCCGCAGGCCAGGTCGAGCACGCGCCGGCCGCGCATGTCCGAGGGGAGCATTTGCAGGAGCTCGGGCCATTCGGACGCGCCCTTTTCGCCTCTGATGGCGCGGGGGAATTCTGAGTACTTCTCGAAGAAGACGTCGTTGTCATACATATTTTGAGAAGCCATGGTGGATGAGCTCTATTCGCGAAGTTGAACAGGTACGGTGAGGTAAGTGAGAGCTGCCCCTCAGGTACTGTCCTTCTTTTGAGGTGCGACGGGACGATCGTTCCTCTTTATTTGTTTTGTGCAGGGTCGTATTAATGGTATGATGAATGTGATGCAGTTTCGTGGTGATCTGATCCGTTGGTGGTATGGTGCCAGCGCTTGGATGTTGTGGCCTGATGGGCGAAACGGGAATATCAACAAGCTGCGCCATGGCCCTCTTTATATCCAAAAGTAACACATCGCGTACGCAAGTGATGAACTGCCAATCCTTCGACCCATCTCGATCCTTTTGCTTGCGGTACTTTTGACGTAGGACGTGAAGTCCGACGCTGATTCCCAGTGCATCGCCTCGCTGACTCAAGTGGCACTCATCTCAGAATTTCGAGCTAGTTGGCTCTTTGATACTCGGCTCTTTTCGAATATAGACATCCTTCGCCTTCGCACTTATCGACTTACAGCTCGCTAACCCTTTTGTACAACTTCCCTATGCGGCGCCTCGGAAGTCTTCATTCTGTTAGCCCGCTCAGTGTCACTGGAAAGTTCCATGGACTGACAGGTGGAGTCGGTGGTCCGGGCTTGTAACGCAGCATTCCTTGGAATGGCTCGAGCTCATTTTCACCAGCGGAACGAAACAAGTACTCGCTCAAATGTGAACTTGACCTTGACAGCACTCATACGCTACAGACCATTGTGCAAAATGAACGACACTGAGTCGGCCAAGGCCTTGCTGCGCCAGAGCTAATGGCGGAATGGCAAATGGGCTTGACCAAAGCGTCCCTTGCAGAAGGAAGGGAGCACAGCAATGGCGCTCCTGTTGAGGTTGCACAGGCTAACACTCTGGCCCGTTCAGGTCCCATCTTGCAGACTCCGAGCCCTTTCGCATGTCTACTTACCCAACAGCTTGCAGACCGAAGTCTTCAGGTAAATTGGAAGAAGCGTTTCTGACGAGACACTCATTTTCTATGCTTCTTGTGCCAACTTCTCGTGGCTAATCCTGAAGATGTCTGGACAGAGAGCACAGCGGCAAAATTCGCCCAAGACTCTTGGGTTATATCAGCCTCGCAGAGACTTTGGAAGGCGACTCTGAACTCCAACCTCGGCATCCAGACGGGCTGTATGTATCACAACGCGCCAATTAGCGCGGAACACAATGCGTGGGCTCGGGTTACCCAAGGAGACACAAGTGAGACTTCACTAGACCGTGCTTGGACCTCAGGATCGTACTTTCTTCTCCTGCAGGTCTGCTGGATCGGGTCGCGATCACGAAGCTGCGGGAGGGCGGAATCTCTGTTCAACACACCCTCAACTAAGGTAGCCTCGGCCTCCTACGTGGAAAGAGGCACCGCGCGGCGTGGGACGAACCGAAGAGAAGCACCGTAGCTTTCTTAGCTAGGGATGCGTGCCGCTGCGGGTTTCACAGAAGGTTATTCGAGACGCAACCGAGCGAGGCACGATATTGCGTGGTGGTGGCCTGAGTATGGGTCGAGAAACCAAGGGTTGACGGGACGGCGCCGCGGAATTCTAGAAGCACTGAGATCAAGACATTCCTATCGTTCACGTGAGGCTGGCGCCGGGTGATGATCTCTGTCGAGTTCATCGTAACGATGCGCTTCGAATATGGGAAGCCAAACAGAGACCTCTCTTTGGCTTGATTTGATTGTGTTCATAGGCAACTTGGCAGATACTTGGGAGCTATGGACATTTCAACGCGCCACGTTGCATGTATTCACGAGCTGTGACAAAGAAAAATCCAAGCATGTACTTTGGTCTGAATTCCGGTGCTACAAATCAAATTTCTCACATGCGTCGGCAGAGGGCCACAATGAAGTCATGTCGAGGGATAAGAACGAACGTGTTGCGCGAATCGAGATCCTAAGTTTATCCACGTAGACAAGCAGCGTCACTCGCCGGATATCAACATATGTGAATGCGACCACCACGGGAAAAGAAAACCGTCACCACCGAGGCCTTTTTCATCTCAGAGGAAATGCAAGATGGTTCGGTCGAGAAGAGTCCTCAGACACTCATGACGACGTGTTTGAGATTTGGACACATCCAAGTACAGCCAGGCTGACGACTCATCCAGTTGGCAACTTGGCCAACGGCCAGAGTCTCAAACGTGGCTGTCCCGCAGGTGACCATCCCAGAGATGGTCGTCCAGGTGAGGTTGTCATGTCAAATCCAGTGTCCCATAGATGGTGCCCGGTCCCTGAAACCTTGGCCTCCATTCTTCTCGATGATAACATCGTCCACGCAAGAGCCAGCTGTCCGAGTCGACCTGAGCTACGATATTGACTGTGTAACTGACCCAGCTACCAACGTTTTGATGCTAAATCTGTTGTCACACAGCAGCCAAGTAGCCCTCTTCCGCTTCTCTGGATACAAAACAGCGCCATACCCGCGCCACATGCGATGTTGCATCTCGAAATCTCTGCAAACCACATGGCAGCCAGCAGTGGGCAGTTCTCCTTAGCCATCCGAGCCGGCACAATCTACCACTGATGACAGGCAAGACAAGGGGCTCAGGTGCAACAGCGGCAGTCAAGGAGAGAGACGAAATAGCCACCAAGAGCTTTTCTTGAGGCAGTGGCGGGTGGCTGGCCGGAGGCCGACGTACCCGGGCCAGCCGAAGACGACGCCGGGATATTACAAGTCAAATGTTGTGGTACAGCTGTCCAAAGCGTGGCTTATGCGAGCGTCCTTTCTTGTCGGCCGTACGACGCACTGGACACCATCCACTCAGTTTTTTACGACTCCAGGGTATCTAGACTCGTTGCTGTCGCTGTCCCACGTCCTTCTTTTGATGGTGGCTGACTGCAGGATATGCGAGGCATGCACGCATGCGCTCCCTTTGTCCTGCATGCTTACGAGCGCGCATGGGTGGAAGTGATGGGAGGGATACATAGCCGGCGTCATACGATGAGAACGCGTTGATTGAATGAGGAAGAAAATTCCGTTTTTAGCTGATCTATTTCGTATACGCTCGATGAGTGGTATGTGAACTTGCTGAAGCACGCCCCTGATGATGGCGAGTGTCTCGGGTGCGGACTTGAGGCGCTGCTGTTGACGTTGAGTGACAGGAAGCCATCATGGCGAGTGGCTCGCTTGTCAAGGTTTCGACGGCTCGATAGAGGGGCTTGGAGCCTAGAGGCGGCCGTTGGTGCTAGCTCTGTGAGGCCAAGGGGAAGAAGCCCAATGGCTTGTGCGCTGGAGTCCAATGTCTAGAACCTGGGACTTGGACATGAACGGCCAGAGTCATACCCACGGTTCCAATACCTGAGGGGAGACGACTCTTTGGCTCGAAGATTTGTCTTGCCACTCACTCAGCCGCCAGCGAAAAAGCCGCTACGTTCCAGCCCCAGATTAAATGTGCAAAATGTCTCTCGCTCACTTCCTAGGGCGTCAGTCTCTCGACGATTCCGAAGGCGGAATACAGCTTGTTCCCTGACGGAACACCTATCGTTAGTAGGACCCACGTGGCGATGCTCTGTCCGGAGCGCAATGTCTCGGGCGCGTGCTTGCGAAAAACGTCTACTGTGTTTACTCTCTGCGTCTAATGTAATGTATCTGATGCAGTGAACCCGACCATTACCTGTATACCTGTTCTGAGATACGCCTTGTCCTGTGTTGTGTTGTTCGAACATCTATACCTGCCAACCGACGCCCGCCACCGATAATAAAGACCAAACAGACTCGCAAAGCAGCCAATTGCACAAAGACTTCGGTCAGCTCTCTGGCAATCGTGAGCGATTGGAAGAGATCGACATGGCTGATGCACTGAAACGTCCTCGGCGATTATAGATTGCCCATCACTGTTGATCGTCATAGATCATACTCGGCAACCGCAAAAGCTATCACTGCGACAGACATCAAGTCGTTGGAGTGTACGGTGGTAAATCATCCCCAGCCGCAACTGGAGCCGGGTTGATGGGCGCACTTGCCGCCCGCGCTGACCACGATGCGGCCTTCACCATCATCTTCATGAAATACTCCTGCACAAAACTCTCTGTGTAGTAGCTGTGATTTGCATCGTGCACCGCAACTAGATTGTGCGCTAGCTCATGCGCCACCACAACAAACCACCACACCGATGCCTCCACGCGTCCATCGATGGCCGTTCGCCCAATATTGTCACGCATCTTATTGTAGTGCAGCTGCAGGAAGAAGCGCATGTTACAGAAGATCGAGCCGGCGGTGTTGAAAGCGATGCATGGACCTTCCTCGTCATAGTGGATCTGCAGCGAGCTGGGCGAGACGCCGTAGATGTCGGCGACATCGCGGAGGAGGTGTTCGAATTTGGAGATAGCCTCACTGTTCTGACTCAGGAAGCTCATGTGATCCATGGAGATGTGCTTGGACAGGTAGACCTTCATGCCCCGCGGGGCTTGGGCGGCAAAGACGATGTCCTGCGCGGGTTTGCTGTCGCAGTAAGTTGCTGTCTCTTTGACTTCTTGCGTTTGTGGCGGCGAGAAGACGCGCTCGGAGTCGTGCGGTCGCGTTGACCGGATAGCCTGGAGTAAGTTGTTTTGCACCACGGCAGGTGAAGTGACGCGGCTATTATCGCCAGGACCCAGCGGCTTGGGTGGACCTGACTCTGTGGCTTTGGCCTCGGGCTGGGGCTCCGGGTTGCCTTTCAAGAGATTGTTCATCAAACCCTCTGCTTCCTCATCTTTGTCAAGGCCAAAGCGGCGCGAAAGGGTCGAGAACAAGCCCTTACTACGTCTCGCATTTTGCGCCTGTGGTGGAGGCGCCTCAGGAGAGTCACCAAATGCACCTGGCATCTTTCCAGGGAGTCCGGGAGAGGGCTGTGTCGGTGTCTTAGGTCGTGATTGCTCAACTTCCCGAGCTGCATCTCCAGCAGCCTTGTTTTGTCGAACTCTGTCAGCCTCCCTCTCTCGAATCCTCTGTTCTTCGACCTCAAGTGCTCTGCGTCTCTCCTCTTCAGCGACTCGCGCCTCTGCTTGCTTTGCGCGTAGAATTCTGTCCACATTGTATCCCCGAGACTTGAGGTTGAGAAGCTCGAGCTTAAGGAAAGGCTCGAAGATCAGGTAAGATTGCTGATTGTGACGCGTCAAGATCAGGCTGCAAATAGCTTGTCCGACCTGGTACATGTCGGGATTCTTCCCCTGACCAGCAGCAATGTACAAGGTGTGCCCTGTTGCTGTCTTCCTGGCCATGGCTGCGCGCTTTTCTGTGTGAGATTGGGCTTGGCCTCGGAGCGTGCGCCTCAGCTGGATGCTTTGTACGACAGCCACGTGAACATTCTTGTCAAGCCACTTAGCGTCATGCTTGATGGTATCCCGGGATATGTTCCTGTACTCATGCAGAAAAAGCTGAGTGCGCTCCTATTCATTTATTAGTCGCTTACATTCTATTCACGCTTGCAGGACGTCTTTGGCTCACAAGAATATGCTTCTTCAGCCATACAGCCCCTTCCTGATTAGGGGCCTCGTTGCCAATGCGGAGGTCTTCTTGAACCAGATTGCTGATGGGGGGAGACCCCAATGCATGGTAGAAGGCCTCCAGTGTATCGTCCTCGGGTGCTGAGAGCAAATCTTGGCGGAACAACTGAAAGCTGTAGAAGTCATCGGAAATAACAATGTCCACGGGAGCTGCCAGTTGCGCTCCTCTCATCGGCTCACCATCCTCATCGTCCTCGGATCCCTTCTTAGAGGACGGGATTTCCTTGAAAGCTAGAAGCCACTTCGTGGTCTTCATCCTCCTGTACAGATCTTTGTCTTTCTTCAAAGTGGGAAGATCACTAGCCAAAGATCTCAGTACATCGAGGTACTTCTCGGCGGTCTGGACGGTGGTCCACAACCGAGCTGGCTCGTTACACGCAAAAGTCGCAATTTCGTACTTTGTCGGCTCGTGCTTCGCTCCACATCTCGCCAAAAACTGGTTCGCCAAGTCACCAAAATTGACAAAATCGAAGATGTTTCCATACGTCGACGATGTCCCCAAATAGACGCTCTGGGGCCCGACGAGGGTGCAAGTACTGCCGGTCGCCTCGCCGGAAGGCTTTCGCTGCATGACTGGCACAAAACGAGCCCTTCTGAGCATGATAAGGGTGCCCTCACGCAAGTCGCCCAGTCGCGAAGCAAAATACTCAAACAGTTGTTTAGCAGATTGATGTTCTTGCGGAGGGTTGGCGATGAGTTTGGTTACACATGCATCTATAGGTGGGTTCTGAGCAACACCGAACTTGTTTGCATGCACGTGAAGGTCGTTGGCCAGGATATTGAAGCCTAGCACCGAGGCTTCTCTGTTGGTGTAGCAAGCGTGAGGAGCAACGAATATATTTGGATTGCCCTGCAGTGGCATGATAGCCTTGGTCGTGGCTCCGATGTCAAAAGCAGCGTAACCATTAACTTGATGGTAGGTGATGAGATACTCTCTCGCTTTGTCTCTGCGAGTAGCGTTCGAGCCCGCCATCAAGTCGATTAATTCCGGCACTGATGGATGAGGTCTCAAGCCTAGACTAGTAAGGAACCTGCCCTCTTGACTAGCTGCGCGAAAGCTTCCTGGCGGCCCTGGCCACTGCAAAAGCGGCAACCCCAAGTCTCGAAGTTCAGATTTGGGTTCGAACAATTCCGAGACCTTGTAGAGTTGCGGCGATGCATGCGTAGCTTCCATGCCAGACGGACCAGCCTCTGCGGGACATAATGGAGTTGTCTTGAGTTTTCTCAAGTCATCGGACGGAATATCCTCTCGCACTGAGGTAAGGTACTTGATGAGTTCCATGTGGCTCCAGGGTTTGTGAGTGGCCTCGCCAGCAGGATTGAGGAGTCGGGAGAAAATGGTGTCCAGATCCAGCGTTCTGCGCACGCCGAGCGCGGCAAGAAACTTGTCTTTGATACTCTGACAGCCCTGTATAGTGGGAAGATCGTCAAACAGCTTCACATTTTGAAAGAATGACTCTTTCGGTTTTCTCATACCCATTTTTGTGGGCATAATGCTCAGGTCTTGAAGTACGGCGATGACCGAGTTCTTCGTGCTGGCACTCGAGCTGTCCCAGTTCTTAGACAGCACGGTCAGAACAGATACAGAAAACTTTGGTGATTTGGTAAGATTCTCCTCATTCGACCGACTGGTGGCTGATTCGACAAGAAAACGCAGCCAAGGCACAATATCCAAGGGGTCCCAGCCAAGTGCCTGCAGCTGTATCAGTGTAAGCTGGGCTGTGAATGCGTAGGGGATTGTGGTTGGAGGAATTGGCAATGTCGGAGGTATCTTGTTGCTGCTGAGGTGATGTTTGATCGTGCTCAAGGTAATTATCTCGCCCGAGCCGTCACTCGTACCGATGGTGGCGACGGCGACATCGAAGAGACGAGCCTTGCTTGCAGCATCGAGCCTTCCCTTGATTGCAGCATTGGCAGCCCAAGTGATGAAGTGGAGCAGCTGGTCTTTGTTCAAAGCCTTGGACTCGAATTCCTGCCGGACGTCTTCGATTGTGATGTCCTGGACCAGGCCAAAGTCTCGGAGCTTTCTGATAAAGGATACGTCTCTCATCTCGTCCAAAATTACGGGGATGCCGTCCACGAATTTTCCCATTTCTTCAGAACTCATTCGGACCTTCGACGTCCGCAAAACTCCCTGACTTGAGTAGACCTCGATGTAAGGCTTCTGGAATGCCACCCAAAAGGATTCTTCAATGATTTGTCCCACGTTCGAACTGGGTGTGGAGTCTTGAAATGTGTAAGTCTTGAGTATATGTAGCGCCTCAGGCAAGAATTTGAGAATCTCGTCAATGGTCGGAAGAGAGCCCTTTGCTCTGGCTTCTGCCACTCTCTTGATCTTCATATCAAGATCGAACATTTCATTTGTAAAGGCCAAACGAGTCATGATGCCAGCAACACGAAGCATCTCGATATTCCAAGTTCTCACCCAACGAGCATTCAAGTCAATCGCTTCTCGCTCCACTGTGGGAATGACGGAGGGCGCTGAGATATGCATTCCACCGCCGGTCGTCTGCGCGGTAGGAAATCCAATAAACACTCTGCCGCCCGGCTTCTTGCTCGGAAGTACAGACGCGAAGACATCTGCGGCCTTGTTCGCCACGGCGGAGCTGTTGGAGCTTTCGGACGCGAGTGTCTCATCGTACGAGGAGGTCAAAATTGCCAGCCTTGTCGTCTTTGGAGGTGGCTTCTTGGTGGCACGCTCTAGCTCTGCAGAAAATGATGCTGAAACATTTGTCTTTATCGAGCCGGTGGTAACCTGAAGGAAGATGCTCGAGGTAGACTCGGCGGTGATATCCTCCGAAATGACCTGCTGCACGGCTGCTTCCTCCTTCGCCAGCTTGCCCCTCAGACCAGCTTGTGACGCTGACGACGAAAGCCCCGAAAAGAAACTCTTGAAACTCTTGAAGGACGGAACATCCGACGAGCCCGAGCCTTCAGAGGATGCCCTAGGGGGCGCTGCAGGTTTCCAGCCCACGGCAGACATCAATGTGGCATCAATCTGAACACTGGCTCGATCGACGGCTGAGAGCTTCATAAGACCCTCCTGGGTCCTTGTCTCCAGGTCCCTCGGTATTGGCACGTCGATGCTTGGGGCTTGTTTCTTGTGTAGAGCCAGGACTTGATAATCATCAATCCAAAACTCGATATGTTCAAGAGCGACAAATGTGAGACTGGTGGCGAGGAACTGGCTGATAGATAGTAGATTCGGGACCGGAGTGGTTGTATTTCTGTAGTCCAAGACGAAGGCCGTATCTGGAGTGGCTTGCTCGGGGGGAAGCACCAGCTTCCTGGTGAATAGAGCATTTCCCTTCCAGTAAAATGCCATGGCCTCGCTTCCCGAGCTTACGAAAGGCTCCTCGCAATCGGCGAAGACACTGTAGAACCCCACTCCAAAAGCACCGATCTTTGTCTCGTCCGGATTGCCCTCAGCGATCCTCTTTAGCCTGCCCCAGTCCGTCTTTGCGAACGGCTGTCCGTTATTTTGCACGAGAAGTCGCCGCAGGGTGTGATGTGATATTGTGTGCTTGAGCAACTCGGACCGATCCTGTGTGGCAGGTAGAGGAGTCGTGGTACTCGGCAGGGTTTCCCACTTGATCTTGACTGTGGTCGCTTGGGCGTCGGCGGCGTTCTGGATCAACTCGCGCAGTGTTGTCCATTCTCCCGAGTATCGGGCAAGGACCTTGTCGATGAGTGCCCTTGTATCGACAGTTACGGCCTCCTCATCTTCGCCATCTTTCAAAGCGGCGGCTCGTAACTTGGAGTAATCCATGCTGACGGAGCGCCCTCAGGGGCTTTCGTTGAACGTGTACGAGGTTCGCTGATTATTAGGTGCCCTCTATTTCTGTCACGCACAGTGATATGGACGAATTTAACAAAGAGTTCGCCCTTTAGGAAACGTGAAAGGTATGGTATGGACTTGTAGGTATCTGCAGGAGTCTTAGGTAGGAGACTAATGACTGTCACATGCTCGCTTGACAGAAGACCTGAAAAAGAAGCGGCACCAGCCAATGAGTAGCGCGCCTTCTAGAAACAAATGGAAGTCTAAAAGAGCTGGAGACCCTGCGTCTACCTCAGAAAGTCTTACGTGTTTGCGGTCGCCTAAAAGGAGTGGCGGCGACAAAGATCCATCGGTTCGTGTTGTCAACGACGTCCGCGGCTTCGCGCGTCTCACGAGACACGGCGTCATGTGCACGGACCAGCCTCCAAGCTGAGTGGCAGGGATATACGACAGGGGTAGGGGTAGATGGCCCACCCATCAAGACTAATGCTTTGTATATTTCGATTACTATGGCAAACTCGATGAGAACCATGTAAATACATAGTAGGTGCTATGAACTCTCGCCCTACAGAAAGTATTCAAATACCCCTCACACATTGTTCAGGGAAAACTGTCAAGCACAAGGGTCTTCCCAAAGCCCAGCTTTACTGATAGCATTGGTAGAGCGAGCGTTAAGGGGGTAGAGCAGAACTACGTGCAAATTTGAGTATGAGGGTACCAATCCTATTAGCCAATGTGAAGAACGTGTAGCACAATTTAGATAGCATTTTGACCTCGAATTACATCCCGCCTTCCATTGAAGTCGTTTGGAAGATTGATATTGGGTCTGCAAGCAGCAAGTCTAGTCTATGGCAAGCCTCTATTGGCGTCTGGAGAGAGGGACTGCAACAGAGTTGTGTATTTGTGCTGCCTGCATAAAACCACAAAACCCGCATGCTCTCAAGAGTTTCAAATTCTTGAACCCAAACGTGGAAGCCAGACTCCAGTTTCTCAAAAAGTGTGGCTTCCAAGATGACTGCCCCAATGGTGGTTATCCCAAAAGTAATGGTTGTCCTAGAGGTGGTCCTAAAGACGCTATTCGATCTTTCAAACCACAGTTCTGCCGCTGTATGCCAATCAAATTATATTGGCATGGATGGTTGTGTCTTTCTATCCAGAGGCTGGAGAATTTACATTGGCTTTTTAATATAAGACCAGGTCAACCTCCACCAGATGCCTGAACGAGCTATATCATGCATATGCAGTCAGACCAACATACTACCTTACTCGGTGTGCTGACCACTCTTGTGCCTCTGATGCCAGCCACCGAGGCTCAGCTGTATTGTGGAACCAATCAATTTGACCATGCCGGAGTTGTTCGTGAGATGGCCCCCAACTCATGCAGGTACTGATATAGGTGAGAGCATTTCCCACCCCCAGCTAAATTTTTCTCGGCCCTAGTAAGGCGGTATTTCATTCCACGCTTCCCTCAACTTCTCTCGCGTGGTCAACTTCCCATGCGATATCTCAATATGATCCATCAACAGAACTGAACCACTAATACACCTTCTACCAAGGCTCAGCTGTACGCCGTACCATGTCTCCTGGTCAACTCACAGCCAGCTCTGACTTGGAGCCCGTCACAAACAACGTTGCACAGGCTCCTACGAAAATCGAGAATTCCGGGCTCATCCGACAATACAAGCCTACCGCTCTTATATGGTGGTTCCAATTGATAATTCTGGTCGCTACTGCTTGTCTGATAGTGTTGACGGAATATACAATTCAGAAATCAGACTACTACCAGGCCTTGTACGATTTGAACTCCACCACGTCCGATGAGCGTATACTTGAAAATGTTGGGTTGCGGCATTCTCATTGACCGCAATCTGGTGCCTATCAAACTACTACAGTCTTTTTCATAACTTCCACGCCTTCTACCACTATCACCACCATTGTAATGTCTCCAGGCAGTATGCCAACACAGACTGTCTACGTTATAATCATCGAGTCTGGCTACGATCAGTCGACGACCACACTTCCAGGCTCACTTGAGACAGCGACGTTGACAATGGACCCGAGTGCCTACGACGATCTGAAGATCGCAACTACGTGTACTATTCTTCCAAGTACGCCGGTCACGACAGCAATAGCTGATGTCACAACTACCAACGACAATTCGCAGACCAGAGATACTACACTACCCCAATTATCTTCTACTGCATTTTCAACGGATAAGAGTGCTTATGACCAGACTAAGACGTCTATCACAGTCTTGGTCGAACCCGAAAGTAATATTCCTGCTATCCTTACCCCAGTCATATCCGAATTCACGACCGTCGATGCTCCTGACCAGACTGCACCCACTATTGGACCTTTGGACTATCCCGACAGCGGTGTTCGGACCATGATGACTCTATTCCCGCTGGGGTTCTTCAGAACAATTCCGTATGACTAGACTAGGTCGACGATCACACCCTTTTTCAAGCCCGAAAGCAATGCTCATATAACAACCACCCCATTCATGTTAGAGTCGACGGAACCTAGCAATGCTGTACACACTATTACAAGCATAATTCGCGCCCCGGAATCGGATGGTCTAGATATGGTACAAACCTTGACTCCACTCGCAGACGGATCCGCCAGTAGAGTCAAGGATGCCCAGCAAAGTGACCAGATTGGCACCAGCACCCTCTCGTACCAGTACGCAGGAGTGACTGACGGAGCCGGTATTATATCATCAACAGAATACCCAAATGATAGCCGTCAGCCAACCAGCGGCACTTCCTTGAATCCGGATACCCCAAATTACGTTGTCAAAACATTGTCTAAGGAAATTGTTTATATGGCTACTATTGGTGGCACGCTTGTCACTCTATCTACCCAAATGATTGTGACCACGGTCAGCAGCGAGCTACCCAGAGCTTCAGGGTCTTCCGACCAGATACTCGAGACAATCTCCGCAGAGATCATCTATGTGGCATCAGTCAATAAGACCCTTATTACCTTGTCAAGCGAAGCTGTCACGACAACGATTACGACCCAGCTGCCGAGTCTGCCCTCGGGAATCCTGGACGCAGCACAAACAACTTCATCGTCAACTATTGCCATCGATCCCAATTCCACAACCACCTTTTCAAATGGGACCGCATGCAAGGTCGTCGTGCTGACTCCGAGCATGCGAGACTACCTGGCCGTCATCTTTCTGCCAACCATTCTCGCCACCTTACTATCCCTCCCTCTCAAACTCATTAGCACCAACGCACGGCTCATGCAGCCATTCCATGCACTGGCAATGGCCAGTAATGCTCATGACGTGTCCGCCGAGTCCTCCATATTCCTCCGCTTCGACACCTGGTTTGGAGCGATGTCTCTCCTTCGATCCTTTAAACTCAAGCAGTCAGTCATCGCTCTCACAGACCTGCTAGGCTTGATAAAAGTCGTTTTGCCGCCTATCGCAGCAAATATCATCTCACTGCAAAGTACAAACGGCTGTGAGTCGCACTGTTTTGGCTCACCAGGTGTCTCTATTGCTTCCGGTCGTGTCCTTGAGTCTTTGCTTGGCCTGACTGCCGTTCTACTCTTGCTTCTCATCATTGTCATGGAGCTGGACAAATGGAAGACGGGAGTGAGCCACAATCCGTGGAGTATCGTAGGCATGGCGAGCCTGTGATTAGATTCTGAGTTAAAAAGGGCTTTGCAAAGAATTCGTCCTGGACTCGATGGAAAAGTTAAGGATGACCTTATTCTGAAGATGCTTGCTGGGAAAAGGTTCGCCTTGGGAAGCTCCAAGACGTCCTCTTCGGATTATGGTGTGCATGTGCTTGACACTGATGGTATCGCTGGACAGGAGCTGTCAAGCATGCCAAAAATGAAGTCAGGTCCTGGTCCAAAGACAACCCAGTGTTTCGTGTTGTTGACTTGGTGGGGCAGAAGTCTAGTTTTTCTTCTGGTTGCCAGCGTCCTCGTAGTAGTCGTGTATTACGAGCAGACTTCTGAAGCCACGGGGTTTGAGAATTTCATGGATAGCGAAGGTTACGTTGTCAAATTCCTCTTCACTTCACTCGGTGTCATACTGGGAGAATGTATGCAGATGCTTTTTGATAGTGAGTGCTGGACCCCCCTTTCCCTTTCAAAGCCCCTGACAATGTCTTACAACCGTGCACCCCGAGATCCCCTCGCCTGCTGACCAGAGACAAATATCAGGCGTCGCCGTGATACTTCCCTATCAGCAACTGTCAGTTCGCCCTCTTCCCGCGGACCGCTCGATCTTGATCTCACCATCCAGCAATGCCCTCTACGGCACATACTCCGCAATTCATCGGCGAAACGCCTTCTTTGGTGTTCTCTCTGTTACGACGCTCCTTGCAAGCCTATTTCTCCAAGTGACGTTGTCCTTTGTGCCCTTCAGCCGCTACGAGACTTTCACCACTGCGGTCATCTGCGCCTGGCTCAGCATCGCCATCCTGGCGCTCATGATTATAGTCATTATGGCATCATTTCTGGTGCAATGGCCGCATATGCCGGTGGACCCAAGGACAGTTGCAGGTGCCATGTTTTAGGTGTGCGATTCGGGTATGTTGGGAAGTCTGGAGGGGCTCTCGGTGCTGGAGAAAAAAGAGCGTAATCTGAGAATGAATGAATTGAGTCTGAGGTACCGCTATGGATGTACAGAAAGCGTGAGCGGGAGGACCAGAATGACGGTAGACGTTTGCCAGGATATGGCTAGTGAGAAGGGAGGAAGGACATACTGCGGTACCAGGCCATTCGGATAGCCGCCTTGCTAAGAACTTGACTCTACTAAGGCTAGCTCAAGCCCTACAAGTCTGGAATCGATCTACCAACAGTCATCTTGGCCATAATTGCTCAACTGTCGAAGACTCCGCAGCCCAGGATGCGAAAGTTTACAAGGCGCTGCTGGACCAGGAGGCAATACCTCTTGACCGCTGGAAATGTGATTCCGCAACTGCTGGGGATTTGCTGAAGTCTCGATGTATGTTCCCAATGTTGTCATCAGTCGCTAGCTATTTCTGCTTCTCCGCCGGTCTTCAGGGCTTGCACTTCTTTGCCTATCGGGGGACCGCCGGTATCTGTCCTGGCCCCTTGCTCTGTCCCTGCTCCTGCTTCGCCTTCGATAGTCTCGACTCCTACTGCGCGGCTCCTCATGGCGCTTATGCCGCCTGTGCCGGTCCTCTTCACGTGGACTCTTGCTCCTGTGTCTGCCGTCATGGCGTCGCGACCGTGATTCGTCCTCAGCTGCCCTGTCTCTCACTCTACGATCCGTATGCCTATCCCTGCTACGGCTGCGGCTTCGGTGTCGATGTCTGTGGCGGTGTTCCCGATCGCGTCCTTCTCTGCCCTCCCGTCGCCGCGACCGGCGCTTCTCATCTTTTTCCTCTTTCTTGATCTGCAGTCCGCCAGGTGCAGCCTCGGCTTCAGTATCACCACCAACGCGAGAGCCTGTAACTTCAATTGCGTTCGCGCCTGACTGATTGCGAACCGGTGGTGGCAGCCCCAGGGCCTTTGCCATCGCATCCTCCTCGGCCTCTTTGATTTTCTGGATTTCCTCGCGCCGGACACGCGCCTGACGCTGCTCGTCGGTCTCGTCGGGGTCGGCGGTAGGGTCGTCGCCTTTGGCGTACCAGCCGAGGTCTTTGCCTTGCTGCCAGCGGCCGACGGGCGCTTTGAGGGAGTGGCCGAGGTAGTTTTCGCGATGCGCGGAGGTTGCGACGTCATCCCAGTTGAAGTTGACGCCGCCGCGGGAGCCTTGCTTGCGGATTGTCGAGACGAGATCCATAGTATCGACTTGCAGCAGCCTTGGCTGTACAGTTGTGTTACTGCTTGGCCGGTCTGGTGATACGCGCGAATGATATGCGTCAGTTGTTAACAGATGTCGATGTTGTCGCGAACGTTTCCCCAGCCTTTGTTTGAGTTAGATCAATTCAGGCATGTGCCTGCTGATCGGATGGCAGGGTCACCCCTAAACAGCCCGCAGCTACCAGCGGTAGGGCCCATTCAGATCCCCGCTGTCACAAGCTTCAAGCTTCTTCAACTTCGTGCAATTCGGATCGCGGACTTCCCAACCATCTGGACAGCTCCCCCTCTCAACACCTCCAATTCTCCTGCGAGATACGAGCGGACATCCTGTCCAGCTTCGCATCCGAGAGAAAACCACCAAGATGGCGTCGGTCGCCAAAGAAAACCCACTGGACGAAATTGTGTGGTGCGATCCGCGCTTC
The DNA here is from genome assembly GCA_022609195.1 of Plenodomus libanotidis. Classification (NCBI taxonomy): domain Eukaryota; kingdom Fungi; phylum Ascomycota; class Dothideomycetes; order Pleosporales; family Leptosphaeriaceae; genus Plenodomus; species Plenodomus libanotidis. The sequence continues at coordinate 341,600 of JAGKQA010000013.1, read as the reverse complement.
TATCTGCAGCATGGCCCATTACACAATAATACAGTGCTCATGTACTTCGCCGACTCGCCCTGGTGTGATGCGACTTCGAACAACAGAGTGATTATGGCTCAGTCGTTCTACAATCCCGCCTTGGCAAACGTTGTCGCTACCCGCGAGACCTTCGAGGAGCGTCTGCGAAGCATGAACGGCTTGGAGTACGTCGTGTCCGAGGCACCAGAGGAGACAGGCCCTAACATGGGCACTGGTGTCTGGGTCATCAAGAAGCAAACGCGTAAGAAGAGGCCGGGACTCGAGGATGAAGTGACGGTGCATGCGCTGTACTACATAATTGGGCAGAACATCTATCCAGCACCGTCGCTGATGGACATGATGAGCTCGAAAATGGTAAGTAGAGGTGCTCTGCACTGCTCCGCGAAAAGCATTGGCTGACGTTTGTGCTACTCCAGGCAACCATATCCAACGCGATCGGCTCCCTTTTCGAGTCCGCAAACAGCATACAGAAGTGGACGCCCGCGCGTGGCCACGACTTCGTGAATCCCGCGGTTCCCCCTCGTGCTGGCACACTGGAGCCCAAGGGAGCGACACCCATGCCAGAGGGACCAGGAGTCGCAGTAGCACAAGCGCGAACTGGTACGAAGGCTGCCACACAGACGGTGTCAGATATGAAGCTGGCGGAGGACTCGTTCGCTATTCACGAGGCATACGGCAGCGAGTACATGGACGAGATACCCATCACTGGAAAGCCGGGCGATTTTCATTTCGCCTCCACCGGCCGGAAAGACAAGCTGGCGGTACCACCATCGCAAGCCCCGCCTGCGGTCAAGCCGCCCGTGTTGGCACCTTTGAATACGGTGCAGGCGGCCGAGATCGCATCTGCGAAAGATGTGAAGAAGACCAAGAGTCCGAAGCCTGGGTCGGCTGTCAGGCGGCGCAAGAGCAAGGCAGGCACTGCGACGGGCACACCTACTGGTACACCGAAGCCATCATGAGGCTGTTGCCAAACGCTTGGTGGTAGTCACTTGGATGAAATGAATGGACATTGGCATTTACACGGGCGTTGTGACTTGAGGCGCTATGGCATGATACCCCCGATAGGTAGTGGAATAAAATTATTACGGTCTTTATGTACTTGATGCAAGTCGCAGACTAATGAAAACGTTAAGGCTGCAAGGTATTCAAGGACTTGCAGGCGAGGTCCCAGTGATGTACAAGCAGGTGATGAGAGAGGCACGGGTCAGTAGCGAAACACGTCGAGGTATAATGTTATATACCTGTAGCTTCCCCCCTAATGAGAAAGGCCATAATGATTTCCCATCAAGAAGAGCCCAGTCTACGTAACAGCTCAAGGTAGCCCTGGAGCTGCATGTAAGCGTTCGGAGACACTAGCGGCACATAATCTCATGGAAGATACTGCGCCTGAATTCGTATGCAAACTATGTCCAGTTGAATACGTAATGCGAAAGTATTCTGAGCGTATATGCAAGTGATACACTCTCACCATTCTTGTCATTTTAATACTTCTAGTAGACAAGCGAGCCGATTTCAACAACATTACGCAATGAAGCTGTCTCAACGTATTGGCACGCAGTACTTCGACAATCACAGGCCTTTGCAACAAAGTGCCCATCCTTTCGTCACATCAACTTAGTTGCCCAGAACCATCTGCACGCCCGTCCATCCAGCCATGCTCCAAAGCGAGAGCATAGCCAGGTAATGTCCAATCGCACCCCTAGATCAGCAAAGGTTAGCACAAGTAACACACACGCACGCACACACCCAATCTCATTCCCCGATGAAGCAACAAGCTCCCCTCTATCGCCCTTCAACGCCACACGAATAGCAAAATGATCAAACTCACGTAACCCGCCCCTTAGGCCCCGCCGCCGACGTGTAGCCCTTGGTGTACACGACCCTCGAGACTAGCCAAACCGCGCCGGCAACAGCAGCCGGCACGGGGAACCCCAGACCGGCCACGAGCAGGTTCACGAGGAAGCCTGGCAGGTTCTCGGTGTAATTTGCGTGGGCGCGCTGCGCACAGTTGAGCTGGAATGCGGCAGGGTTGGCCTTCGCTTCCTCGGCGGTTGCGAAGGTGTTTGGGTAATCAATTCCCTGGAAGATGCGTTAGAAGGGGCTCTCGAGGAGAAGGAATGCGGGAAGGTTACATACGCTGGCCTTGCGCGCTTTCACGGTTTGCATGCCATGCCATTGGCCTACGAACGAGGTGCCGGCGGCGGCGAGCAGGACGTAACTATGAGATGCGGCTTTAGTGGGAGGTTCGGCTGGTTCTCGTGAAAGCTCACAGGGACGGGCTGATGAGGGCTGGTTTAGCGTGACTTACCCAAACTCGCTGGGGATCTGAAGGGTGGTGAGAGGCATTTTGAAAGGCTTCGTATCTTCACTTCTGGCAATGTGCAATTTGAGATATGGTGAACAAAATTGTATTCCAAGAGCCAAATCGAGATGAAAATAGAAACTGAGTCGTGACGTTTTTTATCTCCTAAGTCCTCGGCAACCCCTTGATAAGCGTCCTTATAAACTAGAGCATTCCTGGTAGAAAACAGAACACGGTGCCGTGTTGCTCCTTTTCCACTTTCAGGCGGCAGTCACAGTGACAAACACTGACAAACACATGGCCGCCCGTTTCACCTGATTACCCAGATTCCCACGGACAAGTCGCCGAGGTTGCCCAATGCGCCCATGGTTTGCTGGCCAGATCGCACTGACCCGGAACGGAGATGTCCCGAGCCCCGACGGAGCTTCCCCAACGTGTTACCGCGAAGCCCTGAACTCCGGTCGAAAGGTTGGTGATGATAAATATTCAGATCGAAAAGAGAGTGGGAGAGGGGTATTGTGGAGCGCATGCAGATATGGCTGATGGCTGATATTTATATTTCCGTACCACCTCGGAGACACGGTAGTTCCACTATGCGCGGCACAGCACTAACTGTCAGATGGTGAATTTGACTCGAGCATGCCTCAAAGGCGTGGTATTATGTTATCACGATTGGCTGTGTCGAGACTTCTGATTCGCCTGATCCAGAATTTGGGATTGATCTTGATGGGAAACCCATGTGTGGATGAGTCGAGGCTGTCTGGACAACTGCGAAACCCTACCTGTACGCTGGCGCTTCTGAGAGAGAAACCCGCAGAGCGTTTTAACATGACAAGGTCCTTGACGAAAGTAAGAAGTTTCTCATCAATGTGCTGGCAGTAATAGCACGCGTTCTTAACCAGTGCACCGCTCCTCAGGAGGCCTCCACTTCAGCTCCAGACCCTCAAACACTCTCTTCTCAGCCTCCTCCATCGTCTTTGGCGGGCCTTTGCCCCCATCCTCGAAATCCACCCAATTGTATGGAAGCTCGCGTGATCTGATGCCGCTGCTATCGAACTTCAGATTCCTCTCCTTGCAGTACCGGCGCAAGTCCCGCTGAAAGGTAGTTTCCGAGCTCCAGCCGAGCACAGCGCATCCCGTAGTCTTCCACGGACTGATGAGAATGTCCACACGACGATGCGGATTGGGGTTCTTGGGCAAAGCCGTTGCGTCGAAGATGGGATCCTGCCAAACTACGAGCGCCTTGTCGAGTGTGTCGAAGCCGGAGCCTCCGGATGAGGACGGCTTGAAGCCGGTCGGCCGCTGGCCTCGGTCTGAGTTGTGCTCGCTGAGAGTGAGAGTGTGCGCTGATAATTGATTAGTACAGAGGGACCTAGCGAACACGCGGCAATGGCCACCTACTGATGAAGTTCGCCTTTTCGAGACTCGTCACAAGCTTCTGGATGCAACGGCAAGTAGCATCCTCGTCCGGGTGACTGAGCATCAAGTCCACATCTCCACTCATCTTCTTGCCTCGGCGATACCCTCCCACAATGGTCATCTGAAATCCGGGTCGCAGCTTGTTGGCATGTTCACGGATCGTATTGGCGATGAGTTCGGATTCTGAACGGGGTATCTTTTCCAAGAACTCATAATAGTACTTGGTCCCAATCTGCTGCACTCGAGAAATGTCCTTCCATCCGTAATCGACCACGTCGTCAAGATCCCTCCAGCCTTTTCTCCAGAAACTCTCAGCTGTGACAGACGAGACACCCCAGATGTTGTAGAAAATCTTGATAGAGGCCATCTTGGTGTCTGATGCGGCCTGCTCCAGTTCGTCGAGCTGGCCCTTGTTCTCAAAATCTGCGAAGAGCTCGGCATACCTCTCCCCACAGCCGGGAAGGCGCGGAATTTCTGTTTTGCAATGTATTCAGCATTGGAACCTATGTGGCAGCTAGCGTCGTGCTCACCTAGGGGACTCTTCAGCTTGTGAGGATATGCTGACAATGAAGCGATGGCAGTAGAATACGCTCTCACGCCGATTTGATCGCCTCGCATCATGCGCAGCTCCCTGACTTCTTTGAGCTTCTCAATGAAGGCTTCGTTCGGTGGGTGCACGAAAGTCGAACGCTGGCACGAGAATTTCAAGTTCAAAGCGTCCGGTATGGAAGGTAGGTCCGCCATCACGTTCTCGTCGGTAGTTGAGGTCGGGAGGAGTGAGGGCAACCTTTTGTGGTGCCCGCCTTCTCTGTGTCGTCCGAACAGTATGTGTCGGGGTGGGGAGTTCTGAGAAGAGCCTGTGGCAACCTCTCTCGCCCTCCGCATCAACTCCTCAGGCGTCGGTGCGATATACACTCTTGATTTTTTCACCTTTTTGACAGCTTCGTAGACGAGATAGTCTCGATAGTCCAGGACTTTACCTCTCGAAAAGGAGTCCTGCACCCAAGCGAGCTGGACAACTTTGGTGGTGTCATTGCTTGAGGAGGCCGGTGTCACAGCTAGTGTTTGGCTTTCCTCCTCAGATGTGAGACTATCGCTTTCTGAATCTGTCGGCGAAACACTGCGGTAAGCGTACTCTCTCGTGTCAACAATCTTTCTTCTCTTCGGTCTAGGAGAAGGAGGGCCGGTTATCGCAAGCGAGGCTTCCTCTGTTGGAAGTCTCAACTTCCGAAGTTCAAATTGGGCCCGTGCCTTTTGTGAGACTATACTCTGAGGTTAGTAAGGAATTCTATCGACAGTGGCTTCAAAGTAAAGCATCCGTCGGGATCGTTAGCCCGATCACAAAAGGTCTCACGCCGCACGATACAAGACTCAATGTCGGTAGATGGTCGGATGGACGTGCGGATGGACGTGCGTATGCACTTACTCTTTCCCACGATGAACTCTACCTCACTGACATCGCGAGTGAGGGATGGTATTTTCTCCTCGAACTTTTCCAGCTCTTCGCCGCTCAGACGGGTTCCTAGTAAGAAAATGGGTGGCAAATTGAGGCTCATGGCTGGCTGTCGTCACTGCCTGAGATCACCGAGTCGAACGGATGGGAAGGTGGCTGAAGCCCACTGGAGAGCCGGAGCTACGAGATTGCATAGTCCTTTCAATCTGAGTTGTACCGGAAAAGGTTCAAGTGATCTTGTTATGCCCAGGTGCTCAGAGTCTGAGATTGTGCAATCCAGGAAGTCATCGTCGAATCCCGCGTCAATGACGGCAACGGGAAGCGGAAGGCGTCCTAGTGGCTTGACTGCTAGTGGTTCGCGTGTACCTGTGGTCTCACTCGGCACAACTAGCCGATTCAGACCGTCCATGTCTACCTACGTACTTTCTATGTCTCTGGAGTAGTTAGAGGCTACCACATTTGAGTGAGTTTCGATTCGATTTGGCAGGGTAACATGGCACATGCCAAAATATTGGAGAGTTTGATAGCGCCGCCTAGGGCACCCTTGCCTTGTCAGCCGCACCGTATTGTGGGGCCACGGTCCGCTTCCGTACATTTCAGCCTGCAGGTCGGGACCTTTCTAAACTTTAAAGTTCCAACCGAACATCGTCACCTCACTTACCTCGCCTTGTCGAGAAAGTCGAGCTTTTCCAACCGCCCGCGCCAGCAACATTCTTTCACTGTCGACAACGGGAGACCCACCGATAGACACTAACTAGTAGTTGTCTATCTTACACGTTGCCGCTCCGTCTCTGAGCGACACCTATACGACCCGACATGATCTTGCAACGGTCTTGACTTCGTCCTCAGAAGTGGCACATTACTACTTCTTTGAAGGCAGTTCACTCTTTCCGCGCCCTCGCTCTGCTTTGGTGGAATAGTGATCCATCGCAGAGATCGAGCAGTCACACTGGGCCAACAACCTGTGCTGTTATTGAGTTGCTCGTAGGTCACCCTGGCGTCACCTTGCTGCTACTGCCTTCAGTGCCCCACTTCGTCCGCGTCGACCTCAGCGCTGCGCGATCTCTTCTTAATCTCTGGACAGACACGCAATCATTCCGAAATCCTCCACAACTCTCTCCGACCTTTGCGACCGCCGCGTCCCCGCAACCTCCGATTGCACGAAATTGAATCCATCGCGATCCGCGACCTAGAAATTCGCGACCTACAAACACAACTCAGCTCCGTCACACCATGGATCTCGCAAAGCAACTTGTGCGCTCGTGCGCGCGCGCCTTCTATAGCCAGCCTCCATTCGACGTGCGACACGTCCTCATCATCGACGCTTTGGCAATTCACGGAGCGTTGGTCTCCCCGCACTACAATGGATAGTTATGCGCCATGCTGACATTCCGGGACTAGGTTGCGGGACGATGACTTGGGTTACCTCTTGAATATCTCGGCGATGAAGGACCTCCATAAGCTGGCCGCCAAGATGAAGGATGAGCGGTTCTTGGACATGTGCGTTTCGTCGTGGCCTACCCGTAGCGTCTCTCACTAACAAGACTCTTGCAGCCACGTACAAGGAGAGATCAAGGAAGGTGCCGTGCGACAAACCAATCGAATCTACTACTTTATCGACTACCGTCAGACAATCGATGCTATCAAGTTCAGGGTCTTCAAACTTGGCCAAGACATGCAGGCGCCCTTGATTCCAGCGAGCGAGCGCAAGGAGTATGTTTGTCCCAGATGCAAGGCCGATTACACCCAGATGGAGGTTCTCAACATGATCACCGAGCAAGGCTTTGCGTGCGAGAGGTGCGGCACAGTTCTCAATCATGAGGTCGACAGGACCTCCGCGGGGCAGGAGAAAGTGATGAGGATGAATAACCAGCTGAAGTTCGTCACCGATCTGTTATTCCGTATTGACGCAGTGGTTGTACCCGACAACAACTTCCACCACGCTATTCAGACTGCCCTCCCCGTTGTTCGTGATGAGCAGCATCAAGTCGCAGCCGCTACCGTTGTCGATCCCATCAAGCCTACCAGTGTCAAGGGTTTGGCGGACACGGGCCCCAAGACGATCGACATTAAGATCTCGACATCCGATGGTCCGACTGATGAGGAGAAGGAGGCGGAGCGGTTGCGCAAGGAGAAGGTTGCCAAGCAAAATGCGCTGCCAGTCTGGATGGCCTCCAGTACCGTCAACGGCGGATCTTTTGTCGGAAAGACACCAAGCGGAGAGTCATTCCTCAGGACCGAGCCCGAGAAGAAGATTGATGACAAGCAGCAAATTATCGATGCGAAGCAGGCGCTGGAGCTCAAAAAGCACATGGAGGAGATGAGGAAGGAACAAGAGGAGATGGCGGCAGCCGCAGCGCTGAAGAAACAGGAGGACGATTCAGACGACGAGGACGAAGAAGACGACTTCGAGGATGTTGTACCGATGCCCTCCTTCGTTGGTACCCCTGTGCCCGCAAGCCAGGGCTTGAAGGTAGCGCCATCTCCACTTCGTCAGTCGAGTGTTCCTGTCAAGTCGGAGCCAGACGCCAACGGCAACGGGATCTCTGCGCCGAAACGTGATAGTGCTGGCGAGGACGACAGACCCGCGAAGAAGATCAAGACGGAGGAGCCGGGCGATGATGATGAGGAGGAGGAGATAGAATTTGAGGATGTCTAGGCTCCTCGGAATTGCATATCGAAGGATGGTTGCATAGAGGCGGAGAACAGCACGCCTCGAGATTGGGTCAAGCACAGCTCTTCCCACGGTTCTGTGCGCTTTTGCTAAGAGCAATGTCTAAGACTGAAATGACTGCAAGAACGCGTACATACCACATAGACCAAATGAATACCCCAATCAAAAGACTTTCATCACTTACATGTACTTTCTGGTCGCTTGTCCCCTTCCATGATGCCGAAATCGCGGGTGGTCCGTGCACACGCTCATCTTCAAAATTCTTAACTCTCAGGAACGTCTAGCAATTCCTCATGAGGAACAATTTTGGTTCTGCTATTGGATTATCGCAACGAAGAATGCTGCTGGGAGTGAGCACAAGGCATGCGGCCTGCGGCCGTATAATAAGTCTGCGTCCTCTCGCGGCCAGTCACACATTCTCCAGCACCTCTTCGAGCAAGACCGTGCCCTTGGCCTACGAACTTCACGAGCCGCAAAAGCCAGTCTCGAGCAGCCCAAATCGGGAATCCCCTATACTTTTCATGCATGGGCTGTTTGGATCGAAAAGGAACAACCGGGCTATCAGCAAGTACGTATTCCCGAGATACGAAGAAATGCAGAGTTGAAAGGCTGACTAAATGGCAGAGCCCTTGCGCGTGACCTCGGAAGGTCGATATATGCACTTGTAAGCGGCGGCGAATGAGAATCCACGCCAAAGTACAGGCGAAGATTCAGTGATGACGGGCGAGTAGACTGAGAGAGTGACCAGGACCTCCGCAACCATGGCGAATCGCCCCACGATACTCGCCATGACTACTCAGCCATGGCGGCAGATGTGCGCGCCTTCATACACGAGCACAAGATAGACCAACCGACACTTATAGGGCACTCCATGTACGTTACCAGCTTGTCCAATCCCTCACAGTTCCTTCCCACCCTTTGCAACGCGACCAAGTGCTCATCCAACACCTAGGGGCGCCAAAACCGCCCTCACCCTCGGCCTCGCCTCGCCCACAATCATCAAAGACATCGTCGCCGTCGACAACGCCCCCGTCGACGCGACTCTCTTCTCCGAATTCGGCAATTACGTCCGCGCCATGAAGCGCATCGACGCCGCGGCTGTCAAGTCGCAGCGCGCCGCGGACGAACTTCTCGCAGAGGTCGAGTCCGATGTGGCGATCCGCCAGTTCCTGCTCACGAACCTGGTAACGGACCCGGAGAGCAAGACCAAGAAGTTCCGCGTGCCGATTGACGTGCTGGGCGCGTCGCTGGCCCACATGGGGGACTTCCCCTTCAAGGAGCCCGGCAAGGCGCGGTATGAGCGCCCGACGCTGTTTGTGAGGGGCACGAAGAGCAAATATGTGCCGGACGAGGTGCTGCCGGTCATTGGCGCGTTCTTTCCGCGGTTTGAGCTGGTGGATATTGAGGCGGGCCATTGGGTTATTGCGGAGAAGCCGGAGGAGTTCAGGGACGGTGAGTCCTTCGTCCTTTGAGTCGAGTCTGAGAGAGACGTACTGACAGACGTATAGCTGTGGTTAGGTTCCTCAGCCCTGAGGACTAGGTAATGATGGCAGAATCACTTCGCCGTGACAAGGTATCGGATAGGCTTGGGAGGTTGTCATAACGCTCTCATGAGCTGATACTGTCTTTGGGAAGGTATATTTCGCATGGCGAATAGAGCTTGAAACACATAGAGTCTCAAGGTCAATAGAATTGTGATGTCGTTCACCAGTGTCAACAGTCAAAGCATTTCAACCTATGCGCGCCATGCCGCCAGACAATCTTCATGCCAATCTTCATGTCCACGCTAGAATCAAGTCATACACACCCAACGCCGCGCGCATACCCTCTATCCAACCATCAATCCATCCAATCGTCCAGTCATCAAACATCCCTCGCCCGCATCCTCAGCACGAACACCCACCCCCGGCATCCCCACCCGACCCAACACTCACCACTCCCCCAGCTCTCCTCTCACCAGCGCCGCCAGGGCCCTTCTCAACCACGGCATCAACAATCTCCACGAACGGCCTCCGCACGCCGTCGCCCGTCCGCGCGCTCGCCTCCGCAAACCGCGCACCGTGTGACTCAGCCAGCGCGGCACCCTCCTCGGTGCTGACCGCGCGGTTTGGCTTGTCGGTTTTGGCGCCCACGAGATACAGCGCAACCCCCGGCGTCGTGTTGACGTCGACCTCGGCGAACCAGTTTTCCATGGCGGCAAACGAGGCGCGGCTCGAGACGTCATATACGAGCAGGACGCCGTGCGCGCCGCGGTAGTAGGACGTACTGAGGGTGCGAAAGCGTTCTTGGCCAGCCTGCGTGGGTGTTGTCAGTGGTAAGGGAGAGGGAGTGGAGTTGGAGGGGAGCGGCATACGGTGTCGAAGAGCGTAACGCGGTATGCTTTTCCACGGACGGAGAGCTTCTTTATCTAGCGAGTGAGGGGTGTCAGATCGCGACGATGGCTGTTGAGAAATCCACTCGACCTTTGAAAGGCCAGCGTCTCATCATACCTTGAAATCAATTCCAATAGTTGCCGTAGCGCTCTCAGGTTCAAAGACATCCTCGCAGTATCTCGTCAATACTGAGCCATACGTTCACATCGTTAGTCGGAGCTCTCAAACTTGGCCCAAAGAAGTGTCACATGCCGAGGAGACGACGGCGTACGACTTACATGCGGATTTACCTGCGCCAGATGGGCCGATTAGAAGTATTTTCAGGGTTGGTAGGGAATCGTCAGATGCCATGTTTGTAGGAAATGGGCTTCAGAACACCGATAGCACCTAACGAAGGTTCTCGAGACAGTAAGAAATGATCTTATTACAGGACAGCTAATTGTGAATATTAATCTCCAGGGGTTTAGGTGAGGAGAGGTGGTGTGTATGAGTTTGTGTTATGAGACGGGTGAACGCATTGGATGAGGTCAGGCAGGTCTGGGCCTTGGAAGCTTGATTGTCGCCCCTCTAGAAAAGGTTCCCAGGGACCCCATGACCGCCAGTCAAGCTCAACGAACGAAGACCGTGGGACGTGACAACTCATTCAAATATCCACCAGGAAACATGTGCCGCAGAACAAAAGATTTCAAGGGCTTTCTACAGACGCACTAGTGACGTTGCCAGATCTGAGGCGGCTGCTCTCCTTCAAGATCAATAGTACGGATGGCGGATGAAGCGCCGAGCGCACACAGGATATTCTCAATAGATGCGAATTACTTCTCATCTACATCGACCACAGCCATTCCTAGGTCCATACATTTGAACACCCTCGCCCTAGGCCCTCGGCGCCTTGTCTGTCCTTTTTCCCGTCGTTGCGCAGCGCGGGAAACAAAGCATCCAGAAGTGAGGAGTCGCATCTCGAAGCAAGCACATCTCACTGTCTCGAAGCGGCGCTTGTTGAATGATGTTTTTGATCGATTTCCCCTTTGATTTCAATCCGGCCTGGATGAATTCAAGAACCGGCACAGATGTCCATAACTACCTGTACCATTCTGATTTGCCACGCCCCATGCAACGAGAAAGCAAGACCCATACTGCCCTAGGAGAGGTATTGCTGGAAGAAACCGTGTGTCCGTGCCGCATTTCATATCAGTTTTGTTCGCCTTCGCTCCTTCCAACCCTTTACACCTCCTCGAGGACGCGCTCCTTGAAGTCCCGCTCAACCTTCTGGCCCTGCTCGTCGGTGTTTGACTCGCCGTGGAGAGACAGGAGGGTGCCGAGGTCGAACTTGGGTGCCTTGAGCAACTTGACCTTACGGATGTGAACCTGTTAAGTCTGTCAGCCTGGTCTTGTTCCGCAGCGGGGTACTCCCGACTGCTATGCATCCTGGCTACGGGTCAACGTACGTTCTGAAGGGGGTAGATGCCCTGGGTGGACTTCTCGATCTCGCGACCAATGACCTCGGGGATGAGCTTGGAGGTCAGAGCCTGGAGGGTGCCGCTGCCGGCCTCACGAATGATGATCTCAGTCATCTTCTTGCGGATGGCACGAATCTGGGACGAGGCGGCGTAGGTGGTCTTCTTAACCTGGTTGGGGCGACGCTTGGTGAAGGCGATGACGAACAGGCGGAGGAGGTAGTCGTCGGTGGTCTTGACGGTGACGTTGCACTCGATCAGGGACTGCCACTTGCGGACGAGGGAGCGCAGCTTGTCGGAGGTGAAGTCGAGACCGTGGAAGTTGGTCAGGCAGTTCTTGCCCTGGACCTCGTCGATTCTGAGCTTGACCTTGCGGAATGCGTGGTCCTCATCCTTCTGCAGATCGGCCAGGGAGACCTCGACGATCCGGCCCTTCAGCGAGTCGTTGGCGTTCTTGAGACCGGTGGTGCGGTTGACGAGAGTCTTGCCGACACTGTGCGCTTGTTAGATTTCATTGCCCTTCGTTTGAATCGTCATCGCCATGTGGGGCGCTTCGAGTTGTCTTACTCTCGGACTCCGAAAGGAGCAGGAGCCTGTTTGCATGTTTGTCAGTCGGATTGCTCTCTTGTCTTTCGATTGGTGTGATGCTTCGGTCTTGCTCTGGGGGATGCTGGGAGATATGTCGTACCTTAATGGCGTACCAGTCCTTGCGGGAGAAAGGGTCGACGGTCTTCTTCTTGAGACCCTTCTTGCCCTTGGACAATCTCTTGTTCCTATTCAGAAAAACGACCCATCAGCACGCTGTCGCTCGCCCATGTAATCCAACATCGAATCGCCTGGTCGTAGGTAGGTATAGCTCGGTGCATTGGGTGGAAGTTTTCCATCGGTGGATCGCCATTGGAATCGGGGGCAGGGCATTTGCACTCACTTGCCGACAGCCATCTTTGCGAGTTCGAAATCTCAAAGACGGTTTGGGTTGTGTGGGTGGTCGGGGGGAGATCGCGAGTTTCGTTAAGGCGGAGGGGCTCCAATTGAGGTTCTGAAAATTGAAGGTTGTGGAAGGCGCGGAATTTTGGGACTAGGGTGCCTCAGGCACCTGCGCTCCGGCAAATCTGCTTAGTCATTTCCTGCACGTGATGTGATCCTCGACTTGCCGACTCTGCTCGTCCGCCTTGATATTCGTCTATTCGTAAATTGTAGGTAGGAATTGGGAACCTCTACAATTTCTGGCCTCTGTATTGTCAGTTCACAGACGAAAGTTTTACAGACGACCAACTCGCAGACGACTATCCCTACAAAGGACTATCTCACAGACCTCTCCCAAAGGCATACAACACAGATGACTAGGTACCTATCCCACGGGCGAATATCTGACAGGCGATTATCGCAAGTCAACAATTCCACCGGTGAGATTTCACAGATGAACACCCCTTGGATTAGTTTTTCTGGTAACCCTAAAGATCTGGTCCGATTTTCAAATTGTGGCTCTTTACCCCGCCAGCGACAGCTTGAACTCTGTTGCTCTGAATCATACCACTGCAGCATGGTACGAGACAGGCCATTTTCTCGCCGGACGTAAGAGGACACTTACGAGTTGCTTCACACAACACAGGCGATAGAGCTTGCCTGCTACTTGTTCTGAAATATCACATCAAACGAGCTCCTAGTGGGGCCATCTGTAAGAGGCCGCAGCTACGAGGTGTCCTATCCTCCTCTTGAAACGCGTTCGAAGCTAGCTGGATAATTTCGTGTCCAAGTGAAGCCGCGGCGTTTAGTGCTGTTGACGAGGATCTCCCTACGCGTTCTGCCCGTATTGAAGCTGCTCTATTGTTCCTCGTATTTATGTTCGTGTTCCACCACGAGGGAGTCCTGGCATAGCTGAGTCATTCATATTTCATACGTGCCGTCCGTGCTATGACCAGCCACGCTCGCCGGACGCCGAGCTGCAGAGAGCTGCGCATATACAGTGTTCATGAGATCGTGGCACACGTGCGATCAAGTTGCCTGTCATCACCAGGCCAACCAAAAAAAAAGGGGCCTGGCCAGGACTGAGCGCCAAAGATGATTGAGTCCGGTATTTCGGGAGCTCACCTGGGCAACTGCCGCGCGCCAGCTATGCGCGACTGTCACCACCACGAGCATGTTTTGTCCAATCCTCGGTGAGCAGGCGCCGCGTCCAAAGCCTCCACCATGACCACCAGTGTGCGTTCCAGCTCCTGCAGACCTGCTCGATCCAGCATACCGTCCGATCCCCCTTCTAGACTCCAGTCCTATCGGTCAACAACTTGTTCCCCGGAGCGACAAGGCTCTTTGACCCGCGGGCCGGAGCCATGACCTCACTGTGCGGCCGACTTTATCGGTCTGTCTCCCTTTTATCTTCCCCTGCCTCACCGCCTCAAGCTCCAACCACCATCGAAAAGACGATCGCGATCTTTGTTCTTGTCTGACTCCTTTTTTTCGCCAAGTTACCGTGCCTGCTATATTGGGGCCCCACGTGAGAAGAATGTGACAAGTACCCGGCTACCTTGGCTTTGTTTTGAGTTTCCAACTCAGCTGGGGCTCCTTCCGCGTCTCGAATAGGAAGGCTTCCGTGTACTATCCACCTCGCGGTCAGTCCCGCCAGCATGGAACGCCATGGCCGGGGACCGGCAGGTGAAGCAGGAGCTCTGGAACGTCGAGAGAAAGGTTTGGGGCATGGGGGAGACCATTATGCGAGTTGAGTTATGCCAGAATGAGGGACACAGGTCCTTGCATTGGTTTGTTTCTATCTTTGCCTCAGCTTCAACAGCTTCACAAGACGTGAAGTGTGAGCGATGTCATGCTGGGTATCCTAGACTATGTCCTCTCTGAAACCGATATGTGCCTCTCATATCCATCGGCTAATAGGTCTGACCTCACATCTGCAACAGACAGATGGTACGCGACGCCATCGCCTCTCTTCAAGCTTCTGCGAACAAGCGGTGGTGCCTCTGTCACAACCCCTGAAATATCAATGTACAGGAACATCAACTTGACTCTCTGAATGACCGAAATCAAAGGCATTATAACGCCTGACAGCCGCTGTGATTCCGTCGCTGATGTGTGCCGAACGCCGTGCTAAAATGCAAAATAATAACACCCAAGTTCACTCCGTGACCAAATGGGAGGTCGAGGGTCGGGCTCTTCCATTTTTGGTCCGATGACCCTAGCTTGGCCACTGCTGGCCGGCTCGACAGGCCTCGCGAGCGAGTAGAGGCTTCTCTCAGGCCACCAATATGCCAGATCCACGACTGCCTAACACGCAGAGCCTCTCGTGTGACGCGACTGGTAAGGTCGGGGCAGTTACTTGAGTGAACGCCTCGCCGCAGAGAAGTGGATCAACAGCTGCAATCGCGAGATTCGTTGAAATGTGGTGCGTTCCATCCAATTTGGTAGGAAATTCAGAAGGTGGCGTCGATCAAGGGGACTTCATTTCGGGCTCGCGGCTTTGCTCGTCATGATCTGGGTCCCATGTGTCGAAACTTGGAAAGCTGACGTATCGTTGCGATGCGTCTGTGAATTGAAAATTGCAGGTTAGCAAAGGGGCCTTGAGTCGAAATGAAAAGGTTGTGATGAGGCTATGACATACCCATGTGGGGACGGAAACCATCCATGCTGACAGCCTCCCTCGGCAAGTGGTCCATACTGGGGCCCTCGTAAATTGACGATGGACTTTGGGATAGAGGTGAGGCTGAGTTGGGCGGCGAGCTCGAAAACTGGTTCAATAGATCTGTGGCTCGGCGAGTATCTTGAGGAGATGCAAGGCCGTTGCGACTGGCGGTTGAAGGAGTGATTGATGGCTCCGTGGCGCTTGAGCGTAGGAGTCTGGGTCGTCGACCTCCGGAGTTGGAGCGTATCGAGTCCCTCCTTGACATGCCACGGCGAGAGTCTGGTGTAGGAGAGCCCATGGTATCGTCGTCTGAGTCTGAAATGTAGTTGAAGATGCCAGGGATATAGATCGACAGGCTGGAGATGTTGTCGAGCATTGAGTAAGATTTGGCGAGGTGTGTGGCGATGTCAATGGTACAGAGGGAAAACTCAAGACTCAGCAGCCGAGTAGGTGCGTATGGTGGTATATGTAAGGTGGTGATAGATAGCAAGAACTAGCTGTATGCGTGCTGCAACAAGGAATCACAGATGTGAAAGCGATGGCAATAAACATGAGGTGTGTGTGCCTTGTGTGCGTGCTGGGTGTTGATATATGTATGCAAGGTTCGTTGTCCCTGCTTTGCCCACCTGGGCTGGAACACCGCGCATGAAATCATGGCAGTCCGACACGTACTGTACAGCCTGGGAATACGTACTTCTCCTGCCAGGAAGACTCGGTAATCCCACCTCCATCTCGAGAAATGCCATCATTGCTCACGGACCACTTGGTCAAGGCCCGGTACTTTGTACACAGTATAGGGGGTGGTACAGCGGTGTTTCCAGGTCCCGCACCCTTCCCCCACCCTTTCCAAGTTGACCTCTGCGCAGGGGCAACAGTCAATAATTGTCTGCGATTGTGGAAGCCATCCCAGACAGCCGGACACCATGAGGCACTCGGTGAAGCAGAAGCCTCATGTCCATAAACAAGGTTTCTTAGCCCCAAAATAGTCACTGGTCTGGGAGCTTGCCACCGTATGCGGCATACCACACACAACTCGTCTCGTCGCTCTTGGTAGTGGACACTAGGGAAGACCGTGGTGGTGCTAGCACCTTACTGGAAGCTCTGGGCCACTGAACCAGAGAAAAGTAGGCATGGAGAAGGTAGACACGGCGAGACCCAGGCCTTCTCGCTCCGCCTTAGCTCCAGGCACGCCGGCACAATCATGCCTGTGAAGTGTGTGTCGGGCATGGGCACAGCTTCGAGAGTGGCAGCACCTGTCGACTTATCACTTGGCAAAAGCGGATAGCGAGGTACACCCGTGGGCGATCCGTACTGCACCAGCCTGTCATCCTGTACAGCGTACCACCGTCACGGTACGCTGCGGGTATGGCAGCGGGTGCGGTAGCTGTACCGCTGCAACATGTGTGCCTGTGCAGCTGTTGCATTGGATTGGCTTTCTTGCTGTGCGCTGGCCAGGACCACCCAAGTTCAATGCTGTCAGAGTGCCCAAGTAGCCATCGCCCAACCAACAAATGTTGTCAGCCGGTTCTGCAATCAATCGTCAACATCCGGGCCTCTCGATCTCGGATGCCCATCCGCACCCGCTCACAACAGACGAACAGTTGGGATGAATGGATGGAGAGGTTGCCAGGTGGATGAACAATTGCCGGGCACTGCTTCATGCTTGGTGGGTGCATTGACATGCAGAGTGGATGGTATGCTGTCTTGTCGATTGCCAATATCGACGTGAGGGAAACGAATCGTGGGACTGGTAATCTGCTACAGGTGCCAGCTTCCGCCTTGCCAGGCGAGAGCCTAGACTGCTCCGACTGCTCGGAGCGTGGCTTTGGTGGTGGAGCCGAAGGCTGTGGGGCAACGCTCGTCTCCTCTTCAGTCTCCACCAAGAAACGTGGAGCGCACTTGCACCTGTGACTTTGCAACCTTGCACACCGCACCGCACCTGGGCACCGCCGGCATACCAAGGTAGTCACCCAACAATTCGTCGACGGCACCCGGCTGCCAGTCCGCCAGGCTTCCAGGCAGGCTAGGCAGCTGTGGCAGGTCGTCAGAGTTGATGACACACGCAGACGTTGCCAGGCCACTCCTCACAATTGTCCCTCCACGCCTTGGCAAACCGTAACGCGCGGGCAGTCACTTGGAAGAATTGTGGTGTGACACTACCTAGGTGCTGCGTAGATGTTCCCAAAAAAAACTCGTCCTTCGTTCGCGTTCGCGAGCAGAAGGTGTGCAAGTCGGCAGGCCGGGCTCGGGCAGAGCACTGGGATGCCGCCACCAAGATAATGTACGAAGACGCACTGTGACGGAACGAGTATGCCATCTGGCAATTACTTGCTTATGATTGCCATGTCTGCCAGTCCTCCAGCCAATCTGTTTGCTCACTCCGCAGTGCTATATCAGACCACAACTTGCTCTGTCATTACTATCACATCCATCCCATCAGACTCACCGGCAGCACAGCACTGCGTGACTATCTCTAGCCTCTTCACTGACTGGCCCGGCGATCGCTCAAGTTGGAACCCACCGAGAGCCCTCGAATGGAGAGCCTTGTGTGTCAGCACAACACTGCAGCTGGTCAGGCTCTGGCCAATGCAACAATCACGATACTGTGACAGTACTGAACCTATTGTTCTCACACCACCCACCCGACTGGTGATGAAGAATAGCTCTCCATGCGAGCCGATTCAGAGCTCTGCAGCAGCTGTCAGTCTTCAGTGGAGTGGGCCCTCCACTACCACGTGGCGAATATTGGCAGGCTTCCTCATGCAGCCATCGTGCTGCTGCAGCTGCACGCTTGTTTGAGGTTGGCCAATTTCCTGCGCCCATGGGCCATACGCAGTGGTGCTATTACCCTCACTCTAGCTGGTAAGATTTGGCCAAGGGGATCATTATTGCCCAACAAGGACACAATCTCTCGAGTTTCACAGTCGTCAGGAGCGCCATCCTTGCTCCGCGGCAAAGCTATACCGCTTACGCAAGAGGACGACTCTTTACGAAAGCCCGACTCCTGTCCCACCGGCGCGCAAATGCTGGAAGCTGGCGACACGCCGAGCTTACAAATCTTCGAAGCGAAGCGAAGGACGTACCGCTCGACACGGGCTGGCAGGCTGGTAGGCTGGTGGGTTCCGCTGGGGCTTGTCCTCCGCCGTGGCAGACCCGCTCGCTACCTTTGCTACAGTGCCTGTGAGCCTGCCTTCCACCCGCGGACTTCCATCGCGGAGGAGCCTCTCGTTGGAGCCCCCTCTCGTGTCAGCAGGTGGCCCGGAATAAATTTAGGTAAGCCGCGAGCGGACGAGCATTCCACAGGCTGACAGGACACCGACAGTCAGCCGAGGTCGGGTCTGGAGACGGTGGGCCTGGCGAACTTTGCTCATACTGGTAGTTTGTTGGACAACCACCAAGCTCTTTCGCTGTGCCCCAGACTGGTGATCTTTGCCTACTTAGTACTTAGGTCTGAAGCACCTGATGATCCTCTGCGACCAAAAGGTTCTGGCCTTCTGCCGTCGACTCGTGATGATTCTAAAATTTGGCCAAAATAAAAATCTCGAGATACATCTCCACCTCCGGAACGATCAACCGAGACCCCGTCGGTGACACCGGCGGCCAGCAACGTGGCAGCGGGACGTTGGATCCACCTTCAGCACGAGAGATTGCATGTGCAGTTGGCTGTACCGCGGAATCACCAGCAAGCTGAGCAAGCACTGTACGGAACTCTCACCAGATTGCACTTCTTCGGAGATGCCCATTTAGCTGTTCTAAGATAAACAAACACACGTGACGACGCAACTCCAAAACACAGCACATGCACACGACGTATCTTCGTCGCCCGTCATCCTGCGGAAAGCCGCTGCGTCGCCACGCCCAATGAGCTTTTCCAGAAATTTGCAAGTGCAACTGGCCTGGACGCACACCACGCGGCTTGCCTGCCTTTGTCTTACCCCAGCCTTGGTGGTCTGTTAGTCAGGACGACAGCTCCGGGATCAGCATGCGTTCTCTGTGCTTAATGCTGCTCCAATACGGAGGACCTGCAATGCCGCATTCAGCCGAGGCGATTCTGCAATGCGGACAGTTGTGCTCAGTGGTCGACGCTGTGGAACGGAATGTCAGCACAATCCAACTCTCCGGGAAACCCTATCCACTCATCCTGTACGCCCCGAAGACAGAGGGGTACAGCAAAGTGGCAGGCAGTCGGGGTTCATAAACTTACTCTTCCCAAAGTCGGCCCTGGACAGCCTCTAGTTCCGTCGTTGTCATCCGGTGTCCAGTAGTGAAGTATCCTACACCATGGGGTTAGCAAACACCTTTTTCAAATTCTCCCATCTGGTACTGCCACACTATGAAGGGTAGGCAGGCAGATGGGTAAATAGGTAGGACATGACGTCTCCTTCAGCCTAGCACTCACCGGCGGTAATCTTCGCATCGATCTCGACCCTCGAGTCTGCGGGAATGAGCGATTCGGGCAATTCAACACGCTCGTGGATAGGGATTCTAGAACGCAGACCGGTAACGTTAGCATCGTACCTCTTTCAAAAAGAAAGAGAAGATCGGAACGATCCATGGACAGGCCCGTCATTGATCGAGCGCACAACACGCCCAGCCTTTGCCGTGTGTGACACGGGATCGATGATTGACGATGCACATGCTTGCGTGCTGATGCTAGGGCGCTCGTGGAAAGTGATTGATTCCATTGATTCCTCTCGCTCCCCGAAGAAGACTCACCCTTGACCGACGATGGCGTCGTGCTTCATGCTGCACGACACGACACGTTAGCTAGCTGTCCATCCGTCTGTTCCGTCTGTTCCACGCCAGATCCCCGCCGCCACCGCCGACGCCACCAATCGATGATGCAGCGAATGACGGAGTGGCGTACGACACGGAGAAAATGCACAACTACGTGGGGTCGTGGCGGTTTGGCGAGTTCGCTGGAGGGGACTGACTTACTTGCTCATGCTCAGCATACGATCGATCTTGGTGATGCCCAGCCAGTGCAGGATGTCGGGCATCAGCGCCTGGAAGCGCATGTCCTTGACGCCGGCAACATTCTCGGTGCGCTTGAAATAGTCGGAGGCGCGGTCCTCGCCTCGCTTGCGCGCGTTGTACACGACTACATTTTGTGGCGGACGCGTGTTAGTAGGCACAGCCAAACGGACCTGAACTTTGGCCAAGAGATGAGGAAGGGTAGAGCCGGGACGAGATGTGAGTGATCACACGACGCCCGGCGATGATGTGCAAAGGTAGTACTTGTGGCACTTACGGTACTGTGCATTGAGTTAGCAGATGGTAATGGCGATGAGATGACGGCGCTGGAAGAGGTGCACAAAGAGCTTACCTTGGTTACTTCACCGAGAGCGCGGCCCTCTTTTCTAAAATAGATCACCACGCCGCTGCCGCCCTTCTGGGCTTGTTTGACCGCCTCTTCAATTCCGAAAATGACTGGAAATCACCACATTAGCTCAAGCTTCGCCCCTTGATCGCGGAGTCATCTCTTTCAGACTGATATCGGCTTTCTATGCACCTGGGCACACAAGTTTTGTTTCTGAGGAGAATCACAGGACCACGTACGGTAGGGTCTGCAAGTGCAGATGTCTGAGCCGAAGACGTCGCTACCGTTGCACTATACCTCGCGTCAGCTGCGTCAACAAAGTTTATGCCTTCGGCCAATGTATGTCTTACCTCGTCGTGAACTCGGAGAGAGAGTTTGCTGTTGGGATCGGACATTTTGGCGGGATCTCCGAAGCAGTAGACCGTCAAACCACCTGCTCGTATGGTCAGAAAACGCTTGTACTGGCGAGCCGAGACGGAGAGGAGCACATACCAATGGGTGGCATGAAGATTTTGATATCGCCACGAGTGATCAACTAGACAAGTGTCAGGGAAAGTGTGGTCGTCTTGAGCTCTTCGCAGGTCTGATCTTACCTCAGGGTAACTACCACCAGTGTATTCGAACAGAGACCTCCGGAGAGTGCCCTCATCTGGTACTTGTTAGTGACCAAGCGAGGCTGTATATTTGACAAGTTCACATACCGATGCCGAATCTCTCCGCCACTCCGGGCAAGTACCAGACAGGCTCGACGGCGAATTTGGTGACGGCAAGCTCGCCCAGGTCGTTGACACAGATCTTACCGTCTGGCACACTATCTTGCCGTCAGCAGTTGTTCGCTTCTACGCTGGGTAGAGTAGTTCTTACAGCCTTCCAGACCGGACACTCTCTTCCAGTTCAGGGAGCTACGGCCTAATTAGTTTCAATGCTGAGCTGGCTTGCGGCTGATATCTTACCTTCATGTGTGCCTTGGTGATGGCGATGGTGGGTCTAATGTCGACTACAAACTGTCAGCGCGGCTAGCACAACAACATCCAAAATTTACATACTATCATCCTTGTCGATGATATCCTTGAAGAGCCACGGCGCGAGATGGCCCCAAGGATCCATGGCCACGATCTTCTTTGGGTCTCCCCATGCTGGGAACGGGCCAAGGCTAGCTGTGGGCTCGGTGTTGGTGAAGTCAGGTCTATTTCGAAGCTCGGTCAGCTGAAGATATCCACACATCCTGCTTGCATTTTGTGTACCGGTAGTCAGCCTTAAGCTCCTTGCTGGCAACAGCCAAAGCGTAGTAGATGGAGTAAGAGCCTCCGTGGGCACCAAGAGCTGGACAATGTTAATGATTTTGCTGCACCAGTAGTATAATTTCTTTCGAAATGCTCACCATTACGTTTACGTATCGTAGATGCATAGCGAGACACAACGATGGGGCCGCGTTCCTTGGGCTCAGCGGCCCCCCATTTCAATGGAAATGGCTTGATGCCAATTTGCTTGGGATATGTTCTGAACTTTTCATTAGCTTCATGCGAATTTCATTCCTACGAGCGCAGACTTACGTCAAAACAATTCTTGAAGTAAAGCCAGACTGCGTCGGCGAGGTAGTCCCAAGAGGGGACGCATCTGACGGACGCAGGGGTGGTGTGGCCGTTGTGGCAGTTGTGGCCGTTGACTTGGCAGCTGTATCCTCGGATCCTGTTCCGAGGCCCTTGTGCAGCGGAGACGGGTGGAGGTCGGCATCAGTGGGTACGTGGGCGCCCGCATTGGACATGGAATCCACAACGGCGAGTAGCTCGTCTTGTTTCTGTTGGATGGCTTGGAGCTGGTTCATCACATCCTCCAGGCTAGTGCCGGGAGAGAGTCCGTTGGAAGCCATGAGGAGAAGAGATGGTGGATAGACAGACTACACGAGAGACTGGATGTACGTCGAATTAGGATCCGGCAAGGTTGATGCAGATAGATGACTACCGGTCACTGGAACGGACTTTGACTTGTTGACACTTATTGCGCTCAAGTTCACGGTTCAAATGCGCGGGGTTGAGGATGCCTAGCTTGTTCGCATAGGAATGTCAAAACCGTTTATGCGTGCAAGTTTAGGTGGGTCCTCCGTTTGTAAATAGATCAATCCCGAGGAATGTCTCTGGGATCTGAAGAGAGAAGAGAGAAAGAGAAGAAAGAAGAAAGAGAGCTCAGCACAATGGCAGGCTTGGGGAAGCTGAGAGTTAATATACTACTGCGCCCTGTACCAGCCACGTTCTTGACATCGGCACGTTATCATCAGCCATCTGGCAATTGCTAAGAGGAATTCGGGGCCAAGCGACCTGACAACAACGGAATCGGATTGCCCTGCTTGCCCTGTGCTGGCGTTGTTGAGATGGGACACGGCAATGTGCATTCGGTTAGTAGCGGGGGGCGGCCCCCGCCGCCCGAGCGGCACGGGCCTGAGGTGGAGGACACCATTTGCGGGCTCAAACATACCCGTGGACTAGCTGATGCAAACGCTGGCCTATTCATATTCGCAATAGGGATTACATATCGCTTCGGTAATTCGAACAAAACATTTATTACTTGTGGTTTGCGTACACTCTTGTCGGAGTTGCCCGCTGCTCGTTTGTGTGTTTGGTTTGTAGCAAGGGACGCTCCTGCCTCTCTTTGAAATTCTGCGTTGAACTGTGGTAATTCTTCCAATAGACCTAGATGTGGACACTAGTTCACTATTAAACAACTACATCAAACATCCTCACCTATTTAGTAACACAATCTAGTTGTCCTGCAGTCAATTTGTACTTGCAACTGAATTGATAATGCGGAAGTATGCTGACCATTGGCTCAGTGTTGGATATCGAAGTGACGTATCCCTGTGTTCCGATTAGATAAGGACCCGTGTGCACGGTTCACCCGCCGCATCTTAGTCCTCCTCACTTTCGAACGCCTCCTAATCGTCGCTGCGCTTCAAGTTTCCGCAGTCTACCTATCAAAGTTCTAACGGCGCCGATCGCAGCTATACTTCAGACTTGACTGTTTGCCTACCTTTCAGACAGAGCAGTACACATATCACGCTGCGATAATGGGCAAACGGAAGAAGGCGGCTAAGAAGCCCAGTGGGCCCAAGAGGGTGAGCGCACTCGTCGCGACTGCTTCTTGCGCCAGAGGGCGAGGCTAACCAGGTCTTCATTGTATCAGAATGAGCCGCTGCCTACTGTTTTCAACTGTCTGTTCTGCAATCACGAGAAGTCCGTTAACGTCAAAGTCGAAAAGAAACTTGGCTTTGGTTCGCTTGAGTGCAAGGTCTGTGGACAGCGCTTCAACACACCAGTCAATTGTAAGCGCGGTCCCCTTCGAGCACACCATCGACAACTTTGCCAGCCTCGATATATATCGACAAGGAGCAGTTGAATGTTGAGGGAAAGGTTGAATGTGTTTCTAATACGCATGTGCGTACACAGATCTGTCTGCTGCTGTGGATGTATATGCGGATTGGGTCGACGCTGCTGGTAAGCCTACCCACTTCCCTACGATTGTCGCACATACGTTATGCTTGGAAAATTCTGCTGCCAGCTGCGTTGGCAACGAAGCTGATAAGCATACACAGAACTGGCTGCGCAAAGCGGTGAAGGACCGGCTCTCGGTAGCCTCGAGGACCCCCGTGCCCGCGCAACAGCCAAGAAAGCCCGGGATGACGACGAGGACGACGACGAAGAACCTGACGGTAGCGATGGGGAGACTCGAAGATATTCTGGCGAAGACATCGTGGCGGACGATGATGATTGAGCCGTCCTCTGCGGCACAGGAGGTGGCGGAAGCGGCATGGCGGGAGTTTACAGCGATATTCTTTTTGATGGCAAGGCCGAACATCTTACACTCGGAGGCACATGGCACAGAAGTCATATTGTCTCGAAGTTGAGAAGCTGGTCAATGCTATAGGGAAACACCGAGTCTCTCCTTACCGCATAGACTAGGCTGCGTTCTTTATGCCCGATGGGTTGACCGGCACTACCCCGGATTGCAGGCCATAAATTCCAAATCAGTGGAAAGCTGCGGGCCATAGCACTTTAGTGCCTGTCTCAGCCCGTCAAAGTATGTCATCAGGTTGAGGATGGGGTGCGTGGGCGTCGCGGGAAAGTGATGTGCTCGAAGACAGCACGCTGTTCTTCGCGCTGATCCTGGGAATACAGAATCGGCTGGAATTGGCTTGTCCAAGAAGAACTATTGGTGATTTAGATGGTGAAGAATCGGTCACCAAAGTCGCCAAGGCCTGGGACGATATAACTAAGGGTCGGGTTAGCATGGAGCACGCGTGCAGCAGTGGGTCATATACGAACTTTTTCTCATCGAGTCCCTGCAGCATTTGTCAGATTTAAGAATTACTGCTTGAGTCTTGTTCAAAGGATAAGACTTACCCGGTCAATAAATGCAGTGACAAGGTGCAATTTGGGAAATTTGGCTGAGAATCGCTCAATGCCTTCGGGGCTGGAGATCAGACTCAGGAAGAGGATCCTCTCCTCGGCAACACCCCGCTCCTTCAGCACGTCCACGGCCATGATCGCAGACCCACCTGCGAGAGTCTATCAGCACACATATTACATGCAGAAACACTACCAACTATCACACCCGTTGAGAAAAGACTCACCCGTAGCCAGCATAGGATCCAACAGCAGCACCCAGCGATCGGCAATATCCTCTGGAATCTTGGAGTAGAACAGCTTTGGCTGAGCCGTCTCCTCATCGCGCTGGATGAGGATCTTGCCGATACGCACGCTGCGGCAGCACTCGCGTAGCCCTTGCTCCATGGACTCGCCGGCGCGCATGATGCTCACACCGCAGATCTTGCCCTGGAAGCCGAGTCCGTCGTAGTGCTGACCGGTTGGCGTCACTACCGTGTGCGCTGTGGTGGGTAAATGGTTCAACCCCTCCTCGACCAGTAAGCGAATGATGCGATTCGAGTGGAAGATGAAGTCCCCGCGGTCCGTCTCCTTGTCGCGGATTTTGCTGTTGAATGTTTCAGCTACAGGAGGACAGGACCAATGGAAGCTGCTAGCCGCTGAGATGCGGTTGCAGAAACTCACGTGAGCAGGGCGATGAGTTGCGGGGTTTGCGGCAGGACGGTGACATTGTGCTGGGTGGATTCGCGCGAGACGGTAGCTTTGGGCTTCTGCGAGTCTGGGCGGTAGTCAGGCCCTACAGTTTGTGTGGGAGCTGTCTCGTTGGCAGACATTGTGAAGTTTGTCCGGGGGGAGGGGTTCGAGATGATGGTGTTGTGGGGATTTTGATATTGGGTTCATGCAATTTTTGACAAGGGCAGATCGGCAAAGACGTTTCCTAGAAGCAAAGAGCCGGGGTAAGAAGCGAAAGGTGAGGGTCGACTGGGGCCCTATATGGTATATAAGGCATGCGGAAAAAGGAATGTGTTGTGGACATGACTATCAAGTCATTCTGAGCCCAGGAATTGGCAACTAAGACTTGGACCGATAGGCACTTTATCGCCGCGTGGAGGGGTTAATTACGTACCAAACTGGCAGTCTGGGCGTTTCCGGCCGGAGCTAGAAATTCCAATTAAATCAACATGTCTTGTAAATCAACCAGACTACTACAGTATATCTGGCCATCTTATCACTAGAAAAGACATTTGTACTCTTTATAATCTTGAAAGTGCTACTAGTTCGTACTATAGGTGGTGGCTGCTGGGTTGTCGGTTGAAACGCAAAAGTGAGGGCGATCATTGATGACTCCCCCAAGACCTAGGACCGAGGGAGCGTCGACTCTGACTGTTGACCGCACGTTGACGGGGTGCCGGCCATAACAACAAACGTCCCTGCATAATGTTGCTTACCACCTGGGCAGGCCCATTGCATTGTTATGATTGAGATTTGCATGTCGCGCGCATCACCCCGACTTCCGCTCAACAACAAACGCCTGTCGTACCCGACTCCACAATCTCTGCTTGAACTTACGATCATTAACACGCGAATATTTCCGGATCGGCATCCTGTCCCCTCCTCGCTCTACGCTCCGACACCCATCGGCCCCTATCCCGTCCACCCCGCGCCAGCGTCCAGCCCATCATTCGATGCTTTGAAAAGGACCCAAACCGCCGGCTGCTTTCGACAGAATCCGAGCCTTTCGAAGTTCCTAATGTCGAAATCCATTTCCGTGCCTGTCAGCGCATAATACATCACACCCGCCGACTGTCGCGACGTTGTGGAATAACTGTCAATCGACGGCAATCATGGCCTCGCGACCTGACTCTGGGGCAACCCCCCGGAGGCGGATTACCACATATAGCAAACACTTTAAGAGGAGGCCGCAACCCGAGATGCGATCCCAAGATGGCAGAATATCTACGGCGCCGGTGGAGTCGAGTGTCTGGGACTTTCACGAAGACGAAGATGAGATCGCGTCTCCCGACGTCACGATCGCAAAGCTTAAGCAACGAACAAAGCCAGCGCCTAAACTGCGACCCGTCACCGAGATGGTGCCTCGACTCGAACGGCCAACGACGTCGCATGGCGCTCCTCCCAATCCTAGGAAACGAAGAGCTTCCATTGGAGGCAAGGAACTTACACACAGCGGACGCGCTTTCTCAACACCGCCCTCGCCTCCTTCGTCAACAGAGGATCGCATGCCACCACCTCCAAGACCTGTTCCTAAACCCGTCAAGGCCGCCAAACCTACCAGAAGAGGGTACTCCTTGGGCGCTAAGAAAAGCCCGGCGACGGAGGCATATCTCGAGGGCATAGCTACCAATTCCAGCTCGAGACCATTCACGTTTGCGGCAGGAAAGAGCGTCAACGACTTGACCAGCAACAAACCGAAAAAGCTGCTTGTCCAAACACAAATTCCTTTCCGACCTTCGATGCCCCCACGCAGCGCAACTTTCGCGTCCACCTTCTCACCCAGGCGCCAAGAGAAGAAGGCATCAATGTCCAGATTGGGATCCACAGTTGGTGACTCACTGGGTCAAGTCGCTCCCAGAAAGAAGCGACGGCTCATTGACCAGCTAGCCGCTCAGGCCGATGAGAGCTCGAGTGAGGAAGAAGCGGGGCCTTCCAGATCGGAAGTCAGACACCAGCACACCCCTGAGCCCCAGCCCATTACGATATTTGACAGCCCGACGACTGTTCCCAGCACACCGGAACCGTCCAGAGTCAGGACCTATGGGCGCCCGGACTCTGCGAAGAAGAAGACTGGTCCCAAGTTCACCTACAGCGCGCGCAGAACCATTCGCGCCGAAACTTCGATCGGTGGGGGCTTGGACACTGTGGACGAAAATGCATGGCTCAAGGAGTCTTTGTTGCCCACGAGCAAATCCCAGTTTGACATGGATGAGGACGAAGACGAGCCATTCACTACGGGCGCGGTGCGAAGCATTCATGAACTTCGGCAAGCAGGAGCCAACAGTCGTTCCGCAGACGAGATTGAGGATTTGCTCACGCGAGTTGGGAGGCCTAATGGCAAGCCTTCTTCCAGCCGACGCAATGCGTTGATTGAGTTGTCTCAAAAGATGCAGGACAAGAACTTTGTCCGCAAATTCCGTGATCATAATGGGGACCGGAGTCTTTTCGAGCAGATTGGGAAGGAGACAGATATCATCACTGGCTATGCACTGGTAGCGATCCTCACGACCCTTGTGGCGACTACAGCATCCACCCACATTGTCAGCCAGCTTCAGGACCAAGGATTTTCTGTGCTACTCGAGCGACTTTTGAAGATAACCGTGGATGTTCAATCGCTGGCCAGGGATCGAGCCAGCAACCTATCAAGGAATGGTCAGCAATCGATGATGAAACTGAAGGCATCTTTGCTCATTCTTCCCATCTGGGAGCCTACTACACCATTTATGCTGTCGCCCAGAAGATTGGCTCTGAAGGCTCTAGAACTTGTGGTTAAGAACTCGGGATCGGTCGGAGACGAGTTTTTCTCACCTGAAGTCACAGACCTGCTGTTCTCGCTGCTCAGAGACTCTCCTGTTCCAGACGCCTGGGCATATCCTCATCAGGACGAGTCCATCGATTTCCAACTTGCACTCACGCTGCTTGAATCCCACTCGATGGTCGCCATGCAAGGACAGTTGAAAGAGCGGTGGACGTTCAGGTACCTGCCTATTGTTGCTGACACGCTTTCAACAACGCTTCGACTAAGCAATGGCCGACTGGGCGAGATTGGTATGCTGGTGCTCAAATTCACACTCAACACATCGAATAACAACCACGACGCGCCCATGGCATTCATCGAAAAGGGAACGGTGCGCCTCTTGACCAACAAAATTTGTGAGACGTTCGTGGCTGCGACCAACTCTGTCTATAACGCGGAGTTGTTCCAGAGCCACTTTGAAGCGCTCGTGCTCATGCTGGGCGTGATGATCAACTTTTCGGAGAACGACCGCGCGACAGGCCGAAGTCTTTTGGACAGCCAGGATGTTGGACAGGCGCCGCTTGACCGACTGATCAAGCTCTTCCTGGACCACCATGTGGCTACTTCTGAGGTATGTTACCACGAGGCAGGTATGGCGTGTGGGAAATCCGCTGACATGAATCACAGGCCGACTCGGATGAAAAGGGTCACCTCAACGTTGGCTTTGGGTACATGTCCCTGCTGCTCGGCTACATGTCACTGTACGAACCAGTGCGCCAGCGATTTGGTTCCATGCACAAGGGAGGAAATCTCGTCCCATTGCTCGACGCGATTCGCGAGTTCATCACGTATCACCGTGTTGCGGACAATGCGATGACACAAGACGGAGGCGAGCCATCCTATTCGAACTTCACAACGAAGCTACAGGGCCTTGTGGAGCGCCTCGAGGACCGCAACTAAATTAAGAGGAGGAGCATGGGGTGATGGGGACGGCTTAGAGAAGACACCAATGCGCGTGGAGGGGGCTGCTTTCTGGACGGTCATTAGTGATACCCTACGACTGCTTTTCTTTCTGACCTTCCTTCTTTTGAGACCGACTAGACTGAAACCGACATGGACGTACCCATTTGGAGGATCGCGGCGGCTCTTCTGGCACGTACGGCGCGGGTCGAGAGTTTAGAAGGTGTACGATCTTTACGACATGTACGAATGGGCCAAGGAAACTGGTCTCTGAATACCCAGACATAGCTCAACAGCATCACATACAAATTGCGAAGCATTGATTCCCAACAGAAACAGAAAGATATCTGTCTTTCGGTAGTGTGTTGTGCTTGTACACAGGTGGTTGTGTTTGCTGCATGACACCGGGAACTGGCAGCCAGCTTCAACATGGAGAGTCTGAATACAATGTTCAGCCTGACTGATGTGCCTACCTGCTTCCTGACTAGATACTTAGTAGGTGTACAGATCAAATGATATGTGAGATGTTGATCGGCCTGGCGTCTCAAGATCCCAACCAGCAGAAGTGAAGACAGGGATGGTGACTCTGAACACAGTAGTGCCCTTTCTCCACTGCAGTGGCTGGATCGCTTACCCCCAAATTCTGCTCGTCACTGGCATTGCGCACTACAGCATCACCTCTTACGACGACACTTTCATATTTCAGGTTGACGACAACCACCAATACACTTTCACATTCTCCCCACACCATTGAGAGTGCAGCAGAGTCTCAATTACCTCATTCACCACCCTGATCTTGAAGATCCTCCAAAGATAGCACCTACGGGAGATCGATACTTCACCGAGTGGCGCGTGCGCGCTATACAGGAACTCATCAACCCTCCAATGGCGCCGTCCAAGAGTCGCAAGGTTGCCATAGTGGGCAGCCGCTCTGTTGGTAAGTGCACTCTCGCCTGCGATCTCCCAGTGGGACTCTTTCAGCCCAATTGCCCTGTCTGATGCGACAATTGTCCCCCCCCTCGTTTGTTGGGGGATTACTTGGGACGCTTTCACATGCCAGGCGCATTGTCCATTCCCCTTGTACATGCTCTCACTGCTGACCGCGAACAACAGGCAAGTCGTCTCTGGCTGTGCAGTTTGTGGATGGCCACTTTGTGGAATCATACTATCCGACCATTGAGAACACCTTTTCCAAAATTATTAAGTACAAGGGTCAGGAGTTCTCGACGGAGATCATCGACACCGCTGGACAGGCAAGAAAAATCCCTACAGGCCCCTTGCTGGGTCATTTCTTGGCTGACAGCAAGTTGCTCTTTGCGCTGGACAGGATGAGTACAGCATTATGAACAGCAAGCACTTCATTGGTATCCACGGTTATGTGCTTGTCTACTCTGTTGCCTCCAAGTCCTCCTTCGAGATGGTCCAGGTCATCCGTGAGAAGCTGTTGAACCACCTGGTATGTTTCTAGCCCCTTGCGTCATTCTTGTACGCAGGTATTTCTTCAGCTCGAAGCTGACATGCATCCACAGGGCGTCGAGTGGGTTCCCATTGTCATTGTGGGCAACAAGTCCGATCTGCGCCCTGAGCAGCGTCAGGTCACCGCTGAGGACGGCAAGCTGCTCTCTGAGAAGTACAGCTGCGGTTGGACCGAGGCCAGCGCTCGCTACAACGAGAACGTCGACAAGGGCTTTGAGCTGCTTATTGCACAGATCGAGAAGGCGCAGAACCCTAATGAGCCACCCGCCGGCGGCAAGTGCAATGTCATGTGAAGCAAAAAGTTCGACTCCAATGTTCGTTGGGAGGCGGACAAACGGTCGAGGCCCGGACTTGCCAGACAGAAGGATGACAAGCCCTTCAGCATTCCACAGGACTACTACTGCATATGGTTTTGCATGAGGATCTCCAGCGACGGAGCTGCCTCGTGTGGTCTGTTGGAAAGGGCTCCGGATCTGCCTTTTCAAAGCAACGGTTGGAAAATGAGAGGCATGTTTGGGTCAGTTGGGAAACATCCAGGGGAGAGCTGGACAACATACACGGATTGTATGATATGATGGACGATATTTGGCTTTTCTTTACGGCTTGTGAAATGGTTACAGGTCAGCCCCGGAGGGGCTCTAGGTCAAATTCATGGCGTTTTATTTGCTAACTTCCGAAAGTCCGTCGCGGCCCAACTGCAGGTTGTCATCGTGCGTGTGAGGAAACCCATGAAGGCCATCAACGATCACTCCGTCGGGGCCAGGACTCCCAATGCTGGGTGCCTCTCTCGCTGGTATGGAGCATGCGACTGACATTCAGACTTTTGAATGGTCCCAGAAATAGTCGATTTGACCTCCTGGGGTAGCAGGGAAGGATGCGTAGCAACAGCTCCTCATTGCTTCAGGTGACCGCGCGGGTGTGTTTCTTTACGGGCGGTCGTGATCCTTCAACGAAAGGCCGTGAAACAAGGAGAGAGACCAATCAATTGTATTCAAGGGATATGAATGACGCTGATCCTCTGTGCTCGGAAATTGACGCCAGGTCCCCGGGGGGGGGGGGAACTTGAAGTGGTCTGTCTCAGTTTGCTTCGTGATGTTTATTGTCGTTCTTTGTTCCTATGTGGAGGACTTTCAACAGTACGTACTGAACTGTTAGGACCACGGATTAAGAGATCGGACACATTCACCTCTGATGTAATACCAACTTTGGGTTATTACTTTTGGGATTATTGCCATTAGCATAATCGTATCTAGGACACTCGTGGTCGGCCTCACATCACCTAAATGTGTTCGGTTCATAAATTCGTGGTTTTGCCTGCATACGGACGATGTCAGCGGGACAGACTGTGTACTCCTATCAGTGGTCAGAGAGGAAATTATTTATTGGACTTGGCCGAGCAGTCAGGCATTAGTATATGTTCGGCGTAGACTCACCACAAGCATTTGTGCAAAGTATAAGTAAGTTGGATCTCAACTAGGAGCTGCTGCAGTAAACCTTGACCCCTGGAAAATAACCCCGCAATTTTACATGTGGTGGCCTGCGACAAACCTTCGCATCGCAATTGTTGTTGCCCCTCTTGTTTACTCTCCGTTCTGACTAACTGTCACCCATTGAGCTACGCCAACAGTCGCCCAACATGCTCGACGTCAACGACTTCATTGCCGAGCGGGGCGGAAACCCTGAGCAGATCAGGTGCGTCCCTATATTCCACTGTTCGCGAGCTTGCTCCCGTGCTACCTGGGTAGAGAAGGCAGCTGTCTGACTGATTGACGGTCTGCAGGGAGTCTCAACGCCGCCGAGGTGCGTCTGTGGAGGTCGTCGACGAGATCATCGCCCAATGGGAGGATCACCGCAAGACTCTCTACGACGCGACCCAGCTCAACAGCAAGATCAATGAGACCCAAAAGGCGATTGGTCTAAAGAAGAGGGTGAGCTGCTCAAGCTACAAGCTACGCGACATTATAGCTTGCCCGTGCTAACACATTACTCTGCGTGGAACAGGCCAAGGAGAATGCCGACGATCTTCTTAAAGAGAAGGCCACACTCGAGACGGCGAAGAACGCGTTGCTGGAACAGGCCAATATCAAAGAGAAGGAGTGGAAGAAGAAGCTGAATGGCGTTGGCAACCTCGTACACGACAGTGTGCCGGTCTCTATGGACGAGGCAAATAACGTGGTGATCCGTGAATGGGCCCCTGAGGGCGTCGCCGTCGAGAAGCGTGACTGCCTGTCCCACCACGAGGTCCTGCTTCGCATAGATGGGTACGATCCTGAGAGGGGCGTCAAGGTTGTGGGCCACCGAGGCTACTTCCTGAAGAACTGGGGCACATTCCTCAACCAGGCCCTGATCAACTACGGCCTTGAGTTCTTACACGGCCAGGGTTACACAGCATTGCAGGCACCCCAGTTCATGCTTAGGGATCAGATGGCGAAGACTGCGCAACTTGAGGACTTCGACGAGGAGCTGTACAAGGTCGTCGATGGACCCAACTCAGAGAACGACAAATACCTGATTGCGACAAGCGAGCAGCCAATTTCGGCGTTCCATGCCGATGAGTGGCTGAACAAGACGGATCTGCCTCTCAAATACGCAGGGTTTTCTTCTTGCTACAGGAGAGAGGCGGGCAAGCACGGCCGTGATGCCTGGGGTAAGTCATGTTCAAATATCGTCTGGACAAAGCAAAAGACTGACCTGTGAATCGCAGGCATCTTTCGTGTCCACCAGTTCGAGAAGGTTGAGCAGTTTGTCATCACGGAACCTGAGAAATCCTGGGAGATGTTCGACACCATGATCGAAGCCTCCGAGGCTTTCTACAAGTCTTTGGGCTTGCCTTACCAGGTCATTTCGATTGTGTCTGGCGCGCTGAACAACGCTGCTGCTAAGAAGTACGATCTGGAGGCATGGTTTCCCTTCCAAGGGGAGTACAAGGAGCTTGTCTCCTGCTCCAACTGCACTGACTACCAGTCCCGAAACCTCGAGATACGGCTTGGTATCAAGAAGCAGACCGATGCTAAGAAGAACTACGTTCACTGCCTGAACTCAACGCTCTGCGCAACGACCCGCGCCATGTGCTGCATCTTGGAGAACTACCAGACTGAGGATGTAAGTGCAACGTGTTATTCCGCTGGCAACTGAACGTGTGCTAATTCGACTCCAGGGCCTGAGAATACCCGAGCCCTTGCGGAAGTACCTTCCCGGCGCACCAGACTTCATTCCTTTCACCAAGGAACTGCCCAAGGAAACCACCTCTATGAAGAAGACTAAAGAGAAGCAGCAGGCTGCAAAGCCCAAGGAGACCGCGAAGACGGTGGCAGGTGCCATAGGAGATAAAGTTGCAGAGGTTGCTGACAAGCTCAAGGAGGCAGCTGTCTAGAGTTGTGCTTACGACTTTCAGCGGGTGCATGATATTTGGCTTCATTTGTGGTCAATCCAAATAGCTTGGTAGAGACCCAATAAGATGCAGGGAATTTACTCAGTAATAAGATTCAGGTATATGCATAGCTTGGTGTAGCACCAGCTCTTGCTCGATACAGCCCATAAATAACCATGAATACCCCGTGGTGAGGCTTGCAGATGATTTCAGGTTGCTAGTGATGCTAAGTGACTGGCCAGATGTTGTTTACCTGGCATTTCCGAACATGCTGTTGCATTGAATGCCTGAGGAGGTATGGGGGCAGGGATGCCACTTCCACATTCTGACCCCCAAGTTGGCACCTGCCTTTCAAGAATGTAGACGCTTTCAGTTGAGTGCTTTATACCAAACAATCTGACCAAACAACCACAAGTCTGGATAACAGTTGTGTTTGCACTTCTTCAATCAATCAGCAGCCCTACCCATCATCATGCTCCATGATTTGGTGACTTGATGGAAGTCTCTCATTGTCTGGCTGCTCACATGCACTCATAACAGGCCTGTTGCGCCCAACTCACAGGCTGCAAACACATTCACAAGGCCTCCTGCACAGTGCCTTAGGCACTTCAGCACACATCGGCCCCATTCTTCGTCTCCTGCCTTACATAAACAAGCTCAATCATGGAAGTTCAACAGGAGAACATGGAATGCCCATTTTGTGGATTTAAGTCGCCACAACGGCAGCAGGAAGAATACCAGATGTTGTTGGTATGTATTGTCGATGCGTCTGCACCAGACCTGGTGCGCGTCCGCCGCCACCCGTGTCTCATCTTCCGGAGTAAGCTAACCAACTTACGGCACATGGAAACCAACCATCCCGAGGGCGACGGGAGATCTCCGTCTGTGCCAGTGGACGCTCCGCTCGACACAGCTCTGGCAGATCCAGAAAAGGCCGATGGTGACCAGGAGGAAGCGGGCGTCGCCTATGTGGAGTGTCCCTTGGAAGGCTGCAACGAGATCGTGGTACGAGATGAGATTGAGTATCACCTGGAGCTACACGGCGACGAGGTAGAGGAGGACACAACACCGCCGCCGGCGCCTACCTCTCATCCATTGCTAGAGCCGCGACAGGCTGCCGCCGCCCACACTGCTGGCGATGATGCCCGACGCACAAGATCAGCTAAGCGACGACGCTCGTCAACCACCCGCGACGATTCTCTAAATTCGGAGGAGGCCGCGTGTGACCGCCATAAGAAGGCCATATTCGCATGGAAGAATATTCTTTCCTGGCCCAAGAAACGCAATGCCGAGGGCTGCGAGGGCACGACGTCTTCTTCCACTGGGAACAGCGTTCCCGCCGCACCGAAAGAGCCGAAGAAGCTCGGAAAGGCCGAGCTAGGCCGGTACGCCCACGAGAAGCAGATGCCTGACTGGCTTGTTACCATGCTCAAGAAGGACGGCCAGGTGGTCGGGCATGATATTGTACCCGTGCTGCGGCAGCTGTTGCAGCAGTCCGCCTCTACCGAGTACGCTTACCTGTGCGATCCGTGCGTGCAGCACGTTTCGAAGCTTCGGCGCGAGGGCGGGTTTTGCGGCTATCGCAACATCCAGATGATGTGCTCGTACATCCTCGGGAAGAATTACGTGGGTACCCACAACAACTTCGGCGGCAAAATCCCGAGCATCTTCGATATACAGGAGTTCGTCGAGGCCGCATGGGACCAAGGTATCAACAAGCAGGGACGTGTTGAGACCGGCGGCGTACGAGGAACTCGCAAATACATTGGCACGCCAGAGGCGCAAGCCATGCTGCTACATTTGAATGTGCCCTGCGAAGCCCAGGGCTTCAAGAACAAGAAGGAAGCTCTACGT
The DNA here is from genome assembly GCA_022609195.1 of Plenodomus libanotidis. NCBI lineage: Eukaryota > Fungi > Ascomycota > Dothideomycetes > Pleosporales > Leptosphaeriaceae > Plenodomus > Plenodomus libanotidis. The sequence goes on along the minus strand of JAGKQA010000013.1, from coordinate 305,452 downwards.
GCCGAGACCAGCATGCTCGTTAACGTTGAGCGATACTTTCAGCAGGGCATATTCGACATGGAAGACAAGGTACGCAGCACCACGCTGCCACCAATATACTTTCAACACGCCGGCCACTCAATGACCATCGTCGGCATCGAAAAGACGATCGACGGGAAAGCCAACCTACTTGTTTTCGATCCCATGTTCCATGATGCGCAGGTCATCACACAGCGTGTCGGCCGCAAGTTCAAGTATAAGTACGCGGACTCGGCGCTTAACGCGTACCGCCGTGGGCATAAGTACCTGAGGCGATACCGCGAGTTTGAGCTCTTGAGGTACGTCACTAGCTTGTCGATGCACGATTGCGATGTTTGTCTCTATTTGCTAACGACTACATTGATTGATAGGTTGAAACCACCGGTGGACGCGATCTATAATGACTAGGAGTGCCATAATATTCCTTTCAGCGCGGGTGTTACCAGAAGTACTTCCCTGAAAAGTCCTCCACGAGGAAAGTCCGGCGCGACAGGTCTTCTTGCAGCCGTGTGTGGCCATTCTGTCGAAGCACATATGGATGGCTCACTTCTCGTTATTCGCTCTCTCGCTGTGGATGTGATTAGGCAGAGTCCGAAGGCGACACCGATGAGCAGCGTCTAGGCTGGTAACTGGCGCATGTGGAGTTTTCTACGCAAACGATTGTCTTCTTGAGCAGGGCGTCTTTAAAAGGCATTGAACATTTTGTTCGGACAGCGAAAAGCGGGTCCAGCACCAGGAATAGAAGGACAATGGTCTGCTTTTGAAATCCGCATTCGCATGGCGTTATTGTCTGTGGTCACAGTCTAGAACGGAATTAGAGAAGAGCCTAGACCGTACTTTGTAAAGGCGTGGCGTTTACAGAACCGTGATAGTTCTTGTGTGCATAGTGGGTTCTTTACTTTCTTTAGAGACTATCAACGGCAGCTGGATTTCTTACATCCAGCCACCAAAGACTTTCTGGCCGTGGCCTATGAAGAGGTCTTCTCTTTGAACCACGCCTGCAGCTTCTCCAATGCCCGTCCACGGTGGGAGATCTTGTTCTTCGCTGTCTTCTCCATCTCAGCGTATCTAAAAATCCGCCGTTAGCCCTCTTTGTCTGCCCAGCTGCCGCGTATCGTTGAACTTGACTCCTAAATAGAGGCCTGGAAAGCGACTCACGTCTGTCCATCATACTCGAAGACGGCGTCCCAGCCAAAATTAGTTGGTCCTCTTGGCGGCACAATCTTTCCCTACAGGAACGCACTAGTTCAGCCTCGTTCCCACGAATAATTGAGCCTCAAAGAGTCTACAGCTCAGTTCGTAACTTACATCAGTGATCCCCTGGAACAGGATCGGCTCGTGGCCCGGGCCCTGCGAGAAGCCGAACGTGCATACTGCCTTGGCGCCCTTGTCGTCGTAAGCCGCGAGCAGGTTGTTGAGGCCGGCGTGGCCTATATCTTGCATGAACCATTTGCTGGGGGTGGGTCGTTTTAGTATTTGGGATTACTGATGGACGTCGTGGCGGAGAACTCACATGTAGGGCCCTGGCAGGCCGTTCAACGCGTTGAAGCATAGGCATGTGTCCTCCACCAGAACGGGACCTCCGACCTGTTCAGTGGGTAGGGAGTTAGTGAGAATTATTGAGCGTGATGGGGGCGCAGCGCGCAGGTTGGGGAGGTTTGGGGGGGGGGGTGTTTCGACGTGCCTGGTCTGCCGCCGCCCGGCACTTGGCCAGTGTCACCTCATCCAGCGTGCCCTGCACTTCGATCAAGTCCAGTGCTTGGCTGCGGACCTCAATAGCGGGCTCTAGAATTGCTTTCACCTCGCTGAGCTTGTTCTTGTTGCCAGTGATGAAGTTCACCATGTGTGGGGTTTGGGAGGCCATGGTCTAGTGAGCTTGTGGGTCTAGGACGAGCAGGGATAATTTGAAAGAGCGGTAAAGAATTTGATTCGAGAAGAGATTATGTTGGGACTATTTTATGTGTTGATATGCTTTTCGGTGTGACTCTTCGATGAGGCGTGGGTGGTGATGTTGAGGTTTGCAGAGTCAGGGTAAGGGTTCTGATTTGTTCTCAGACTGCATATCCTCGCCCAAATGCAGGCGAAACTCAACACCACATTTGTTATAGTGTGTTAGCTGGAAGCGTAGTGTAGATAGAAACCAGCCACGGAGAATGGACCACAGTTTCATTTACTTAATGTTGTTTGTAGAAGCCAAGTCAGCCTGGAGATCCTCGATGCCACTGCCATGCATAGCCTACATGGTAGAGGCAATGGAAGCCATGCAAAGAAATCAAGGGTATCATATTGAACTTTTTGAACTCCTCCCTGTCCCTTCTTCTCCGTCTCATGAGGTATCATGATCTTGAGCAGCTTTTTAATCCCACGCTCCTCGGCCCCACCAAATTTCTATCAGCTGGTGCTTGCCTCCTTGTTGTCCTTCTTCCATTGCTCCAGCCACGCCTGGATTCTCTCAACATTAGTCTCCATCTCCTCGGTCGTGTCACTCTTCAGCTCGATCACAATCTCCTCATCGTAAGATTCCCGAGCCTCATTCAAAATGACCTCCATGATTTCCGAATCAATGTTATCCTGCATCTTGATCTCGGGGTAGTTTCTGTGTGTTGGTGTTAGATCAAGACACATACACAATATCTGCCACTTGTAGAAGTGATTAAGGTTGCGGTTGGAAGTGCTCACCTTGTCTCTAGTCTGTCATAGTGGACAGCAGAGTCCACCCTCAGTACAACCACCAGATCGATCCAGCTCCTGGGGAACAGGTCGCATGCATGCCAGTCAATGATGCACCCTCCAGTCTTGCACTCCTCCTCAATGGCATCCAGCAGCTGAAGACTCCGTCAATTTTACGTTCCGAATTCCAGTGTCTTGAACAGAGACGACAAACCTTGTCCTCGTCTACAATCCAACTCTGGTACGCGTCATCCCAGCCCTCATGGCACTCGCGCTCCTTGACGACCTGGTTGACGCTCAGGTGCTTCAAATCTGGGCACTTCTCGGCCAACACCTCGCAATGCGTGGTCTTTCCGGTGCCGGGCGTGCCGGTGATTATGATGTTTGGCAATGTGCGTGCCATCTTGCTCGTGGTGTGGTTGTAAGTGAGATTATTCGTCCAGATCTGTGTTGCGCCCAGATCGCTCAGTGTCAAGGGCAGAATTTGCACCGTGTTTGCGTCGGTTGGGCTTCCTTGGCTAGTGAGAAGAAAACTGCGGGCTGTTGGCGTTAAAATGACTAGTATTCACGAAATACGTTGTTTGCAGTTGCGCCTGATCGATGTTGAGATGAATTTGCTGTCGCTTCAACGCTCTAACGCTCTAAAAATCTCCTACTGATGGCGAGAGGGTTAGGGTATTGTATGCCTAGTTCAAGACAACCCGAAGCAATTTTGGTGAGCAGTTCAACGTTGCCGCCGGCTTCAACGGTCGCGTCGTGCAACTGTGGCGGTGGCTAGAGTCAACGGGCAAGTTTTGATTAATGGAAGATGAGCCTTCCAAGTACTTAGTGAGTGTCGCACATTTCAACAGCAACAGCCGAGACGATCGAATAAACAAGACCAACTTTTCACAGATACTGATTCGATGAATTTTGCTCTAGGAAGGCATTGAGTCGACTACCTGAAGGGACTGATTTCTGCCAACGCCTTCCTCCCTGTGAATGCTGCCTTTTCCCTGGGGACACTTGTCTACCCATGCTTTGGCCAAACGTATACGACGTAGGAGCGGGAATGGGCGCAATCTAAGTCTGTCGAAAGGGGGAAAGTTCGAAAACCGATGAACTTCCCCATCATCATGAAAACAAACATGATTGCCACTAGCGAAAGTCCTCTCCCGCGGCTCCTCCTTTCCTGTGTGCTACTGAACTCCTGCCTCGACCCAATAACGCGACGCGCAACGCAAGTTCCGTCAAAAGCCTTTTCCGCGCGTAGAATGGTCTATAGGCAAACCCGTAACGATCAAAGAGACCCCAAAGGTCGAAGAGCTGATCGATATTGATTGCGTCTGGTGGACGAATTTCCGGTGACTGGACCTGTAAATCCAGTTGGTGCGAGATCCAAGAACCCGAACGAGTAGTGATGCATTTAGCTCTGCTTGCACTCAGCAGCCTCCTGCTTGGGCTTTGAGCCGTCGTCCTGTAGTCTGTCAGTGAATGACCATTGTAAAAATGAGGCGCGTGGGACCAAACTTACGTCGTCCTCATCGGACTCCTCGTCCTCATCGCGGTCCTCACTCAGGTCATCATCATCCTCGTCGAACTCGTCATCGTCATCCTCAAAGTCCTCCTCGTCCATCTCCTCGAAGGCCAGGGCCTCGCCAGTAAACCAGTCAATGGCACGAGGGATCAACTTCTCCTTGATGTCCTCACCCAGCTGGTAGTCCAACTCGAGGCGCTCCTCGATGTCACTAGCAGCGTCGTCGTCATCCTCGGAAGGAGCCTTGGGTGGCGAGAAAAAGTTGAAGAAGGACTCGGTAGGGACAGTCTTCTTCACAATGCGAGTCTGCTTGGTGTCTGCGAGCGGGTTAGCGTGGGCACAATATCATGACGTCTGGCCACTGGTGACTTACTCTTGTTGCGCTGCTTCTTCTGTTCGATCCTGACAGTCAGGTCCTTGCCCTCCTTCCAGTTGATCTTGTCGCCCTCGGCGTGGTCGTAGATGAAGTCGCCGCCGTATCCAGACTCGTTCTGGTAGTAGTAGGTCTTGGTGATGGTCTTGTTGGTGAACCACTCGTTCTCCTCGAACTCGAAAATGAGACGGAAGCCGGGCTTGTCGAGGTACTCCATGCGGATGTCGATCAGGTGCTTCAGCGCACTTTCGTCACGGTCGGTGATCATTTCGGCAAGGGAGATCTGGTTCTTCATGGCAGACAGCCAGAACTCGGGGATGCCGTTGACGTTCTCGTTGAACTCGGCAGGCTTCTCCTCCTTCTCGGCAGCCTCGGTTGCCTCCTCCTCATCATCACTCTCGTCATCCTGCTCGCCGGCAGTGATCTCGGCCTCGGTAGGCTCGATCTTGCCGTTGATGATCTCGGCACGCTTCTCGTACAGTGGGGTGAACTTGGCGAAGTACTTCTTCTCGAGCTGGAGAACTTCCTCCTGGAACTCGGCCTCAAGCTTGGAGTGCTCCTTCTGTATGCCCTTGAGGCCGGCGACACGCTTCTTGACCTGTGTAGGGAGGGACTCGATGTAACCGGAGGAGCGACCGACCAGATTGCCGAGGCGGCCCTGAATCATCTGGACAAGCTGTGGGTTTTGGGCGAAAATGGAGGCGGCCGCAGCGCGGTCGAGGTCCTCTGTTTGTGGCGAAGCACGTTAATGTCTTGATCTGGCGGTGCCGAACGGGGATCACAAGCGCGGGGTAAAAGAAGCACTTACCCTCTTTGATGCTGTCGACACCTGGCTGCTGCGCGTGGGAAGAGATGGGCGCATTGTTGGCGGGTGTGTTCTGAGGGGTTCTGGAGACAAAGTCAGCATCAAAGGGCCTCCCTTATCGCGACGAAAACCTGGTGTTCTGGGACGCGCGAGAATGGCGAGCGAGAATTGCGGGGGTACTGACGGTGCCACCGCCATATCGGGGCGCTTGTTTCTGATGGGCTCAGCCATTTTCTGTGATTGTCTGTGTGTCGGGAAATGTGTAAGGGTGCGAAACGAAAGGCAGGTTGCGTGTCGCAAAGGGGGTTTGAGAGGGAGAGGAATGGGTGGTCAGGTGTGGTCTCGTCTGTTGTGGAAGAGAAGGATTGCCGTTCAAGTCTCTGATGGTGAAATTTCTAATTGGAGAAGAAGCGGCTCGGGTGGGGTTGGACTTGTATTCTCGCTAACCAACCGCTACGGCCATATCTCGGCACAGACGAGTCTTTAGAAGCTGAGTGGCAGACCACCCCTGATTTCCAAGGTCAGCATGCAAACAGTCGCCAAGGTGGTCTGTCACACAAGCCTCGAGTTTTGCTGGGTGAATTGTTGGGGCGAAGTTCACAATTCCACGGTAGGCCGGCAACATCCTCTTCCTTTGAGAGCACTCTATTCCTCCTTCTATTCATGTTCAACAAGCCCTTACTTTAGTCACTTTCCTACTCCGTACTTCAGCTTGGCTCTTACTTTTCTGCCTTGTTCTCCGTTATCATATGGCTGGTGTCTCATCGCAGAATTGGCAATAAGTGGTCTTGCAGCCTCTATACCCTCATCCACTGCCTCTATTTACTTCGGCGCTTCCAAGTGTTCTTCGAGGCTACCTAGGTATTACCGTGTTTGGGCTGTGCTATAGGCTATCTGTGCAGTTCATGCAGCATAAACATATGATTAGCACACTCGATATGCTTCAGAACTGCTTAATGATTCGCAGTCTATGATCTACGTTGGGAACACAACGCCAGTCTTGAGTACGAGACACCTGGGCATCAGACATTCCCTTTCGGTCCGAAATATTTCCACGTTGTTGAATCACAGCATATGACATGCTGATGTGCCAAGCACTGCTCCACATTTATCGCCAGAAGGAGCACAATCAAGTGCTACTGTATAGTTCTGCTCAGCTGCCAGCCTGCCAGCCTACGTAATCATTGAAAGACTATGAGTATCCCAACACTTGATTTAGCAGCTGTTTGATCCTGTTTGCAGACTTTTGTAGAAGAAAAGGTTACATTGCAGATGGTCCCCATTTGCAATTTGTGAGAAAACCTCGTGGTATACATGGAAGTTTGAGCATTGCACTGTAGATTCCAATTCTTCCAGTACGGCTATTACGACAATATACTCCTCTTCATGAGGAACAGACTGGGGCCTCTCAAGTGATATATTGGACAGACCATGTGGAGTTGTGTATGACTGTCATATTCCTTTGCAATTAGTAACACCCCCTACCAAGTCCGAAGTCGTTCAGGAATTTGCGCAAATTCACCTCTGGGTCCCTTGAAAGTCGAAACCACAAGCTTTGGAGGTGGGGGTTATTAGTCATTGCCCCTCCAAAGTTCGCACGGCTGACTTGCCATTCTGCCATTCAAAGAGTCACAAGCACGTCTTTCATCTTGAAAATATTGCTATTTAATTGTCTTCACTCCCTCTGCAGTCAGTTCTTGATCGACCTAGACTCGAAAAGACAGCATTGAATCCTATATGCTCATATTCAGTATTCCACTCACTCACTCCTGAGCAAATCTTACAACAGTGACGTCTGCTTGTAAAGTCTTGCTAGCGACGAACTTGGCCCCACCAAAACATCAACGCATACACAGCCATCATGACTACTCCCTCCAGAGAGATGCCCATCCGGGAATCCGCACAGAAGACCGGCCGGTCACCCAGCATGAGCGTGTCACCCACCGCTACTTACCATACTCCTGGGGCCAGCTTTCCTCACAGTCTAGGCAGCATCGCAGCAGGAGAAGAGAGCGCGAAGCATCTTAAGCCCTTCGAGACCACAGACATCAAGATCCTGTTGCTAGAGAACGTGAATGAGAGCGGTAGGGAAATCCTTACGGGACAGGGCTACCAGGTCGAATTCCTGAAGACTTCGCTGCCCGAGGATGAGCTCATCCAGAAAATTCGGTGAGAAACTCCGGAGGATCAAGGTCTTGGCACACAAAGACTGACAGTCCTCAGCGATGTGCATGTCATTGGAATCCGCTCCAAGACTAAGTTGACGGAGAAGGTTCTGAGCGAAGCCAAGAACCTGCTTGTTGTCGGCTGCTTCTGTATCGGCACCAACCAGGTGGACCTTGAGTACGCAGCCAAGAAGGGTATCGCCGTCTTCAACTCGCCCTTCGCCAACTCTCGCAGCGTGGCTGAGCTCATGATCGGTGAGATCATTGTTCTGGCCCGGCAGCTCGGTGACCGTTCCATGGAGCTGCACTGCGGCACATGGAACAAGGTCTCTTCCAAGTGCTGGGAGATCAGGGGCAAGACGTTAGGCATCATCGGTTATGGCCACATCGGCGCACAGCTGTCGGTGCTCGCCGAAGCCATGGGCATGGACGTCATTTACTACGACGTCATGACCATCATGTCGATGGGCAACTCGCGCCAGGTGCCGACACTCGACCAGCTGCTCGAGGAGGCCGACTTCGTGACCTGCCACGTGCCAGCCACCCCCGAGACCAAGAACATGATCTCGGCGCCGCAGCTCAACAAGATGAAGGAGGGCGCGTACCTCCTCAACGCCTCGCGCGGTACCGTTGTCGATATCCCGGCGCTTGTCAATGCCATGCGCACAGGCAAGATCGCTGGCGCGGCCCTCGACGTGTATCCCCACGAGCCGGCGGCGAACGGCGACTACTTCACCAACAACCTCAACACGTGGGCTGAGGATCTGCGCGGGCTCAAGAACCTGCTCCTGACGCCCCACATTGGCGGCAGCACGGAGGAGGCACAGCGCGCCATTGGTGTCGAGGTCGCCGACGCGCTGGTGCGCTACATCAACCAGGGCTTGACAGTTGGCAGCGTCAACTTGCCACAAGTATCGTTGCGTAGCGTGGGCCAGGAGGAGAAGAACGCTGCACGTGTCATCTACCTCCACAAGAACGTGCCTGGTGCGCTGAAGGATATCTACCGTATCCTGATGGGCCACAACATCGACAAGCAGACCAGTGACAGCAAAGGAGATATCGCGTACATGATTGCGGATATCAGCGGTGTGCACATCAGTGATCTGAAGAGCATTTCGGATGAGCTGAACTCGCTGAGCTCGAGAATCATGACCCGTGTGCTGTTCTAAGGAGTCCGCGTTTGCTGTCAGCGGAGCTGGACGGAGAGATTTGGGTTAGAAGGCGTCTCGACAGGTAAAAGCACAACAGGTCCTGCGCAGGGATTTTGGGAAGTTCAACAACGGAAAAGCATTACGTGGGCGCAGTAACAGTAGGAGAGCGAAAAGCAAAAAGACGGGTTGGGCAACAAAAAAAAAAGGACGTTCAACAGCACCTAGAGTTTCAAGATCAGATGGGTCTCTAGATAAGACGTAAGCATTGATTTAACACGGTATGATCACGCGCTTTCGTTGTCACTCCTAGGGATGGACACCGTCATTTCACGCTTATATAACATATCACGAAATACTACAGGAACACGATCCCCTGCACAGCACCCTGTGAGTGACTGATATCCTGAGTCTTGGGTAAACATGTCAGGCCATGAGTGGCACAGATCGCCTGCATACGACTGGCAAGTCGTGTCTAAATATTCCATACACGACCAGCACTTTTTTGACTCAAGGGACTTTTCGCTACGTCAAATCGCCAACATTGCAAACGTCGTCGAGGTGAGGTGCTCCACAACAAGCGCTAGCTTAGGTTAGAAGCAGTACAGCTCAACTCGGGGACTTCGCTTCCTGCGCGCCGTGTACCGATGTGACGCTCCTGCATGTGCGAAGAAACTTGATGCAGAGTCTCAGGGTAGCAGTCCATCTACTAGCCTTTCTGTGCCGAACACATGGGGTACATCAACCCTCGACCTGATACGTGCACACATATTTGTGAAGTCACCAACAGACTACGAAGTATGTCCATACAAGAGAAGTCTTCAGCAGCAAATTCCCTAGGACCAAAGGCTATGTGCCGGGGAAAAAGGTTGTTCATGCGAGTGTTGAGAATAGAATCAAGGCATTACTGAATCCTCGAGGGTCGGAAATGAGTTTGTCCATGCGATCGAGCAACGAGCAGGCTCGAGGGACAAATAATATCCGCAACAAACCGAAACGATGTCATAGATGTTGGGCTGAGGCATGTAGGCGATGTCAGTTTTAATATGGACAATCAGTGGCATAGGTTTCCGTTCAGCGTGGGGGACTTTATCTTGACGGCTTGCGTGAGAAGGTGCGCTCAGGGAATTTCCTTATGACATGATCCTCGTCGTTGGAGCCGGGATGCTGGAGGACAAGGATGCAAGGCTATGGTACGCTAGTATGCTGTGTTCTGTAACCAAACCAAATCCTTATTTTCTCCTTTGGTCGGGATAATGCTCCGAAGATTGTTTATTGCGATTACTTGCAATACCCTCAACTCTATCTAGTCCATCGTGATGTAGAATTGGTGTGCTATCTTGCCGTTTGCGGTTCTTCAGCGGAGTCAGGGTCTTGCCTCTAGTTGTGACAGCGTTCTAGCGGCAACAGCGGCTCAACGGCCCCTGCATCTCTGACTGGCGCCCAAGAACCCGATGAGCCTACCCAAAATAGACAGGAAAGTGCAAGTGACTTTATTACAGGATACCCTTGGTGCCATTGCCTGACTTTCGCCGTACAGATCTTCAGGAGCGCGATCATAGGCACTGGACGATACTAATCGTGTTGCTAAGTCGCAATTGTCTGCCAGTCAGAAGTATGCGCGTGCCTCCGTACCGCGGCCAAGCAGGATCCACTTCGGTTCCCTCTCCTTTGAGCGGTCAGTCCGCCCCAGCTAGACATGCCCCTATCAGGCGCAGCGCAACAGACCTCCAGTGCACTGACCGCATCAACCAAGCCAGCACACCACCTAGCACCCATCGCACAAGCACAGCACAGCACTTTTTCTGGCCTAGTCCCGACAAAGTATCCTGTGTCGCAGCACTTCCGATCCCATCATTCCTCATTTCGACACGACAGCTAAACAACCCTCGTACGCGTCGTTCCTCCCGTCGTGCCACGCTGAGGAGTTCGACACGTCTGATCGAGACGCCCATCTCATTATCAACCACCTCCCCGGGCTTGGCATCTCGTCCTGTACAGACCGAGACCGCGCCGGTAGTGTTGCTCAACATCTTCTTAACACCTTCAACCAACCTTACGATCTTGGAAGCTCCAGCCACGCGAATGTCTCTTCCTTGCAGGACGCTTCGCCAATCTTGCTACTGGTAGTGTCAGCCACCAGACTGACTCTGCCTCCAACTCCATATCTCGACCAATTCGCACCACGCAACCCTTCCGCGTCCTCCATCTCCGCCGAGGCCCCGAGCCACATTACGGAATATGTCCTCGAACTATGATGTTGGTACAAGGGCCTGGCAGCCCGATAGCACTGAGGGCTGGATTGCTTCCGAGGTTACAAAGAAACAAATAGATGGTGACAAGGTGGTCCTCACCTTCAAGCTCGAAAATGGCGAGGTATGGAGATTCACGTATACCCACGAACTGGAAGAACAGACCTCTGACAACCTGAGCAGGAAAAAGACGTCAAGCTCACCTTGGAGGCCCTCGAGGGCGGAAAGGATGAGTCTTTGCCCCCGCTGATGAACCCAACCATTCTCGAAGCCAGCGACGATCTGACCAATCTCTCGCATCTGAACGAGCCAGCAGGTATGTCTCTACTCCTAGGGCTGCTTCGTACTTGGCATTCATGACTCTGACCGTGGCGTGCCCCCAGTTCTCCAAGCTATTCGACTTCGCTACATGCAAAAAGAGATCTACACATACTCCGGTATCGTGCTTATAGCTGCCAATCCCTTCGCACGCGTCGACTCTCTCTATGTTCCTGGTATGGTTCAAGTGTATGCCGGCAAGCAAAGAGCAACACAGGCACCCCATCTCTTCGCCATCGCCGAGGAGGCTTTTGCGGACATGATCCGGGACCAAAAGAACCAGACCATCGTAGTGTCTGGTGAATCCGGTGCGGGAAAGACCGTGAGCGCCAAGTACATTATGAGATATTTCGCAACCAGAGAATCACCAGATAACCCGGGGGCAAAATCAAAGAAGGGCGCAGAGGCCATGAGCGAGACGGAAGAGCAGATCCTGGCGACCAATCCTATCATGGAGGCCTTCGGTAACGCAAAAACCACGCGAAACGACAACTCGTCCCGGTTCGGAAAGTACATTGAGATAATGTTTGACAAGGAGACCAACATCATTGGCGCAAAGATCAGGACATATTTGCTGGAGCGATCAAGACTGGTGTTCCAGCCTCTCAAAGAGCGAAATTACCACATCTTTTACCAAATGCTGGCAGGCTTGGACTCGGCGCAGAAGCAGGCCTTGGGACTTCTCCCTGTCGAGCAGTTTGAATACCTCAACCAGGGCCAGACGCCAATTATCGATGGCGTGGACGACAAGGCCGAGTTCAAGGCGACGATGAGTGCATTGGCGACCGTTGGAGTCATGGAGGAGACACAAGATCAAATCGTGAACATGTTGGCCGGTCTGCTGCACATGGGTAACGTCAAAATTGGCGCGTCGCGCAATGACAGTGTTCTGGCGCCCTCCGAGCCTTCTTTGGAGAAGGCTTGCTCGATTCTTGGGATTGACGCCACCGAATTCGCCAAGTGGATTGTGAAGAAACAGTTGATCACTAGGGGTGAGAAGATCGTTTCCAACCTATCTCAGGCCCAGGCTATTGTTGTGCGAGACTCCGTCGCGAAGTATATTTACTCAAGCCTGTTCGACTGGCTGGTCGAGATCACGAATTACAGTCTGGCGACCGATGAGGTGTTGAGCCAGGTCACGACCTTTATTGGTGTGCTCGATATTTACGGTTTCGAACATTTCGCCAAGAACTCTTTTGAGCAATTTTGTATCAACTACGCCAACGAGAAGCTGCAACAAGAATTCAACGCTCATGTCTTCAAGCTCGAGCAAGAAGAATACCTGCGGGAGAAGATTGATTGGACGTTCATCGACTTCGCGGATAACCAGCCTTGTATCGACCTCATCGAGGGCAAGATGGGTATCTTGACTCTGCTTGATGAGGAGTCCAGGCTTCCGATGGGCTCTGATGAGCAGTTCGTCACGAAGCTGCATCACAACTTTGCTGCGGACAAGAACCAGTTTTACAAAAAGCCTCGTTTTGGAAAGTCTGCCTTCACTGTGTGCCATTACGCCGTCGACGTGACCTACGAGTCTGAGGGCTTCATAGAAAAGAACCGAGACACTGTCCCCGACGAGCACATGGCTGTCTTGAGGGCAAGTAGCAACAGCTTCTTGGTTTCCGTGCTCGACGCCGCTGCGTCAGTTCGGGAGAAGGATGTGGCGTCAGCGACAGTGAGCTCCGTCAAGCCAACTGCAGGCCGAAAGATTGGTGTGGCTGTTAATCGCAAGCCTACACTCGGCGGCATTTTCCGTTCCTCTCTGATTGAGCTGATGGCCACCATCAACAATACGGATGTGCACTACATTCGATGCATCAAGCCCAACGAAGCCAAGGAGGCATGGAAGTTCGAAGGACCTATGGTTCTGAGTCAGCTCCGAGCTTGTGGTGTGTTAGAAACTGTACGCATTAGTACCGCTGGTTACCCCACGAGATGGACGTACGAGGAATTTGCAATGCGGTACTACATGCTGGTACCTTCGGCGCAATGGACCTCGGAAATTCGTCAAATGGCAAGCGCTATTTTGGCAAAGGCTTTGGGAGAGCGTTCTGGTGGTGGTCTGGACAAGTATCAGCTGGGTCTGACCAAGATCTTCTTCCGTGCTGGTATGCTAGCGTTCCTTGAGAACCTCCGCACGAATAAGTTGAACGACTCTGCGATCATGATCCAGAAGAACCTGAAGGCCAAGTACTACCGCCGCAGGTATCTTGAGGCTCGGGAGGCAATTGTTCGCGTGCAGGCGGTATCCAGAGCCTTCATTGCTAGGCAAAAGGCTCAAGAACTGCGGACTATCAAGGCCGCCACCACCATTCAGCGTGTCTGGCGTGGGCAGAAGGAGAGGAAGAACTTCCTGCGCATCAGGGCAGATATGGTCAAGGCTCAAGCCGCGATGAAGGGTTATCTGCGCAGAAGGCAAATCATGGAGACGCGTGTTGGAAACGCTGCCGTACTCATTCAGAGGGTATGGCGCTCCCGCACAGCTCTCAGGGGATGGAGACAGTACCGTAAGAAGATCGTACTCATTCAGAGCTTGTGGCGCGGTCGCAAGGCCCGTAAGGAGTACAAGGGCATCCGCGAGGAGGCTCGGGATCTCAAGCAAATTTCTTACAAGCTGGAGAACAAGGTTGTAGAGCTTACCCAGAACCTGGGCTCTATGAAGAGCCAGAACAAGGAGCTCAAGAACCAGGTCGAGAATTACCAGGGTCAAATCAAGTCCTGGCAGACCAGACACAACACTCTCGAGAGCAGGACGAAAGACCTGCAGGCCGAGGCCAACCAGGCTGGTATTGCCGCAGCTCGCCTCCAGGTCATGGAGGAGGAGATGAAGGACTTGCAGTCGCGATTCGAAGAGTCCGCAGCCAATGTCAAGCGGATGCAAGATGAAGAGAAGCAACTTCGCGAGTCTCTTCGGGCTTCGAGCACCGAGCTGGAAGTTGCGCGCCAGGAATCTACTCGCCACGAGACAGAAAAGAACTCCTTGCGGCAGCAATTGGCCGAAATGCAGGAAGCCCTCGAGATGGCCCGTCGCGCAGCGCCCATCAACGGCAATGGCGACATCAACGGGAACGGTGGCCAGCAGATCGCCAGCGGCCTCATCAACCTTGTCTCTTCTAAGAAGCCAACCAAGAGGCGTAGTGCTGGTGCCGAAATTCGGGATGCCGACCGCTTCAGCGGCGCTTACAACCCTCGCCCGTCGTCTATGGCTATCACTGGTCGCCAAGCCGTTATGTCTGGATCTACTCTCCAAGGTATCGACAGCATTGAGATGGAGCTCGAGGCTTTACTTGCCGACGAGGAGGGTCTGAATGAGGAGGTCACGATGGGTCTGATCCGCAATCTGAAGATCCCCTCCCCCAACACCAACCCTCCTCCCTCCGACAAGGAAGTCCTTTTCCCCTCCTACCTTATCAACCTTGTCACATCCGAGATGTGGAACAATGGCTTCGTCAAGGAGTCGGAACGCTTCCTAGCCAACGTCATGCAGTCCATCCAGCAGGAGGTCATGGCTCACGATGGTGATGATGCTATCAACCCAGGCTCATTCTGGCTTTCCAACGTCCACGAGATGCTATCTTTCGTCTTCCTCGCCGAGGACTGGTACGAGGCTCAGAAGACCGACAACTACGAGTACGATCGCCTGCTCGAGATCGTTAAGCACGACCTTGAGAGCTTGGAGTTCAACATCTACCACACGTGGATGAAGATCCTGAAGAAGAAGCTCAACAAGATGATTATTCCCGCCATCATCGAGTCGCAGTCGCTGCCTGGCTTCGTTACGAACGAGAATAACAGATTCCTCGGAAAGCTTCTGCAGACGAACTCTCAGCCCGCCTACAGCATGGACAACCTGCTTAGCTTGCTGAACAGTGTCTTCCGTGCTATGAAAGCCTACTATCTGGAGGACTCCATCATCACGCAGACCATCACCGAGCTGCTGCGCCTGGTCGGTGTGACGGCCTTCAATGACCTGCTCATGCGCCGTAACTTCCTGTCTTGGAAGCGTGGACTGCAGATCAACTACAACATCACTCGTATCGAGGAGTGGTGCAAGAGCCACGATATGCCTGAGGGCACTCTACAGCTCGAGCACTTGATGGTATGTTTGCATGAATCGACATTGTTTTAAACAGAATATGCGCTAACATATTGAACAGCAAGCTACGAAGCTCTTGCAGCTGAAGAAGGCTACTCTCAACGATATTGAGATCATTCAGGATATTTGCTGGATGTAAGTCTCACAATGCATGGCTAGTCGACGTTTTCGTAATGCTAATGTTATACAGGCTATCACCCAACCAAATTCAGAAGCTTCTGAATCAGTACCTCGTTGCCGACTACGAGCAGCCGATCAACGGAGAGATCATGAAGGCTGTGGCATCGAGAGTCACAGAGAAGAGCGACGTACTGCTGCTGCAGGCTGTCGATATGGACGACAGCGGCCCATACGAGATCGCTGAGCCGAGAGTGATTACTGCGCTCGAGACCTACACGCCATCTTGTAAGTCAGCTTGGACACTTCGCTACCATGCCGAGCCTTATACTAACATTCATGTCCAGGGCTTCAAACCCCGCGCCTCAAGCGTCTTGCAGAGATTGTCTCCGCCCAGGCTATTGCCCAACAGGAGAAGATGGAGTACGGCTCGCAGGATGGCTACGACAACAACGGCGCGCTCGAGGACCTCGACGAGACCCCCGAGCCCATCGAGGCCAGCGCATAGAATGCGAGTCGGCCAGGGCTACGGCTATCGTCTGCTTCGTTCGCACAACAATCCCCACGGTCATTCCTGCTGTCCCCGTTTAAGAAGGCGGGGAGCGCCAGCAACACGCGGCCCGAGGAACAAAGCAGCCCGCTGCGAGATGTCACGAACGGCGGCAAAGAAGCGAGCAACAGTTGGAAGACGCATTATCGGCATTTGCGGAGCGAGAGTCGTTGATTGCGAATTGCTGTGTGGAAGAAAGACGTACGGGAAATGAAGTCATGTATGATTGTCTCTACGTTGTACGGTGTAACCTGCTGTCTATGTATGTATGTGTGTGTGTGGACTGTCGTTGGGAGCGTGACACCGGTGTTATTTTTCGTTCATCGATACAGCAAGCACCGAATCATCATCGTCTGGATTATTGCATGGGATAGGTAGTTCAGAGAAAGACAGAATTAAAAATGGAATGGGGAACGGTCAACCGGAATATGAGGTGTTCCCTCCAGTCCACTGTTTGTGAATGCTTTGACCCTATCCGAGATAAGCGGGTCCTCAGCTGTCAAGTATATCTAGGGTAGTATTCGCCAAAATGGTCTTGCTGCAGGTGCCCAGCGGTTGGCTGGGTCAGCTGCCAAACACGGCCAACGGTCGCGAAAACAGGCCTGCGACGACGTCAAGATGAAACAAAGGCGCTGCCATACTCCTTCCCTGAAAAATCTACACAAGGCAGTGGACAGGAGATCAAAGACGCATCGTCGCCATCGGGACACGGCACTATGAACGGTCACGAAGTCCAACCTACGACTGCGCCACTGCTTGACGAGGCTGCCACAGAAGAATATCCAACATGGGTGAGAACATCTTTGATACCGAGGTTCCGCGAGAATGCGCCGTCACTTGATCAGCTATGCACCACATTGATAGCGCCACTTGACGGATCCGGGCCAGGAGAGGTTATCATCGCAGATGAGAAGCCATCGAATGAGCCTGTCTCTACGACCATCAATGGAGTTCAGAATGGAGGAGCAACACTAGACCCTACCCAGATCATGGACTGCGCACCCGAGGAAAAGAACCAAATTCTACAAAAATACAGGAACTTAGACAAGCGTCTGTGCCAAATCTGCCCGGACTTCATGACATACGCCCACCTAGAAGCACTCTACACACACCCCGAGCAAGACGTCCGCAGCCTTGCCACCAGGCTCCGCGCCATCTTCCTCACCTGGATGGAAGAAGAGCGCGTCGAAGCAACCTGGGTCACCCCCAACATCCTCCTCGACGGCATACTCGGCTCGCTCGACGCCGCGACGCTCACAGCGCTCTGCACCGCCCACAACTTCGCCCACGTCGCCATGCTGTCCATCCACCCGGACGACTGGGTCGTCGACGGCACGTGGGCCGCCCACGGGCAACTCGCCTGGACGCGCCGCCCCGCCAGCGCGCAGGAGTGCACACACGGCGTCACCGAGCGTCTCGTCGCGCCGCGCTGGGACGAGCCGCCCGTGCGGCGCCCGGGGCTCATCGTGCAAAGCGGCGTGGCGTACCGCTCGCTGGTAGTCGACCAGCTCGTCGTCCCGCTGGAGGACGGCGCCGGCGCGTCGCTGCTGGTGCATCTGCCCGACATCTGCACGTTCATGGCGCAGCACGCCGCCAGGGCGGATACGCTGATCATCGTGAACTGCAAGATGGGCCTATCGCGGTCCAGCGCGGCCCAGGAGGCGTTTGTGTTGCAGGCTGTGAGCCGCAGGCTGCGGGAGGATGCGGCGTGGATGGCGAAGAGTGCCGCGGAGAGGCAGAGTGGGTTGCTCGAGGTTGTGCGGAACTACCATGAGTCGTTTGGGCGGCGCCGGCCGGACCTGAAGGATAAGTTCCCGAGGCAGATGGAGAGCTGGGCGAAGTTTCTGGCTGATGGTGAGCCCGAGTGTGGGCCGGAGTTTGCGACTGATAAGGTCTCTGCCGGTGGTGAGGGTATGAGGGACGCGGCGGTTGTCGCCTGCTATCAGGTCAACTGGTTGCTCCCGGAAAGTCTCGTGGCGCATTACTATAAGCGGACAGGGACTGGCAAGGGGAGTGCTCACAACACGGCTCTCAGATTCCAAAAGGCCGAAGTGAGGCTCCGCGCTGATGTGGAAAGGAATGGTAATAGAACGCCGTGGTTGTCATTGTGCGACTTCGTGGATCTGTGTAGGTCTACCCACGAGTCAAAGAGCATCAGAGATAACACGAACGAGCGATGAGACCCGTGGTAGAGAATATCATAGCGACTTTGAAGGACCAGTCCACATCGACTTACTTGCTGGTTGTCAAAATACATGCATGCATTGTGGGACAAGTGGTATCAGTATGACCGCCTGCGAGATGACGGCCTTTGACAGGATGGCTTCTAAAGTAATCGCGGGTGGGATTATGTACTACAGAATAATCGCCTATGGATGCTATTGTTTCGGCTTGTCCGCCTCTCAGTTACCAAGAAGGATTCGAGAAGCAGAAGCTGTAAGCTTCCCACGAACACCGACACAGTCTTCCTCAGCTGCACAAACAGAGAAGTGACCGTCATACAGAACTCGCGACAATGGCGGTGTAACTACTTCCGCCCCTTCTTTTTCTTCCCGCCACCCACGTTTTGCGGCGCCTTCTCGACCTTGATCTGGCCCGCACCGCCCGCGAGGTTCAGCGTCTCGCTGTCGTTCGCGGAGAATCCACCCTGCGTCGAATCGGCCACCTTCTTCTTGCCCTTCTTGCCCTTGGGTCGGTAATTGCTCCTGTCTCTAATGGGCAGCCATCGCTCCGGGTCAGGCTTGACATTCGGGTCATAATTCTTGCCCAGACGAGGCTTCTTCTTCTTTTCCACTCCGGATGATTGAGCGGCGGCCAGCTTGGTGGCAGTAGCATCTGCTATAGGAGTTTCGCCGTCGTCTGCCTTGCGCTTCTTCTTGGCTGGTGATGAGACTTGTGGAGCTGGGAAAGTGGGCACGCCGGCGTCGAGAAGGGCCGAGACGTCAATACCCGCGGTGAGCTTGTCGACCGAACTTAGAGACGACAAATGAGACTCTACTTTGGCATAGTCTGTCGTCGCAAAGGAGGCGACGAGACCGGCGTGTGCAATCTTGTCATCGGCGTCGTGTGAGACCAGACGCTCGAAGGCAGCGCCTGCTGTGGAAAGATCGGAAGGCTTGGACGAGTGGAGGAGCTCGATACCTGCTTCGCGCAGGAGTGTCGTCGAAGAGTTCTTGGGTACGCTCTGCCAATAGGCTGCTGCTCGGCCGAGTTCGTCTCGGATGTCACTCTTGCGGTTTTGGGTCCGGTAAAGCGCCACAGACAGCGCCACCAAGCCGGGAGCGTATCTGACATCCTCATGATCGGATTCACTGTTCGACTCGACATGTCTGAAAAATTTGTGAAGCACGTTGATGGCACTGTCGTACTTCTTGGCCTGTACGTAGAAATGAATGACAGTCAGGAGCAAACCCACATCGTATGGCCGCTTCTCAAGGGTGTCGAGGATCTTGGTCAGGGCCTCCTTGTTCGCTTGAGACCTGGCTTTGCTCGAAGCGTTGAGGTATCCCCACGTAACCCTTTCGAGATCCGTCGAAGGCGACGGGTCTTCCTTGATGAGATGAGCGGTGCGGTTCTTGACAGCGCGTCGTTTGTGGCATTGCAAATCAATGGCAGCCTTGTTGCGCATGACGCCAACCTGCTGGTGATTGAACAGCTTGCTGTTACCCCATGTCGCTTCAGGCACCAACTCGGATAGCCGCTGTACCATGAAGGGGTTCGTGAGCGACTTCGAGATAAGAGAGTTCCACTTGCCGACGGCGTCGATAGACTCGTCAGAAATTCTGCCATTGGGTCAACAAGTGAACACAAGGAGGATCATCGGCCATTGCACTTACTCATAGCCTTCGACACTTTTTTGCAATGCAGCCGCCTCCTCCGTCTTCCCTGTCAGCGACAGAACATACGCCTGCTGCAATGTAATCGGCAACATCTCTAATTTCTTGTCCTCTTCACTCAAATCGTCCGCAGCATCACACAAGTCTGCAGCCCTCTTGAGAAGTATGGATGCTTTGGCCAGGTCTCCGCGAGCCACGCATCCACAGCCAGCGTTGTATGCCGTCTCAAATGCCTCCATGTCCTCGCGTCCAGGCTGTTTGCTCTTCTCGGGCACCATGTCGCCCCGGCCTTGCCACTCCAACTGCGCGTGCGCCGCCAGCAAGTTGATCCTCAAGTCCGTCTCTTCGCCCATATTGCCATTTTGCTGATCCTCCAGCAAGCTCTGGAAGAGATCCACGGCCTCGTCAAATCTCTCGACGCGGTAGGCGACCTGAGCCGCAACCTGCCTCAATGCGCGGTCAGACCCTTGCGCGTCCTCGTATTTCTTCAGCAGCGCAAATGCATCGTCGAGCGCGCCAGTCTTGTAGAGAGCGTAGCTCTTGCCCAGCACACAGCGCGCCTCGAGGTCGTCACCGCCCGAGGCGATGACGCGCAGGGCGTCGTCATAACGCTCGAGGCGGAGGAGTGCGATGACTTTGGTGTGCTGCGCGGGGAGGTGCTTTGGGGAGGCCTTGAGGGCGGCGTCGGCAGTTTTGAGGGCTTCGTCGTGATCATCGATGCTGGTGCGCGCCAGGAGGGAAGTGAGTGCGGACGCCATGGTGGGCGTGTCGAGCGAGAAGGAAGGTGAGGTTGTCGGTGGTGGCTCTAAGGTCGTGTGCGCATGGTATGCGAGCCGATGTGTCAGTTTAGCAATGCCCAGGTGATATTCTCCACTAGCAGGTCAGTCCAACACCGTAATCTGAAGATATGTGCTGTGCGAAGTCTGCAACTGCGGAAGAGTACGTCGAAGTGAAGCTTAGGGGCAAGCTGCGCTTGTGAGGCCAGAAGCTCAGGTGTTGTTGAAAGTTTGTGGGGCTCTTGCTTAGGACTGGGATTAGCCCTGTCGAAGACATCGGCTGGGGTCCTGGCCAATGCTCTAGGTGGTAGAGACAAAACCACAAAACCTCCTCTCCACTTGCAAGAAATACACAAAAAGTGGTAGATACTACAGTATGGACAGTCGCGGATGTCATTTCAGTTCATTGATCCAACATGTTCGTGTTAAGTAATGGAGCTGCCGCGGTGGAACTAAAGATTATGGAATTGCTCTCCCACAAACCCTCCTTCACTTTTGGAAATTGTGCAACTGGCACTGGCACAAAATGGCAATCTTGATGTCGCAGGTAAACTACCTAGTAGTATAATTTATTAGCAGATACGGTCGGACTACTCATATGAATCATTGGTGTATTAGATTGGTACATGTCAAGTTGGAAGTACTTCTAGCAGCCCGTTAATTTTGTCAGGGGACTGAAATACAAGTCGCGAGGAGTCTTTTCATCAGACCTGAGACCATCGACTTCGACCTGGCAACACAAACGGTGATTTTTTGTAGCCGCAGTATGCTTGAGACCTGCGTGTTAGTTATCTCACGGCGTATGCGGAGAATGTGTTGCAATTCATGGAGCACACAGTCCAAGAGTCAAATCAGTGGACCTCTCTCTTCATTCACACAAGGGCTGACTGCCCTCTAATACGCAGGCACAAGAGAACGGCCAAAAATCTCGAATGTACATATTTGAACTGGGGAGTATCTATGCGGCAAAAGTCACGCTGTCGTTGTATTACCATTGTAAAATCCATACACTTGACGTGTTTCCCATTCCCATTAGCGTAAAGGGGAGATTCGAAACCTAGATCTGTAACATGTATCTGCCATTTCCCGAATCTCGATCCCTTCACCGTCTCCTCATTGCCTAGGCCTGGCTAATACCGCTTCATTGATTCTTTGGACTTCAGATACCGCCAAACAGAGACGAATCTTCAAGGGTAAGCCGACACCCGCGATGTGTGAGCCACCCCCCCCCCCCGGAGCACACACTCGAATCTAGTAGCATGGGTACTAGATTGCTAAGCGTGACGCTTTGTGCACGTGTGGTGATAGTGGAACATCATTCTGAACACCATCAACCATATTGCAGCATAAGTGAGCTCGAGTTCAGGAAGTTCCCCTTCAAGCTTAGAGTGTGTCTCGACTGGAAGGCTTTTGGCAGCGACTTTCCTAGACGGTAGGGTCACGAGATTGTATTTTCTTTAGAGAGCAGGCATCACTCAATTGCCTTAGCAGCAGAATGTCTCTCCAATCTGAAATGCGCTGTATCACTTCTTCTTGAAGTCCGCCCTCAAGATGAGTTGCGTAGAATTTGCAATTTGGTATCCAATAGCGAAAGGTCAACTGCCGGCCGCTTGAGAAACTGCGCGCATCTGCGTGTTGAGCACGCCAGCTCTGTTGCGGTCCTCTCGCAGCAAACTGCGTTGCCCAAGATATGTAATTTTGTTCCCTCATAACCGTGACTGGCCCCGCCAGCCATAACCCCATCTCAAGCCGTCCCCCTCCTAAACAGGCCCAAGAACCTCCTCTCCTTCACCACCGGCTCGTAGGGCCTGAGCGGGTACACAGTCGGCGCACTATACTCATCCGACCGCCCGTCCCAGTCATCATACCCACGGTGCCACTTCCGCTCCGGTATCTCACCCAGCTTGGTGCTGCCAGATGAGATGGTCATGAGGGAGAAGCGGTCCATCATGCTCGGCCGTCGCCTCAGCGTGAAACCGAGGTCATCTTCCATCCTCCTCCGATCCAAGTCCATCGAGTCCAGGAGCGGTGTTTGGAGGGTCGTCTCTGGTAGTGGCGGGAGGGCCTTGTGGCGTGTGCTGCTGTATCTCGGTGGTGGCGTCCTGCTTTCGTTGTGGGGCAGAGGCTTGCGGCGTATGTCGTATCTTGGGGGCGGCGGGGCTTGGTGTTGCGGAGGTTGGTGTTGTGGTGGTTTCTTGGACACTTTGGCGGTATGCTTATGTGACGTATCCTTGGTTGATTTGGTGGCAGTTGAAGTCTTGCTGCTTGAGGAATTGGAGGATTTAGAGGTTTTCGAAGTCTTAGATGACTTTGAGCTTTTTGACGGAATCGTCGAGACAACGGAGCTGTGCGACGATTTGCTATGCAGCCTGTGAGACAGCTGGTC
This sequence comes from Plenodomus libanotidis, assembly GCA_022609195.1. Classification (NCBI taxonomy): domain Eukaryota; kingdom Fungi; phylum Ascomycota; class Dothideomycetes; order Pleosporales; family Leptosphaeriaceae; genus Plenodomus; species Plenodomus libanotidis. The sequence goes on along the minus strand of JAGKQA010000013.1, from coordinate 282,426 downwards.
GAAAGCTTTGATAGCCTGTAACCGTGACGAGTTGGACAGCGACATCAACGATTGATAGTCCATGGCCGGATTCGAGCTCTTGCTCGCCACCCGTATAAGCCCCGCAATAACGGCATTGAGCCTCTTCAGCACTCTCGTCAAAGCGGACTTCGATTTTGCTGAAAAGATCATTCAGTCACGTGCTCACGGTGGAAAAAAAAAATGATACAATGAAAATGGCTTCTTACTGTCGCCTTTCTCAAAGAGGCTTCCGGCCTCAGATACCCGCGAAGAGTAAGCCCTGTCGACCTTCTTCCGGTCGGCCTTTAGGGAATGCCTGAGGAGGGCCTGCTTCTCATCTGCCTTTGAGGCCTTGCGACCGGCATCTGGCTTCTTCTGCTTCCTGAACGCCTTGAGCAGCGACACGCAATTATCGTACGTCTCAAGCAACGCGGACACGTTCTCAGCGAGGCCCATCTTCACGGGCGGGCGGGCGGCAGAAAAACGACCTGGGCTGAAACAGAGACCGATATGGATAGTGTCAATTCACTGAGCCGAGACTACCTCGATGACAGCATTGTGTAGAAAGAAACAAAACACAGCGCGTCAAATTCCCCAGCCTCCTCAAAGTTGACAAGCAATTGCGGGGGGTGTGCGTTGCAAGACGGCGGCTAACCGCCAGCAATTGATAGGCTCCATACTCGCACCTTGTCTAGACGCGCCAGAGCCAATCGAAGAAAAGTGGTCTTGCAGGCGTGTGACGGCACAGACGATGCGATTCGCAAATGCTGAAAGAATTCGAGCTAGATGAAACGCTGAAACTCGGTGAACACTTGTTCATTTGATGAAGATGCAAAGATGGATGGATGGAGGTCGAATATCGTCAACCGCCTACCCAACTTTCCACGTGAAGGCCGCAAGGCGTGCGCCACTTTCGCCAATCGAACAAGACAGATGACACACCGTGATCAGGACGACGTGACTTTTGGCAACCACCGGGATCATAGCAAGCTCGTCGACGTTATTGGTCACCGCGCAGCTACGAGGACGGTCGGACGACGGTGAAGGCGCGTGGCGAGGAGTGAATACACGAGTTGCGCACGAGTTGCTGATTGATGATATGGTGGAGGAGGGTGAATGGCCAACACTGGTCGCCATGCAAAACCAACGGCTGAAGGCAAATAAAGATGGCGCGATACGACCTCGGGAGACCTTCTGCCACTTCCGGCGATATCGCAACTGTGGGGGTTCCCCAACATTGTTGCATTTGAAGGCTCGTCCCGGGGTGGGGCACTCACCATTTCAACCCCCCCCCCCCATTTCCACAGCGGCAGACCCACGGACCGTGGGTGATGATTAGGTAAATGTCCCGGCTCGGGTCTCAGGTTCCTCAAATGAGATACAATGAGCACCTTGCGATGATCATCCATCACGCCCAGATGATAAGTATGCGCTTGTGTCGATTTATTACCTACACCGGATAAGTTGTCCCCTTCCCCGGTAACCTAGGATGGTTCCCGTTGCCAGACGGCAAAAGCAAAACACAGACAAGGGGGTCGTGTCGAGGTTTTGAATTCCATGCCAGCTGGCGGTCCTGGCGGTGCTGTTGATAAATGTAGGCTCCGACATTGGCGAGAGTGCTAGGTGTGGACGAGCTTGGCGGACGACATCTGCATTCTGCCATGCGGTGTTATCTTCCTATCACAAGGACCGCAGGCTTGTGAAACCTTGGGCTCGGGGATGCTTGCTGGCACGCCAAGAGACTTTCATCAGGCTCAGACGAACAGCTTTGCCATTCAGGGTCTGCTGACCGGTCTGCGGAAGTCTTCGACGCTCAGGGATGGACGCACGCAGGACGCACGCATGTCGCATGGGGGGCGAGGACCAGAGCAGCCCTCGTGGGATGCAGATATTGCAGAATCTGGCCGGCATGAACGAACCACCGGATTTGCCGTTGGTCGACCCTCGGTTAATTATAAAATGCATGCAGCAAAGATTTTGCATTGGCTCGTTGCTGAGACCATTGAAGACAGTGACATCTTTGACCCGGACAGGCAAGCGTCAAGTCCATCTTGCAGTGGTGTCTGTTGGTTCGATTTCACCTGCAGGATACTTTTCCCCAGACGGTCTGCATTCCGAGGCCTACTTGTTAAAGTTCGCTCGGGTGTTTAGATCGACGCCGAACAGTTTTGCAGTTGACCTGTCGCACAGTCGATGTCCTCAGGACCCGTCATCGCGCGGCCTGTTGTGGCCAGCATCGTGGGGGTCTTTTGCACAATGCGAGCAGGTACCCGAGTGCTGTGTTGCGTGTTGCCATTTGGACCTGGTAAGTTGTCGCAGCCATTCTCCTGACTCGAGATTCCTCCAGCTCGCTCGGTCCAACGGCGGCGCTTTTTTCGCTTTGCCGTGGTGCATGAACGTCGCGCCTGTCATCAGGCAGTGTCAGAGAGCTAAAATTGACGTGATGGGAGATATGGAACGATCGACAATAACCTCAAGGAAGGAAGGCTCATCACCTCAGGTGCTTTGTTGAGCCTTGATAGGCAGGGGTCCCAGGAGGCCAGGGGGCCAGGAGGCACGGTCGATGAACCTTATCTGGCCCCCCGCTGACAGCCGATTTTCGCTGCAGCGCGACCCCTGCCTCGTGGTATAATGAGTTTGCTACCCTGGCTACCCGTCCGGCAGGGCAGCGTCAGAAGCTAGGCCCTGTGAGGACAGCCAAAGTTCACTGAAGGACATCGAGGCGGACACACGCGTATTGATATCACCATCAAGCCGCGCATACCCGTAGGAAGTGTCTCGAGCGGAGGTCTCTGCCGAAAATATTGATGTAGAGAGACCAGGATCTAGAAATCTAGGGTGCAACAGAATAATTCTAAAGCTGATGAACCCACAGGTGATGATCCCAGACCTTGAGGATGGTTACACAGTAGTGGCCGCGACATCCGTAGTTACTTAGGGACTCAGGGACTGGGATGCCTTATACTCTAGGATACTGTAGTATTACGGGATCCGCAATGTTAGCATTTGAAGGTGAAAGGAGGTCAAACACTAAGTCCAGAATCTGTGCAAAATATCGCATGATTTGGTGTGATTGGATACTTCGCCTTTGACTCGTCCACCGCTGGTCTGCCAGTTCTGCCAATTCGACGGTGAGCAGTCCCTATCAGGACAGCGTTGCACGAGGTGCTCTGGGATGCGGGTTGTTATCAGATTGGGTGTACTAATCAAGTTGTGGACTGCCATGTCGCGGTGCACAAAGTACACGCACCGAGGGGGGGGGGCGATTTGAGTAACGTTGGAATGGGAGCATCGTGGACACATCCCACGAGATAGCATCTTTCTTTCGTGGTCGACATTCAGGTACAGAACCCTGCGTACCCAAAGTTTTCGCTCAGGAAGACCCTTGCACATAGCATGTGAAGGAAGACAGTCTCTCGGTAAGTCCCGCGCACCCCTTGGGACCTGGGACGATTGCCACCCCATCCTCCCATCCGCCCGCGCGCTTCTCTTATCTTTCGCCTGCATCTCAAAAGCATGCCACACGCGCCGGTCCACGGTTGGAAGTGTCTTTCGGACGCTTCAGGCTCGTTACCTACTTAGTAATGACTCGGCTTCGGCCCGCATCTCCTCGTGACGGGTCCAGATGCTGTTCCTGTTCCTATTCCTGTGCCTGTTCCTGTCCTTTGTCTAGGTCGCTTGTGACTTGGGACTTGACATGACCTCGACTCTCCTCACTCCGATTGATTATTTTCAAATCCCAAGGCCGCAACGCCCCTTGGGCAGCGTCGGAACAATAAACTTAAGCTCAAGCTTTTCGCACATGTCGCCATTCGTCCATCTTTAGATTTTCAGCAGCCACGGTCATGCCTGTTGCCAATCCCAGGCCATCCCTCTATCTGCTGTATCTATCATCTCATCCCTCGCGTCCGCCTGCGTTCGTTATCTGCGCGTTGTCTGTTGCGCCTTATTTCCACGTCGTCTTGTCCGTCCGCGATAAACTTGCTTCACCGCGCACGCGCATACCAGTATCAGCGTCGACATCGCCTGGCTCGCCTCGTCCCCAGTATTTGGACCACCCACCCCCGGGCCAGGAACCACTTCTCGACTGCACACTCCACCTTGATTCCCACAAAGACCCCACGATCTCGCGTTCCCCGGAGTCAGACCCCCAGATACCGGTATCCACTTCCCGCATCGGCCGCTATCTTGGACCTGGCCTGACGCAGACCCTCGAGTCTCGACAGAGTCAAGAAACTTCCTGCTCTGTTCACATGCCTCTGCGGCTCCTGCGTGTTTGCTTGCTGCCGCCGACGACACGATACGGCGAGCCTTTCCCCTGTTGATAGATATGACGGCCCCCACCTATTGGAATTGTTCATCTTGCTCTTGCTTCGCGACAGCCTTTATCCTCAACCTCCTTTGAATTTCTCTGCTCTAGCACGGTTCCGCGTGTACATTCTCCATTTGCTTCCAAGACCAGTCGCCTCAATTCCTTTATCCGGACACAGACTATTCATTGCCTAGTCAGAGGTTGCGCTATCGTTTCCCGGAACCCTACGCTGGCTTAGGACGTGGCAGATAAACTGTAATCTTGGTATACACACCTGGTACCTTTGGATGCCGGATTTCGGTCCTCTTTGATACACCAATCATGTCTGCGAATACATCCCCATCGCCGGTGTTGGAACCGACATCCGATGTCGACGAGTCCAACTTACCACAGGGCAATTGTCGCTACATCATGATGATGCCCGAGATCAAAGGCCATCGCTGTGCTTGTGTCAACTTTACCCTGAACAAGGCGATGCCTGGTGCCACTTGCGAGTGTGGCCATCTGGCTTGTTTCCACCACAGGACCTCCGAGCCACCAATAGATAAACAGGAAGTGGACCTACTGCGACAAAGAGTGCAGCAACTGGAAGTCTTACTGGCCAGAGTCAGCGAGAAGGATAATGGGGCGGTCCAGAGGGTGAGCCAGCTTGAAGAACTCGTCGAGACGAGGACAGAGGAGATATGTCAGGAGATTAAAAAGACATACGGAAATCTGGACCGAGCGTGGCGTTCTATCGGGGAGTTGGAGAGGCGGGACAGTGAGCACAATCACCGCTTCCAAGGCGTTGGCACGCACCTCAAGAAAGTGGATGGTGAGCTGCGGAGGCTGCATGAGCGGCAGTGCGAACTTAACGACGCGGACCTCAGTTTAGAGGAGCGTCTGCTGGACGTGGTGGAGCAGATGGAAGACACAGACGAAGATGTGTCAGCGAGGACGAGGCGCAGACGAAAGTCAATGTCTGATTCTGCATCAAATGTCAGCAGATTGACAGATGCAACAGATCGGCCACGAGGACGGTCTATAGATACCCATCAGCGCACCACGGTGCCGACCATCGTTCCGACGCCAATAACGCCTAGTCAACCAACGACGATGCCCTTTCGGACTGCCGCATCAGCAGCCGCCGAGTGCTGGACGGTGCACGTCTCCCTCCTTCCGAACAGCTCATTACCGTTCCCCTTCGAACGCAACACAAACGCCTACAAGCGATGTCTGTCCCGCGGGCTGCACCAAATGGTCGTCATCAACGGCACGACCTCCGAGGCCTTCACATCCGCCGTCTCAAGCGCCTTCAACCGACTGCTGATGGATCGACCCTGGGTGCCCCTCCAAGCGAAGCTGTGCGACGCCGAGACCCTGCAAGGCCTGCCCATGCTGCGACCCCTGGACCACTCCCTCCTCCACGCCGACTTCGATGTGGACTTCCTGCGTGCCCACTGCGCCGTGCTCGACGCCCACGGCAAGATCGACTCGCTCTACATCGCCATGCAGCACTCGACGCTCTCGTGGCACGCCCTGCGCCACGCACCCGTCTTCATCACCGGCCTCGAAGCCAGCTGGGACTACGACCCCATGCTCGACGCCAATGACCCGTTCGAGGACGACGATCACAGCATCGATGCCTTTCGCCCGAGCGCGGGGGACTTGGTCGGCAGCATCCCGAATCTGAAGCGGGCGGCGTCCGAGATCTCGCGGTCGTCGAGTTTCGGCGCTGCCTCGGGCGCGAGTGATGCTGCTGTTGCTGGAGGTGCTGGAGCGGCTTCTTCGGCTGGTGAACGGCCCCCAAAAGTCCCGCGAACGCCTTGCCCTTTGCTTAATATCCATGACCTTGGGAGGAGGCAGAGAGTGGGCACCGCTTGAGTCTGATTTACTTTTTTTTCCGTATGCGTGCTTCTGATTCCTCGCTTGATGGACGGGGCGTGAGGCTTGCGAATGTTTTTACCGAGATACCTGGCTCTGACACTAATGCTCATGGGCCTGTGCTCATGTGGTAGTGGGATCAGATTTTTTTTTCTTCCCTTTTTCTTTTCTTTTTTCTTTTGCCTAGACTTGGCTTTCATAGAGGTGACTTTCAAGGCGTTATGTGGAACTTGTAGCCATGAGCGTGGCGGTAGATACCGTGGTATGCGAGGTATCGATTGTGGCTTTGAGGACTCGGGAGATCCTTGTTCTTCGTTTGGGAGAGAGCTGCTTCCTCGACTCCGAGGCCTGCAAGTGGCTGGTGTGTTAATGTGCAAGGTCTTCTCGGCCTTGAAGATAGCAAAAGTGATTGAGGAGTAATGGAATGATGTGCTGAGATGGCACTTTCTGTTCACAATCAAAGCAAACTGTGAAGTATGAGCTGTGATGAATGATATCGTTAAACTGCCTAGGGAAACCTCGTGACTATGTGAACCACACGTCCGCCTTGACCAGTAAGTCAAATCTCTCTTCACTGCCCTGCCAGATGCCACGGCCATAGCCAGCTTGTGGAACTAACGGGTGATACAAAATCGACCTCCCACCATGGACTCAATCACACAGTGAACTCCCCCGTGTTGCACAGTGTAACATTGGCAGCATGTCAGCCTTGATGATAGGTGTGGCTTTAGATTGACTCACACACCGTGTACTGTGGTCTATGAAAGCTCTATAAAGACAATTACATTAATGCTACTTCATAAACTGCATGTCACTATCCTCAAGTTTCCTAGTAGGCTCTTTCTCAAACACTATGGTCTAGTAGCCAGCACCAAAGTATATTAGTGCTGTGCCGTACGTGCGGGTGAAAGTAAACCTGCTCTAAACAAATATTGATCTGAGGAAGTCACTGTCGAGACAATCGAGAGAGAAATGGCCAGCTCTGAGAATTCACTGTAGGTTGCTGAGGCATTCGAATAATTCAATTCATTGTTCTGCTTTTCCGGAAGGTGAAGAAGCTACACGTTGGAACTGAAGGAGGTGGACTGCCCGGGCTTATCGATAGACGTGGTGCCCCTGTTCAGCCTCCTGCTGTCATCCTTCATCTCTCAAGCTAAGCACTTTCACCTATCCTCACTTGATCAACAATCTACTACCTGCACTGCAACTTGTCCTCGTTTTCTTTTCTTTCCTTCCCTCCCTCGACATATCCAGCAAAGTAACATCAACCTTGCTGTCTGCTTTTCGCCCGTACCCAAAATCTCCCAACCTACTTTCCTCTTTACGTTCACCAACTCGCTACTGTACCAAGCGTGACAGTCCGCGATTATGGATCAGGATGACTTCGACATCGAGATGGGTGATGCCTTTGACGCTCCCATGGAGGAGGAGCACCAGATTGCCGAGATATTGATTGGAGACGATCTTCAGGTGCGCAAGCAAAGGAAATTGGGAGAGCGCCAACGACGCACGGCGACACTAACCACCTCTTCCACAGGAGGACGGCGAAATTGAAGAGCGCCTCAACGGCGGCGCGACCGACGAATCCCAGCGCCTTGTCCCCAACAAAGTCCACATCCGCGGCCTCGACCTGCTCGACCAAGACAAGCTTAAGGCATACGTCTCGTCCCACGTCGGCGGCAAGGGCGCCGATCGCATCGAGTGGGTCAATGATAGCTCTGCCAACCTGGTCTTCGGCTCCGAAACCGCCGCGCAGGAGGCCCTTCTGCTGTTGTCCGCCGTCGACATCTCCGACGCCACACAGATTCCACTGGGCGAGGTTCTGCCCGCCAAGCCTATCGCGGACAAGCCCGAGATTGCGCTGCAAGTGCGCTTCGCCGTCGAGAGTGACAAGAAGGAGCGCGGCGCGGCGCAAAAGAGTCGCTTCTATCTCTTCAACCCTGAATGGGACCCCGAGACAGACGAAGGCCGGCGTAGACGTGAGGGCAGGGACAAGCGCTACCGAGAGCGCGATGACCGAAATTCATACAGACGAGGTGGCAGAGGCCGGTACGACGACCGATATGATGATCGCGGCGAGGAGAAACCAGAGACATTCGATGTGAATCTATACGACGACGACCCCAAGTCGCTCGCGAAGCGCGCCACCCTCTCCCCCAGACCCAACAGCCGAGCTGGCCGAGGAGGCGGGCGCGGACGTCCCCGCTACTCGCGATCCCGATCCCCGTCCGACAGATCAGACCACGACCGCTACAGATCCGATAATCGAGAGAAGGAACTCTTCCCAAACAACCGGCCTAGAGACACTTTGCGCTCCGAGAGAGGCTCTCATGCGCGCAACCGTTCAGCTTCACCAGCAAGGGACGACCGGGACGCGATGGAGGATGACCTCGCCAAGGACCGGGAAGCGGTGCGAAACAACCGTGACAAGGCACGGTCGATCAAGGAGCGCATCTTCAGCACCAATGCGAAGACCGACAATGCGCCCAGAGAATTGTTCCCAGGCGACGACAAGAAGGAGCTGTTTCCTGACAAGACAGCCAGTGGAAGCGGCAAGGCACAGATGGACCAGGTCAACGCGGGTATGGCGTCTCTCTCTTATTCTTGTGACAGCTCTTTCAGTTCCGACGGATCGACCCTTGTCTCTTCTTCTCCTCCAACTCCTATCTCTTCGTCTTCTTTCGCCTTCTATCGACAGTAGCCCTTTAAGAACGGTCAGTCTCTAATGCGCTATAATCCAGATCTGAACAGCAGCAGCGGCATCGCACGTAGCTCGTCTCGGCAGGGGCCCAGCTCCAACCGCATGCTGACCATCAAGGGTACTGCCAAGTCCGTGAAAGAGCTATTTCCAAACAAATTCCACGACAACGGCTCTGCGCACACCAGCAGCAACGCAGGCAGGGAGCTGTTCGCTGATAAGCTCGAGGGGCGCAATCGCAATCGCAGAAACGCGGGCGATTTGTTCGACTGAGCTGTCAGGTTCACGAGCAACGATGGCCTACTAAGCAGGATTTGCGAGCGGAGCCTTAGCCTTAGCCTCACTCACTTCGACAACGGAGTCAGCGTTGCTTTCTCGTTCTGTCTAACGGCAAAGAAACGTGCATAATGAAACATTGCAACGTTGTGTCCTATGGCAGATAAGGCCGGGAGACATGTGGTTGAACGAAAGGCCTGAACACTTTGCCTACCTTTTCTACAGGGCGCTTGGCAGTCTTTAGATGATCGCGTCGAAACCTCATTTGGGCAGCGTTTGTTGGCTGAGATACTCAGAAGGAGACTCGGGCAAGCGATAGGGTGGGAACAGTGAGTATACCTCTTCGCTTGTCATCAAGTGGCTCTGTCACTGACGTGAGCTCGATAGTTCAACCCCGACTGCTTTATACGAACGCAGCTCAGAGCCAGCCTAAGACGGTCAGGATCTACTCGAGTCGCTTGACGATTCGTCCAAGTTGCACACTGGCCGTCGGTGACCAAGTTGCAGAAGCTACCAAAGGAGAGAGGCAGTACTCCAGACTCAAATTGATGACATTCAAACTTAACCCTCGAGCATGCTGTGACATGGTGAAACTTGGGGATGCGGACAATGTCTGCCTATATGTGAGATCCTCTCTGTCGAAGTCGTCATCCTCCTCTTATCCATGAGGAATCCCAACATTGACAGTGCGTGTGTAGAACACCAGTCGAGTGTCGAGTGTCGAGTGTCGAGTGTCGAGTGTCGAGTGTCGAGTGTCGAGCTCCTGCATCTGATGTTTGAGCGCGGAGAAAACGATCTGCCTTTCTAGGAAATGAAGCGCGGAGAACATGGTCCGCCGCGTGAAGGTGTAGGCGGAAGGCGCGCTGTCAGGCAGGTGCGACCCAGACGGAGTCAGGACACTCAACACAAACGCGCAACAAGTCGCAAACCTGTTCCTCTTGTCTTCTCACACAACAGGTCGACGGCATCGCGCATCTCAGCGCAGGTGCCGTCTGTTCGCCTTCTGTATACGCATTCCGCCCATTGTTCACTTTACTCCTTGTTCACTCTTGAACCTGCATCGACGTCGACAGCGACGTCGAAATACCAGTAACCCAGTCCGAGCTCGCCCACTCTGAACTCAACATGTTTCTTTGACAACAGACGCTTCGATTGTTCTGGTGCGAGTGGCCAGTAAAGAAATCCCAATCTCATTTTCGTCTGCTTTGCGTGCTGCGAAGCCCGCAGCTTTCACTCCAGCTATCAACTCGTCCCGCGCTCCCCACAACGTTCATCCACCTTGACTCTAGGAATCTTGATCTATTCCAAGCAGTATTTTCGCAACAGCCTGATTTACTTGGCGGATCGTCTCCAACACTTCCGAGTTCTCCCATCCGACGTTGGATTCAGAGGAAACAGCCCTTTATCAAGGCGACTATTGCGACGCGCCCTTTCTACCCTCACAAGACAAAAGGCACTTCCACTGCGATTGGCCTCGTCTTGTTCTTCGAGATCCAAGAACGTCGCATACGAATCTAGTCCTGCGACAGAAAGGTCCTTGTTTGCGTCAAGATTTGTGCTGCTGTGCGAAGTCAAAGTCACTGCTATTGACTGATTACCTTTGCAACAGCTTTCGCGACATCACCGCTTGACCTCACCTACGTGTGACATCGCGAAACTGACGGGTCACTCACAACTTCATCACTCATCAGCAAGATATTCCACCCCCTCTTGTTCAGAAAGTCACGATTTTCACTCAAGCTCTCGCGACCGCTCGGGTTCGCAAGCCCCCTTCGACGAAACAAACTCAACCGACACGCTCGAGCGCTCTATAACCGCGTAACCACCGCATCACATATCCTTTCCCAGTCTCTCTATCTACTGCATCAACAGAGCATGGAGGGTCGCAGCTGGCTCGGCTTCGGCCCACGTACCCCGCGCACTCCTCAGATCGTTCGCGCGGCAACGCCCAACTTGATCACCACCCAGTCCGATATAGGCGCCTGCCCTGCGCAAGCTACCGAAGACTGCAGTCTGCAGCGCTCGCTCACACAGATCCACATCCAGCCGACTACTCAGAAGACGGCGCGTTTGTCGCGCATCTCGAGCTTCATAGGCCTAGGCAGCGTCGCGAAGGCTCATGCTACTACCGCCACGAGCAGCCCCTACCCCGAGCAGATTATGGAACGAAGCAAATCAATGTCATCGCCACGCACCACCTCATACCATGACGTTCCTTATCATCCAGCGGCTGGCATCTGGCACACTAGGGCAGACAACGAGAGCGACTTTGTCTACAAAGAATCCGACCAGACCTGGCACAACCCCAACCTCATGCAGATGATGGACACCGTGTCCTCGACCATCATGTCAAACGGTATCTCGGAACCCATACCGCGCCACCTGAACAGCTTTGTAATTGGCATGGTCGAGGAGTTTAGAGCCCGCTTAGGCAAGCAGAGCGCTCTGGAAGCGCAGTTTGAGAACCTGCGCAATACCCGTAAGAAGGAGATTCAGGAGTTCGCTGGCATGGCAGATGAGTGGAAGGTCCGAGAGGCCGAGTTCAAGGCTGAAGTCAAGCGCCTGGAACAAATCATTGCTGGACAGGATGGCATGCACTCAGTCGTCGTTGCGCGAGCTGGTAGCATGTACAATCGCAATGACGTAAAGGTCTTTCAGGCCAAGCTGAACCGCCTGAGCAAGAGTGAAGGTGAGTGTCCAGCGTTCTTGACGTCAACAGAACGTTATGTGCTGACACATAGCTCTAGAGGAGGTGGACTTTCAGAATGCCCAGCAGATTGTCATGGAGGGCGAGATGCGCAACTTCGCGGTTGTGCCAGACATCAAAGACAGCAGTACGGTCCACTCTCCAACAACACCTTCTATCACACATGCTAACAATCTATGTTGCTGCCAGGCCGTGAGATCGTGCTCGATCACGACACAGACGCTTTCTTGAGTGAGCTGTACCGTCCAGACGCCAATTTAGCCGGCAAGCGCATAACCAGCCCGGACTGTCTAGGACAGAGGATGGCCGCTGCCCAACGCTTCATGGACGACAACGGTCGACCCCGCCTTCCAAGTAATAACGATTCGAACACCTTGTCGCCTCGAAAGTCTAATTCGACTGCGACTTCCAGTAGTGCTGCGAGTTCTGCGTCTAGTTCCTTGCTTGCTCAAGGTTTACTCGCTTCAAGAGCTGAGGAACATCATGTCACACCTCACACAACGCCGCCTCGTCCTGAACCAGTCAAACCTTACATTAATGACAACCCTGTCAGGACACGCACGGGTCACAACGCTCTGCAGACTATCCAAGAGCTTATGAGGATCAACGGCGGCCTTCCAGAGGACGCTGTCGATGACGAGAGCAGCTATACCCCATCTTGCGTGACTCCGCACCACGTTCGGGCCGAATCGTTCGACCTAGGTCATGACAAGTCCGCAGCTCAGAACGCTTCCATAGCGGCAGTTCAGTCCAGCTGTGATAACGTTGGCCTTAACGGCGCTGAACGTCTTCAATCGTTGGCACCTTTTGAGACAGCTCCGGCCCAGCCTGACAATTGTGACGGGCATATACCTCGCCAGAGTCGAACACAATCTTTGAAAAGCAATCACAGCTTCTCAAGCTCGGCAAGCTCCCAGACCAGTAGCCGCTCCGCGACCTTGGTGGCTATGGCCCACAACTGCATCGATCACGCTGGCCAGTCAGGAGGTTCCGATTGTCCTCGCAACAGTCCGATGCGAAAGGTCCAGAGTGGTGCTGATCCCTTTCCGGATTCGGCTACTAGACACAGGTTCCGCATTGCCCGTACGGTCTTGAATGCCAACGTAAGAGAGCATTCCTACATGACCAACCAAGAGCTTCGGGAGGTGATGGACGACCGCACATGTCAGCAGCAAAAGACTCAAGCTATGTCAGGCAAGGTTGCCCATAATTCAGCCGTTCAGCGGCCCGCTGAGGGTCCCATTGCATGCCCTCCTGGCTTCGAGGCACATGCTGCTGCCGGCTTATTGCCCTTTCAGCAGGCTGCAGCTCAGAGAGCCGCCAGTAGGATGAACACTGTCAAGCAGGCTGCTTCCGAGAGAAATGAAGCCATACAGGGACACGCCCGAGCTTTGGAGCAGAAGCTCAATGTTGCGACTTGGCAGTCGGTGGAGGAGGATGACAAGACCGACTGAACCTACAGCACCTAGTGCGGATCACGTCATTGAAAGCTCGTCTAGAACGAGGACAGAGTGGCTGCTTTTTGTTTTTTTTTCACATGATACCCCACGAGCATGATAACGAATTCTTGCTTATAATCAGCATGTTTCACAGGCTTGGGACTGTACGTTTGAGCCCAGCTCAAAGGCTAGCTACAGTTGACCAACGTTTCCTGTCAGCTGCCTATTTTCAGAAGCCAACGGTTGTCTTAGGGTAATGATGAGGGGAAACTTTATTTCTCTCGCCTACAAACGTCCATGACTTGCACTAGAGACTGACAGCGGCACACTAAGGTGGGCGCCGTTTGTTGGGCTCGCAGGTCCGTGAGCCCATATTGTGCCTGACCGTCTGACGCTTTACCTGAACAGTCTCAAGACACGAAAGCCTAGACTTATGATAGCCTAGTAATCAATGATGAGATGAACAGTGCTGAAGCGCTGTTGAGTCTGCTTGTGGTCGTGCCATGACCTTGATGGGTGGTGACTTGGGGAAGGTATTGTGGAGTAAACTAGTGTGAGTAGTGACTCGAGTGGGGGCTGTATTTAGAAAGCGAGAGCCAAGGCGGCTTAGCTGCAGTCTATAAAGCGAAAAGTATCGAAACGGTATTTTGCGCAAAGGGGCGCAGTTGGTGGGAGACCGCACCATAGATCATTGAGCAAGTGAATTTTGATTCTGTTGTCTTATCCAAATTCTAAACCTTGAGAACTGCAACTTTTGTTGTAGAGATGGAGGGATGGGCTTGGTGATTTGCCACAACACCGGGCCCAGAAGAAATTCAGTATTCTCGTGTCCAGTTAATCGATATGGAATGTGTAAAGATCGAGTCGGGACCCAATAGAGGTTCTGAAGTCACTTATTGCAAACATGAATTGAGATAGTTGCCACAGACTGAAGATTTGCAAGATTCTCTGGGTTTCTGTTCAATGATGATCAAACAAGGTCTTCAAGGCTCTTATAGAACTGCATGGAGAAGTGTACATATTGTGGCACATAATCCTTCGAATAGATCAGAATCAAAGATATAGAAGTGAGTGAGGCGCTGAAGTCGCTTGGAGAGGATTATGTAGAAATAATGTGGATTTCCTATGCGATTACTAAGACTGTGAGCCCTGTCTAGGACGGTGGGTATGCTCTATTTTATAGAGGAATCCCGTAGTTACCAGAGCAGCGCAGAGGCTGGTTGTGATACTGTCTATCTGAACACTCCCTGAACAGTGATGCAGCCGATTGTCTCACCTGATTAGGTCTTCCCTTCTCTCCATAGTACTAATTAGTAAGAGGGACTGGAACAGGAGGCCTGAGCGCCTGTGTCACTGGTACCAGTCCGTTGTTCAACAGATTCACAGAAATTGGGAGATTGGCTCTCAGACGACCTTGGATTATCCAGTTTACTTCCAGGCACGTAAATCGAAGCACGTCCACCGAACATAGTGAGAACATTTACGTAGCATCCGGCCTTCCACACCTTAAGAAGGAGACAAACTCCATGTGAGCTACCTAGGTACCAAATCAGTCGACAAGCCCACTAATTTCCTGATTAGCATTCGATGTTATAACTGGCAATCATTTTTCAATGATGCATCAGTATTTACAGATGAGTTGGGTGTTTATTCCCGCTCCGACCACGCCAGAGCATGGGTGAATCATCAGGATGAGATTCAGACACCTCCTCTCAGCAGCTCATACTTACTTCGACTGAGTTCAGTTCTGACCTTGGTAAGGGCTCAAAAGGTAGTTTAGTAGTGTTCCATGATATCAGCCCATGTGGGAAGCTTCTGAATGACTTCAGGACAGTGCAGCCAGCTGCGAGCTGTTTTGGATTTCGACTAGTGTTGCATCTCGGTAGTCACATAGGTATACGAGGACACGCGCGGCTTCAGGTTGGACAACACCCATCAAAGTATTGGTCTCTTACCTAGTATTCAGCAGTCTGGCCACGGTAGTACACCTGCTATTAGCAGGATCCTGATGATTCTATGTGATGGAAGCTTCAACCCGCGACCAGATTCAGCCCATCGTACCAACGAAGGCTTGAAATAGAGGTCTGCTGAATCTTGAACGGTAGATGGCGAGGTTTGGTATGAGCAAGTTTGGCTATAGAACAGCCAGACAGGAATTATGTGTTGCCCTTACATGCTTGCGATGAAGACCTAGAGGCTTCCGAGTCAGGTTCTATACTGTCCCCGTTTTGTTTCTGAGAATAACAGTAGCAGGTTCTATTGTTTACACCATTGATGATAGGTCTATGTGATCTACGGTCCGTCTTCTGCCCGAGACTTCAGTCGCAGTAAGTGCTCCACAATTGCTTCGCGCATAGTTGCCAAACACAACGCCTCACCACCCACAAACAGCAAAAGCGGCTGGTCAGCACTGGGCGATCCACGGCCCAGCAGCCTGGAGACGACCGTCCTCGCCAATGCAAAGCGGGGAGATCTGCCGATCGCGTCCGCAGAAGCAAGAACCGTTGGCACCCAACAAAGACTCGAGACCAAAAGCGTACAATAAGAACATTACCGGGACTGTGGGCGGCCCGTCCGGGCAGTGCTACTATGTCTCGGATGATGGCGTCGTAAATAGTCCAATGGGAAAGGAACGGATGCCGGATGGAGTGAGTCTGATTCGGAGATATTGGGGTGCGATTGATTGTTCTCAGGTTTCTCTGGTGTAACCGGCATGTCTCTGCGACGCCATGTTCTCAATGTCTCGCTGCCTTGCCGTGTCTCAAATCATTGACGACGGCATGATGAAAAGGGGGAAGGGGATCATCAAGCGACAAGCGAGGCAAGTAGCGTTCTTTTGGATGAACGATCTCGTACCGTCAACGTTGACTAGCCGGAGAGCAATCTGCAGGCCATGCCTGCTCCCAACCGCGCACGCAAGGCGTGACAGCGGCAGCATACATGGCCACGGTACGATGCGATCAACTCGACAGCTTCACCGAGTATCATCTGGGCCTAGCAAAGGGCCCTCGCATGACAGCTGCTGCCAGTGAAAAAGCTCCCGCCCGCAAGCGCATGCCAGGCCGTCGGGTAGTGCATGCTTAGGCAGACGCGAAAGAGGCTCCAGCCCCGGGGTCCATCCGGACGGGAAGAGGTGTTGGTGTGGAGCGAGAGCCGAAAGGGCTAGATGGAGAGGGAAGGCTAGGTCGGAAAGGGAAGAATGCCAACGGCCTTACCAGCCCGGCGGGACGGACAACACCACACAATGCACGCATGCTACCACGCAGACGCTGTCATGCCGTCAGCCGCGAGGGAGCAATCCTTGACCAGGCTCAGGAACCCGGGCTCTTAGCCTTGTCTCGATCAGATTAACACGAGTCAAACAAGGCGCCAACGTCAAAAGTCAAGACGGATGCGGGCGTCATTATCAATAGTCACGATTAGCAGCCGCAAGCGGAGGCCGGAGGTGAGGGGATGGATATGAGGGACTGAGCAGGGCCATCGCAGACTGGCGCTATGGGGCTTAGAAGAACAACTCATGGATTTCCTGATTGGGGAGATGGGCAGCAAGGTTGGGCACGTGGGAATACGGACGTGAAGGGCAAATGCCGTGATATCTCCCGCGTAGACCGCCTGGCTGGCAAGCGACACAGGCCGACAACTGTCGGACTGCCTAGACATGAGATCTTTTCACACAGAAGCATATTTTCTCAATGGGGATGTGATGAGCTCGTGTGTCATGACAAGATTTGCCTCTCGTTGGAATTTCAGCCCAATTTAACGATATAGCAGTCTTTTCCACCCTTGAATGTCCCTCCTGGGTCGGCTTCTGCACACCGCGCAAATAAGGTTCCGTGATGGTGGTGTGGATGTGGTGCCGCAGCCCCGGTCGACCCGGCACACTGGTCGAGAAACCCAGAGACCCACTGCACAGCACGCACCAATGCAAGCTGTCGGTCATCTAGATCTCGGCTCGGTACCGAGAGATCCTGCCTGGTGTGGATGCATGCCAGCACGGCAAACTTGGAAGTGGGGAAAAACCCTCCATCACTCGACAGTCGAGACTCAGCACATCCGGGCCAGGCGATAAAAACTTCACCGCAGCTCTTGACCGGCACCCAAACAAGTTACTGCTGCATAAACCGCCCGGATCAAGATCTGCTGCCTGCTTGCTGCTGGCCAGTCGTCAAAGGAAGAGGCTCTCACAGGTTCCGGATGGGCAGGTTGCCGTGGCCACAACGCAGTTCTTTACCACTTGAAGACGATGTCGTGGGGGATGAGTACGGACATACACCGTCCCACATTTGCACCTATGGGAAAGTCGAGACTGATCGATAGCTGCAGGACAAGGTTTGCGGGTATGACTATCATCCATAGTTGAGCGTATTTAGACCCCATCGAGTAGTACCCTGGAGCCGGACTCTGGCTAGGCCCAGCTGAAAAGCTCGCCATAGCCAGGGTCCAGCGCAAAAGTGAAGAGAGCCTGCTGCTGCCATTGGACGGTGGCTGAAAGTGCGACAGTGGCTGGTGACGCTTGCGCAACACGGTAATCCTGTAAATGCACCTGCGAGCCGATGCGACTCAACTTACTTTGGTAGAGGCCTCTGCTGTCAATGTAAATGAGGGACCACGATGCACACGAGAGAGCCCTCCGACGGTGGATCAACAAATTCCAGTCGTGACACCGTCCGAGCCCCTGCTTGGCCTTCAGTCGTGGTCCCACGACGTCCCCGAATCGCCGACCTCACAGTAGCCACAGTGGATCCGGGTCGTACAGTCCGTACACATTTCTCCATCTTATTCCTGCCTTGAGAGATGATGACCTCAGAGATGTGGGCCGGCCGTGAAACAATCGCTTAGGTTGCCTGAGACCCGTCATCAACCTGATGTTCGCCAGGGCCATCAGATGCTAAGGGCCAACCCATGCTGTAAACTCTGTGCTGCCGGGGCTGTCGATGCAATCGTAGATGCGCAAGCAGTATCCCAGCGTCCAGCTGGCATCAGCCCAAAGCCTATCTCATGACCATCTCGTCCGATGAAGCGTTGGCGATCGCGGGACCGGGTAGTCCGCCTTTTGCCTCGCATCAGAGATTAGAAGGGACACCCAGGACATAATCCCTTCGGTAGTAGAAGCTAGTGCTGGTGAAGAGGGGGGGGGGCCACTGACGCCGCCCGACCCAGTGCTCTGGGTACGCTAAGCACTAGGGAACAACGTTTCCCGGCTTTGTCTTTCGGGACGACCCTCGACCTATCGTACTTGGCCGGATTCGATCTTTCGGTATCGCGCCGTCCACCTTGTATGTTGCGATGGAATGTCGCCAGCCGTCTTGACGTCCCCCCCGCGTAGAAAGTGGGAAAAGACGCCTTGTTATGTGACATCTGTCCACAGACCCCTCATGTACAATCCATCGATATGTGCTTATGTACCGCGGTGGATCTTTACCCTTTCTCCGCCCATTCTCCCCAGCTGCAGGGGAAGATGCAGGGAGATCTAACTGCCAGGGTGCATCGTGGGTCTTTTCCGGCGTCCCTTCTCCCACGCAGACTTACAGAGATTCGCGAGATTGCCGAGACGCCATATAAGTCCTGCAGTCGGTGGGAGCCAACAGGCACAAGCTGAAGCACATTTTACATCCCCACAACCGTAGGAAACAGCCCTGTAGCATGCGAAGCTCCTTGTCAGGAAGCGGGGCCTAATCTAACGAGCCTACGGGCCGAGCGACGATCCAGGCCCTTTGCGCTGCGCTGGCAAGCCTGGAGAATGGAGACCCGTGCAATATAGACGCTGCAGGCAAGATAAGTGGCTGAGGGACATTTTCACACAAGTGTCTCATTGTTTCGAATGTGCAACAATGTCCGTATTCGCAAGATGGTCCTTTTGGGACTTGGCACTTTTCGGTCCCAGACGATCACATCCCAGCGAAAGCTGCCGAGATAATTGACTTTTCTTAGTCCGTCATGTTTGAAACACCACCATCTTCCGGTTTGGTTACGTGCTTCGGCACCGGCCTAGAAGCCTCTCGCTTCCTTCTCGGCCGGTTCTGCTCGGGCGGTAGGAATTTCGTGCATTTACAACCACAGAAAAGAGAAAACCGGGGCTTCCAGCCGCTCCGATACATGCGAGCAACTAGTGAACAAATCTGATTCCTCTTGCTTCCCAGCCGGTCAGCATGAAATGCCTGTCGAGCTGGATGTTGATCCAGCGTCATGATGCATCACCAACACGACCTGAAGTCCAGTACTGTATAGTTGCGGCCTGCTATTGAAGTATAGGCCCATAGTCTCGGGTCTGTCAGGGCCTTCTGGACACGCTGACAGCTATGACGGCGAGCGAGCAAAGCACAGTACTCGCAACGAGACTTCACCGAACCAAGAGATCTCCCCACGGTCGGCGCGGAATGTCACCGTGACAACGCATGCAACACTCCATCAGAGCAATCAAGATTTGCCAGCGCGAGACACCTCCACTGTAGGGTTGCGTTCCCTCGCAAGCTCCCTACCCTTTCAGGGCACGTCAGTGCTGTGTCCCCACCTGCACCGGCTGGGATGGGAGCCGACCTGAATCTTTGCCCACCGGTGCTTGGCACGCAACGCACGGTCACCTGCCCGTACCGACTCGCTGGGAGGGAGAGAAGACAAACCGGCCTTCCCCCCCCCCCCCAAGAAAACCTTCCATGTGTGTGCCTGTGTGTCTGTGTGCTAGGTGCGCCCGCAGCCGGACGCAAGCGGACAAGAGAAGAACGGGCGCACGGCTACGGCTGTCGACGTTTGGGTTCGTCCGGGGCGTGCCGCCCCTGCGTGCATCCTGGAGGGCCGCAGCTTTTGGGGGCGTCGTTAATCTCAAAAGCGGATCTGTGGATGATTCAGGAAGATTGCTCCGCTGTCATCATGATGTGTATTTGGAAGCGAACTTCTGACCCGATGATGTCGAGCATGAAGCCGGACTCCACATCACGAAGCAGAGGAGACACGGAGGATTGCCCGAAGCAACTTCTTACTGCTCCTGGCAATTGTAGCCGTATTTTCCGATCTCCCTGGCTGCTTGTTCGAGTGACCCACTGTTGGGCCTTGGTAACACTCCAGAGTTGTACTGCAGTTATGGCATTGACCTAATGGTAGTAAAGCGGCCCATATCTCCGTGAAGACTCTGCAGCCAGGTCTCTGATGCACGAGACGCATTGATCGGCCCCCTACATGTGCATCTTTCATATGGTCGATGTCGAGAGCTTTTACGCGTTCTCGAACCCTGATAGTTTTGAGCACGAGATGCCGTGTGTGAAAGTATGCACTTGGCTCGAGCCGGAAGCCTGGTCATAGCAAGCTGACAATATAGTAAGCTCCAGCCGCAGCCGCACCGAGTCGCAGATATGCTTTCGGTTCTCGCGCTGTCTGCAAACAAGGCGTCTAAGCGTCGTCCAACGAAGTGCCGAGATGACACGAGAGCCGTGACAAAGACAGGACAAGCTGTCGAGAGTGGTCCCAACAGCAGCCTAGTGAGCACAGCTGGTGTTCTTGGCGATACCAGCAGAATGGGACACTAGGCACGAGGGCGTTGCGAAGGATCGCATCGACCCAGCTGCTCGGTGTAGCGAGAGCGTTCATGCGGGGCCACTCCAACGCTTGCGCCATGTCTCGGGATAGTGCTCTTTGCAAACTGTAATTCTTTGATGATTCTGCTCTTTTCTTGCAACGGTCGTGCTGACGGGAAACCCCGTGCTAGATCTAGCCTTCTGGCTCGGACGGCTCGTCAGAAGGCCACATGGCAACCGATTCTGAGAATTCTTCCTCCCACGCACTAAGATACGTGCTTGTCGATTGTGATTCAACAAGTCGAGTCGGTCATTCCTCCGGACCATTCAAGGTCACATTCGGCTTTCCATCTCAGCAGACCATCCAGGTACATGTGATAGTATGCTCAGACTGGTGTTGCTTTTCCGATCTCGTATCGTCCATTTATAGAAACTTAGATTGAGTGCAGCCCAACAGATTAGCGAGAAGCCAGAAGGTTGGCCAAAATGACAGCCCAAGAGACACGGTGAAGCAGGTACTTCCGAGCCATTAGAACTAAGTACTGCAGGTCGCGGAATGTGTCCCATGCTTTCCCCCCTACTGGCGACATTCCCAGCGCTCTGGGTCCGATCTCTCGAGTCAGCAGCCACCCGAGCCGTGGGCTGCGTGGATAATCATCACGGCCTGCGTTACCGGGCGATCCTTGCCTGTCTCGGTTCTGTTTAATTGTGTTGGTACTGTCGGTGAGTTGAGCCGGAGCCGGAAGAAGGCTCAAACAAACTTGTGAGCTTGTTGTATCTGCGCCAACCTCAAGCTCGACGAGCTGAATGGTTGGGCAACCTTCACCGATTGGCTGTGTCAAGAATATCAGTACATGAAGATGAGATGGATCGCATGGTGCGCACAACAAACAAGCAAATGCACCCGTGTCGATTAGAGCCCGTAAGGTCTTTTGGAAATGGTATCGCCAGATATGCATGCACTAACAGCAGCGGGGTGTCAGCACCTCGAGTTTCAATAGATTCCTTTTAGTCATATCAACTCGCACATATTGACAAGCAAGCTCATTCAACACAAGGTCTTGAAGAACTAGTGCCCATCTGCCCTTGAAAAATTGGAACAACTACGAAACGAGTGCTGCAAAGTGAGTTAATGTGGCAGCTTTGGTTTGTGCGCAGGGCGACTCCCGTGCTAGCCTGTTAGTGCCGCAATATGAGGATGTGCCTCCCAATGACACACCAATATGCATCGACTCATTGTTCAAAGTATAATGAGACCCGACCACCCATTCAGCTAGAATTGGGCCCTCGGCATCGTTTCTTTATGCACTTAAAACGGCGGGACTTATATGCAACAATACCACATTCTCTGGAAAAAGTCAGCATCTGAAGAGCTTTTTTTTGTAACTTTTCCCGACATCTAATTATAATGTAGAGCTAGATGGTTGTTTGCATGATAACTCAAACCCTTGATAGCTCAGTTGGCAGAGCGATGGACTGTAATTGATATTTAAAGCCATCCACAGGTCGCCGGTTCAAATCCGGCTCGAGGGAGTTGTCTTTTTCATTTTTGCCATTTTTAATACATTTGCGTGCTTGAAATTGAATGTCTATGTGGCCGTGGCTCACTTCCAGACGGCCTGGTCCACTGTTGCGTTGTAGAGAACGCTGCTCACAGTAGGTGGCACTCAATACTGTGGGGCCTTTGGCTGGCCACCGCACTTTTTTATGAATATTCGATTCCGCAGTCCGCCGGCGCCACGCATCACAACCTCAGCTACGAAGCCAATTCTGGCTTTGGCCAAGGCCCTATACATAGCCAGCGCGAATGCTGCACAGAATGCGATAGGCTTACCTGGCAACTTGGGCACGAATGTGTAGAAACCCATCAAATGGATATGCCGAAAGGGGCATTATGGATCCAGGTAGACCGCAATGTAATGATGATGAATGCTCCACGACAAGGCTGACGCAGGTACGGCTTGTGCGCGCGCATGCGTCGACGGAGGGACAACCTATCGCATCTCCACCCGGGGTGTCTCTGACGACGGCCACGTGCGTTGAACCCGGCAGACACAGGTCGATGGACGCGGGCACGCACGCTGCATCACCACTTTGAGAAGGCATCCTCGCCGTACTTTTGATCAAAAATTGTAGACAGTGTACGGAGCTGAAGGTGATGACGTGAAGCCCGATGCAGTGATCACCGTGACAGCTGGAGACACCGATGACCCATACCGTTTCTTGGCAATCTCAATTCCACGGGTAGGCTCGGTCCGGACGCTCTGGGGACGAGGTAACGTGGGGGAGTGCGCCTGTATTAGACGTGTGTGGAGCTCTTGTGGATCTTGTGGATCTTGGTTGTTATTTCCGAGGCTGTGGAGAGGATGCCAGCGGCGGCGACGGCGACGGCAGCAGCAAGACACTCTAGGTGCACTACCGTGATGCCGGGCGCCTCGTATCATGTGTCTCGAAAATGGTGACCCGCTTAGGTTAAGCCTCGATGATGGTGCCGTAGATGTGGTAGCACAAAGTCGTAGTTCCTCACGTCTTACATGTACTGTACACACTATGCAGCGTGTTCAAGGCTCAAGCTGAGGGTAACGACGGCCAGGGCAACAATACTACCATGGGATTTGGTCACATGAGTGGAAGTGGAATGATTCCACGATCCACATCCATAAGTCAAGCAGAATTGCAGCATGCATCGAAGATTGAAAGGGGGCCGATGGAATTCAGATGCCTAAACAATAATCGGAATGTGCCCAATGGCAGAGAAGCAATTGCTCCAAGTGCTCCAAGCAAGGCCGCTTCAGCTGGCGACTCGCTCACGATCTTTTCCCTTTCGAGCGGTTGCCCCACGCTTCTCTGTGCACAGTAAATTGGAATGTTGAGTTCCGTCCCGTTGGATCTTCGCCCACAAGGCTGCGGCTAACGGTTATCAGGAGTAGTTATGTATCTTTCCATTGTCCCAGCCCCCTGAGTCAACTACAAAGACAGCACGTCAGCTCACTTTACTTGGTGCATCCCCCTAGACAAAGGTACTTGCCAAGGCTGATACTCGAGGTACTCAGGTATTCAAGTACCCAAGTACCGACCTAGGATGGCCCAGCGACTAAGGTAGCAGCCCTGGACCGTTCAGACCATCGTTGCAAAGATCCAGTACGCAGCACATTGCACATTGCACAATGCACATTACATAGCTTGCTTAGCACCCTTCGCTCAAGCCTACAGCTGCTTTTGCTTCCCACTTGATCTCAATATATATACAACTATCCACTAGCCATCCAGCGTTGGCACTGGACTCTTCCTTCCTCACCACACAACTGAATGTAATTACTCCCAACCATCCATTCGTCATTTATTCAACACACACACACACACATACACACACGCATACATACCTACACACACACAACGCACACACAACACACAACACACAACACACAACACACAACACACAACACACAATCACCAAACAGCATCTTAGCAACTATGGACATCCACGCCGTGGTGGGCCCGAGTCAGCCTCAACTGGCGACTCCCACCTCGACGCAGAAGATCAAGAAACAGGACGGTCCATGGGGACCACAGGAGGACGACGTCCTTCGACAAGCAATTGAACAAATTCATGGTCCCGATGCACTCCTCAAATCGCGCCTTGGTTCCCATCGACAAACCACTCCCGGCCTCAAGTGGAGTGACATCTCCGAAATCTGCTTCCGCCACGGTTGCAGGCGTGACGCAAAGCAATGCCGCGAGAGATGGGTCAATCACTTGGACCCAAACACTGCTCATGGACAACAACTCACCGAGGCTGAAGGTCGCGAGCTCTGTCGCCACGTTAGCGAAAAGGGCAAGAAGTGGGCTGCGATCGGTCGCTTGATGGGCAAGCCAGAGAACCAGCTCAAGAACTACTATTACCAGCAAGACAAGAAGTCAAAGAACCACAGAAAGCAACAGGCCGCCCACCGCGAGTCCGTCGTTGAACAGCGACAAAGCCGACAGCATCGCCTTCCATGCCTTCCGGACCCACTGCCCTTCTACAATCACTCCGCCCACGACTCCCACTCTCGGCGCGCAAGCACCGTCTCGATGCTCTCGAACCCGGGCCTGATGTCCGACGCCGGGTCTCCTGCTGAGACTTCCCCTCGCAGTCCCCACAGCTTCTCGCTCGCTTCCACGCACCAGTTGCCGCTTCCCTCCTACGCAGGATCCAAGTCATCCTCTCCACGCTCGCGGCACAGCGCACCAACCTACTTGGAACGCTCTTATCCCACCTGGTCTTCGCCTACTCAGCCGGCCTACAAGACTTGGTCCGGTCATGCTAGCGATACCCCGTACTCTCGGTACTTCACGGCGCAAGAGCCCCAAAGCCCGCCGGTAGACCGGCGCCCGTGGATGTTTGGCAATGATGGACGCTGTGGTTCACCATCCTCGCAGTATGTTGGCCACGAATTGGGAAAGCGAGAGCCAGAAGAATCTGATGATGAGCGGGCCCGCCAGCATGAGCGCACACTCGACTACATACATTACGACAAATACCACAATGACGCTGTTCGCCAGGAGCGTAATCCCGAGGAAGAAGGAAGGCAATCGCACTATCATCACTTCAATCGTGAGGCCTTTCATGCTCAACCTCAGCCCGCGACTTCGGACAGTCGTATGAGCGTCGCCCACATCCTCAACAGCTGAAGCCGGACCCTCTCTTCTGCTTTTCTTTCTTTGTGTGTCATCCCGTTGAATAATGTTCTTTGGTCCTTCGCTTGAGGCAAAGACAAGCACAGGCAAGCTGGGTGGTGTTCTACGGCGTCAAAAAAAATGGGATGTCTTCCAACGCCTGACAAGGCTCGCGGGTAAAGGACTTGAGTTTCACAAGATACCCCTGGTGAGCGATGACCGAAATGTCAGAGCATGGAGTTTACGGAGTAGGCCACAACATCAGTGTCAACGTGCCGCGGTTTTGTTTTATTCAAGCGAATGCTTCAGTTATACCAATGTTTAGATTGGCAGTAGTGTCTAATAATAGCGAGAAAATGTGGCAGAAGGAGTCCCCGTCTGCTCTATTCTAAACATATTCCAATCTTGCCTCGAATACTAGTGGTGTGAACTTCGTGTGGTCCTTTCATTTGCCTTGCGTGCGATGCCTCATCTACCTGGTAGTATGATGATGCTGTGACCGTCAAAGGTCTTGGACCAACACCAAAAAGTGCTGCCAGACCCGGCGGCCACGGTGACGCCCTCGGCCGACGCCTGCAAGTTGTGCTATCAGAGATCATGGCGGGAAGGACAATGTACGAGCTAGTACCGCCTCGTTGCGCCGGACTCGGAGCATGTGCGGGAATGCGATAAATGATGAAGCCAAACCTTGTCCCTGCAAAAGCTCCAACAAGAAGCAACGGTCCGCGGCAGGGCGCAAAACAGAAGGGTGCCTGAGGGGAGAGCGTGGCATGCCTGCGCAGATCACGAATACGTGAATCAGTGGTGCTACTGCTGGATTCGTCACTTCGTACTGTACAGTGACTTGTGTGAAACACGGCAAAAAGATCGAGAGATATGATCAACAAGCCAGCCAAACAATCTCTCTCAAAGTTTCCAATACGCTTCCGGCAAATGTGCGATGAATCAAATGAATTTGCTTTCGTGGCCGTGGAATTAGACCATTTCCTTTTACGGAGTTGCTTGAGAGAAACATGTGGTACCAGTGCAAGGGTAACGTAAAGAAGCCCCTTCGATGCAGTATATCTCCCTTCCATTCCACGAGTCCGTGCCGGAACCGATAGGTCTTTGATTCTGTGACATTTCCAGAAGTAAATTGCGACAGGCAGCAGACAGACAGCAGACAGACAGCAGACAGGGCCAGGGTCCATCCGGGAGTGTGAACCGAGGCACTGACGCACCAGCGTGTGTGTCTCTCGTGCGAGATTCAATGTGTCTAGATGTGTGCTATGTGACTCGCAATTGGCAACACGTATCATCTAAGAGGTTGCAGATCGTAGATAGTATGTGTCTCTGTGTCGCCATTGCACAAACAACCGACTTAGTGGCCCGGACAGCTGGGCAGACTACTTTTCGGGGTGGGGGCAAGACTTCCTCGAGGCTGAACGGCGACGTGCGATGTGTTACAAGGGTGTTCAGCAGCTCGTAGAGTTTTTTTTGGAAAGCGAGAAATGGCACGGAAGGGACCCCGCTGTTGTACATACGCATACAGACCAGCTATGAGCAGTCATTCTTGAGAGTGCTCTTTCTCAGTTCTTTTCTCTTCACGGAAGAAGCTGGTCGGGCCGGTTTCTACCATCTTTTTCTTTTGCTGAAACGCAGCGAGACATCACCGTGGATCTGCTCCCCGTCCATCGTTTGTGGATCTCGACTGTGTCGCCAAAAGCAATGTCGGGCCAGGAACAGTGCTCGATGCAATGCTTCCAAATCAAGCTGCATAATAGCTCAAAAATTGGCAGACGAGCTGAAGACGTGAAATGACGCCCTGTCCACGACTAGTGTCCCAACCCAAATTCAAGCCTCAGCTGTCGCCTCGTCGCCCACGATGTGGGTTTCCCTCTATGCACAACCTTGTTGGTGTAGGCGAGGGGTCGTTTGGAATAGCAGCTTGCCCGACGTATGAAATTATCAGTCACGCCAGTCAAGCCATCCCGCCTGATTATTGTTCGATTATCAGACTGCCAACGGTGAGGAACTAGTTCGCACTCCCATCCAGACGCACCAGGGAGATGCCGAGGATGTTCAGCCCGCATTTGCGCGTTCCCAGACGCCCTAGCCGTTGAAGAAAGCGACGAGTACAACGGTCCGCTAGCAGCGAGTTTGGTATAGCTTTACCCATGCCAGCACACCACGAAAACGAAGCCGAAGATCCTGATGATGCGATATTGAAGCTCGACAGCTGTCTATTCCGTCAAATATTGAGTATCCAGAAATGGTTCTCAGCTGCGGATATCAGCATGGTGTGCAGGTATAGGAGATATCCGAATTTCCAGCAACATTGTGCGCGTGCATTCTCGCCCACGGTCGCTAGACCCGCCTGCATTGAGGCCGAGCGAGACGTTGTTACCAGGATCGCCCGCTTCCGCGCCGCAGCGGAGGAACGATGTAACACTCGATCAACGAGTGGCATTGCCAGATCGGGGGGGCTGGGTGAAAAGAACGAGATCTTAGCCACGCAGGGGTTCTCGATGGTCCGAGATCCTACGCTGGCCCCTCCTCACGCGAGAGCCCCTCCGCTCGGCCGACAATGTTCGGAAGGTTTAAACTTGAAGCTTGACACTTGCGTTTACAATAAGAACAACTGACTCCGTTCACCTAGGCCCGCCTCATGTATGTGGCTCTATGACCTCCACGGCAAGAGTAGCACCAAGCATGAACACCGAGCATGTGTTTGGACGCTGCTAGCTACGATGATGCGAGAAAGCTCGCGACAACGAAGCCTCTTCAAACTCTGACAGGGACAGTACATCAGCACGCCGTCAAACTATATGCCGCTATATCAGCAAATTTGTTATATACCACTTTTGGAAGAAAGCTACGGCGCCAGAGCCTAACATCCATCCCCCACCGGCAGGTATGGACGAAACCAGAACCGGGTCCAGCCGTCGTCGGGACGATCAGACAAGACATTTCTTTGGTACCCATCGCAAAGAAGGATGCGCTTGTGAGACAAATGCAATCACACGATGTCACTGAACCAGCGCCAAAGTGAGATAGGCTTGAGAGAAGAATGCGACCTCACGATGCTACTGGGCCATACTTTTGAGTACCAACCGGCATGTCATTGCCAACACCCACCACGTCGCCGATCCGGAAAGGTGCTTCCCCGTATGATCTTGAGATTGCATCTGAGGAAGTTCAGAGCATACAACTTTCTGCATTCGTCACTAAAATTCTGCACAGTGCCGTCTGAGAATGTGCGCAACTCTCTGCCCTGCGATGATGACTTTAATTCGGGTTACATGGTGTGCATGTGAAACGGTGTGCCCCGTTGCACTGATTGGCAAATGCATAATTAAATAAATGATATCCGCGAAATTGTGCTGCTGCTGCTGCTGCTGCTGCTGCAGGACAACGACACGCTACGAAATGGGCACGCAGAAGCCGGAAACGTTTCGAGTCTCCCTATTGAAGTAAAGTGTGGGCCTTACCAACACATCGATTCCAACCTATGGGTTTGTCGTAATTATTGGCTTCGAGGATGAAACCAATGCCCTGGCTCTAGCCATCACCTCTCCACCCTGGGCACATGGGAGCCATTTTATGCCCAAGTCATGATCAGCAGCGTTCACGTCAATGTGTCAAGTGCCAAATGTCAACGTCCAAAAGTGGCAGCGCCTGACATTTTGTTTATGCGTTGCGCCTCTTCTGGCCAAGTATGCATCGGTGAAACGAAGACGAGTCCTCACATCAGTGCTGAGTCAAAACCTTGCGCTAGATCATGGTAATCCGATGCGAGCTGCCCTACTGGCTTTCTGCAAAATTTTAGATGCCCATAGACCCGCGTTTGTACTGTGGGAGCCTTCTCAAAGAGACACTTTGGCAGTCTGAACGCAGAAGTCTCAGGAGAATCTGCGCCCGGGAAGTGGTCGCCGAGCATTCATCACAGTGCCTTTCCATTATGGTACAAGCATGCTGCCAGTGCTGTTTTCACGCCCTCATCAACCCCCACATGAGCGCACAGCATACGAGCAAGCGCCATTCCGGGGTGTCACAGGAGCGTTGAGCAGAACCCTCTCCTCGGGCGCCTTGGGGAAAACACGACCGGTGGAACGAAAGACGTGCGCTCACTGCAATTAGGGCCCTGTGTCGCCTGTCTCTCCTTACAAAATCATGACAAGTTGATCTGTATACGATGGCGATAGCCCTGATCGGGGTCCCACAGGGCTATCGTTGTCGATCTCAGCTACTGGGCCAGGGAAGACAGACACACACAAGACCTTTGCACCATTGTGCGCCCACCAGCGTTCTCTGTCCTATCCACTGCGTTCCTTGATCCGATGCAATTCCTTCTCGAAGCTTTTCCAGGTCCCCTTCCCCATGGGTGTTCCAGCTCGGGTTGCACTGCTCGAGCAGCTCGGTGTCCAACGGTAACCTCAGATTCGAGACAGTCGCCGATTTGTATACCTACCCGGCACTGCGGTGATCCCTCTTCCATATGCAGTGCATCATACGAGAGGGGAGCCAGGGTTACATAGCACAACAGCCTGTGAGCTGGATCTTGTGGGCGTAGAGGTACCACACTTGCGAGCGTTCCCAGCCGGTCGGATGAACGGGCTGCCACCACACAAGTTACACACAAGCTTGTGCAGGCCTCTGACTACTAATTCGCACCGCTTTGGTCTCCGACGCGGTGCTCACAACAGACCCTGCCTGCTGGGACGCCACTTGGAGTCGTCCACAAGGACTGCCGTGCAAGCCCAGCTTGGCGCGGTGCGCTCAGATGTGCGTTATGCATCATCAAGGTGATAAAGCCGCGCTGGATATTCGGGAATTAGTACATCGTACAATGTCAATACAGACCCTCTCGAAAGTTCAAGCAGAAAGAGATGGAGTAGAGGTGTGGAAGTTCGTCGCTGAAGCCACCTCCTCCCAAGGTTGCTGGCCTAGTTCGGGCTGCAAAGTGTATCCTGCAGTAGTGTATACGCAAATAGCGGTCACAGATTCCACGACGGCTAAGCTAATCTTGACTGTCGCTGTCAATGGAAGCCGTCAAGAAGGAGGCCAGGTCTGTAGAAACTTGTTTGACCTTCACAGGCGTACGTCGTTCACGACAACGGGAACACCACGGCCGTGATGGCATGATCTGTGTTTGACCAGATCGTTGAGAGGGAAACCTTGTCGCAGCCGGGCCCCGGCCCTCGACACGTGTGTTCAGCACTCTTCAATCATGCCCCCACCGGGTGATCGACCTCGCCCTGCATACTTGCGAATGAGAATGGGAAGGCCCCTTGCGAACGTTGAAAGTTTAATACCGCACAGACGGTGCTGAACTCAATGTCGTGCCTGGACCCGGGCGGCCCGCTGAGTCTCTGCTGAGCCTCAAGAACGACACAGTGAGGCGTCGGTGATGTGATGCACACATGGTTTATTCGGATTCAGGATAGACTCCGGCCCTGGAGTTAGGATGATCAGATTTAGAACGCTCGCTTAAGGCGTGTGATGGGGCATCATCGCTTGTCTACAAGCGAAAATGCTATGTTCAGAGCGCCTCGTGACGGCGAATATTCGGGAGTGATGGAGAGTGCCATCCCAGGCCACATTGTTTCGATTTGCGACTCAAAGCATACTGTGTGCTGATAGTTGGGATATATTGCATAGCTGAGTGGGCATACGGCATGTCACGAACATCAAGCTCGGCCCAGGGGTGTGCGATGGTGATGAGCTCGCATGGTCAGCCTCGCAGAACGACGATACCCACTTGTCGCCGCTGCGAATCATCTATTCAGAACAGTATACTGCAGTTTTGTCCTTGTTTCTTGAGGTTTTCGTTGAAACAGGCGCTGGTCAACGGCAGATGCAGCGGCGCAGCTCGTATCAGCGAGGAAGCAGTGGGTTGGCACTCACGCACACCATAGCACGGGGCTGGTGGTAGCCGTTCACCTCAATGTGTTCCGCAGGGACCCCCCCCCCCCCCGGAGGAGATCTATTCTGTGTGCACACCCACTTGGACAAGATCAGAGTAGTACTACGCAAATATGCGCTCTCGGCTGAGATTGACCGTCCTTTGATCGTCTCGATCAATCCGTTAATGGCCAGCGAACACTTTTTGTGAAAAGTGCATCAGTAGATATTGATGAAATAAGCAGGCGGCTGGAATAGTTGCTCAGCTAATTCAGTTGTGCAAAATTTCCATACCTCAACTTCTTATCGAGCCACACTCTTAGCAGGAAATCCGGAAACAAGATGGTCTGAGTCCTCCGAGGCATGTCTGATAGCTTACGTCCTATAATGCAATGTAATTTCAAGCCATCTGCAACTATGACAAGCATCATCATGCTCAGCGATTATTCCTCTGCCAGAGACCTCAAAACGTGGACGCCTCTCTTAGAAAAAGTGCGTGGAGTTCCCTTTGAACTGGCATTTTCACTGTCGACTGCCAATATGCAGCTGATATCGGTATCTGCGTCGCAGATCTTGTTCGGCCAGATTCTCGCGTTCGCTGTTACTTCGGCAAGTTTCGTCGATGATTGGTTCTCCATCAATGTTGATGCTCGTCGGTGCTTTCACTGACCAAAAGATGTTTTCTAGGAAATCTCATAGCTCCTGGGAACATGGACTTGACTTCGGCGTCCACAGGTAAGCCATCACCTAGAACAAAAGCTTGAAGTCGATGATCGACACTGGAGAGAGGAGTGAGAAGCATTCTTCAGAACTCAAGTGTTCGCTTGCTCTTTGAATGGGAAGCTTGTTAAAGAACTTGAGTCGATCCGATCAGGGACCTCGGGGGTTCCTTCAATTCCACCACGTCGGACATGGTTGCTGACGGGTTGAGATAGCCCTGGAGGCATTAGAAAAAGACATCAACAGCACAACCCCAAGATCTGGATTCAGCATCAGTCCTGAGTCCTTTGTCACTGAAGAGTTGACTTTACACACCACTAAGCTCCCTTGCTCACCTGGCAGTGGCTTTCCAATTTTCCCCAGGTATGATCACACATGGGCAGGACCAGAGGAGAGTAGGCATGCAAGTGCAAGTGCTATGTCGCGATCATAACACCATTTCTTGTTCAACGTCACAATCAGGATTGGCCACAAGATGTTGAGCGAGCAGCGATATGAACGCATCTTACATGCTGAAAAGTGGCTAACGTGGTCATTTCGCACTCCTCTTTTCGTGACAAAACAGTAGGTTGTAGAACATTCCTCTATAGAGAACACCTCTACCTCAGCAGTGGATAACGGCATAGCATTTCTATAGCACGCGCACCATAGGTATGTCAAGGTGCCTTGCTGATCTTCGACGACACGCTCTGTGATATCGACGCTGGTAACGAAGATGACACTGTCCAAAATGTGTCTGAAGTCTGGTGGGCTCACAGGGTCAGACATTGATGATCACTAAATATCTCTCCCCGAATATTACAATTGCAAGGAAGGGCGAACTGCGCTGGGTCCATTGATTACTGCAGTCGTCCAGACTCCACAGTTACGGAAGCTGCGCCTTGTCCATATCGAATTCTACCATAGAAGAGTCCTTCATGTTCGACATATATTACTTCCAACGGTAGACTAGCGATGGTCCGCATGTGTGATACGCATGACATCGCTCATCTCATAGATGAACCCAGGCCTCCCCTACCCCTTCGGGCAAGATCTCAAATATGGCCAGGACTTGACTCGAAATGTCTATGGAGGATCTGCTTTGGCACCGGACACCTGCCGCCATCGGCGTCGGTGTACGTCTCCGAAACTTAATAGCCGAAGCCGTGACGAAGGACAGGTTAGAGCCACACAAGCTTTGGCTACTGAGAGCAAATATTAATCTGTGCATTAACCTATTTCACACACGTAGGCCATCTCAGCCTCGCAAGACTATTCCCAAATTTCAGGAGATACTAATGTGCATAATCATGGCCACGAGAGAGTCACCATGTCCCCAGTCTGGTAGAGCTTTGTGCAGCCCCCCTGCCACTCGTATTGATAGACTCCGCTGCATCTGACAGACATCCTCCAGTTGCCGACTTTCGGCCGGCGGACAAACACGAAGCGGTGTGATTTTGTCCCCGTTGTTCCTCCTTCCCTAGACTTTTGTGACACATCCCGCAGAGTGATTATCTAGGTATGAATGCAGTGAATTTTAGGTCACAGCCAGTTCGGGCAACAAGCAATTACTGTCAACGCTTTTTCTCGTCCGAACAACTCCTTCTCTGGCATCCGAGGACTCGGTGACGGGTCAGTATGCTCTGAGTCCAAAGCTTATTCATTTCTGGCAGCTGTAATCGGATCACGCAGTGCCTGCACCACCTAAGTTGGCGACCAACTGTATGAATCATGGTCAAACAGCATGTATGCATGCTCGCGAGCTTCCCTTAGAAGGGAATAGATGATGCTTATCCGCACAAATTTTTCAGGTTGTCTGTCTATTTCCGTTTTGGGACAGGGCCAGTGCCCAGAAAGGAAGTGTAATCTCTGATTGGAGGCATTGTGGATCCAACTAGCAAAGTTTGATTCGTCCAAGAAATCCTTTAAATTCAGGACGATGCATAGTACAATTTAGGTGCAACATTAGCCTCCGAACTGCGTTCGGCATCTCGACAATAATTAGTGTCGGGCATAATGCGAGGACCATCACCTGCACACCTGATTCACCTAGCAAATATATGTACCCTTGCTGAAATTTGTACTTCGGTATACAAGCACAAGGTTGATGTAAAGACGATTCATGAAACGACAAATAATTGACTCCGAACTTCTTCGGACCTTTCGGTACGTGCGTGTCGCGGCCTACGTAGACCGTAGAGCAACTATTGTGACGACCCTAAGAAAGCCTCCATTTCGCCATTCAGGGGATGGCATGCTACACCTGGAGAAACTTCAGCATTCTGCACGAGAACACGCGACAAGACGCATCTCGTGCTGAGTTGTCCACGCACATTTTTTCTCCGTGTATGGAAGATAGACGAAACGGCACTTACACTGCTCTATTTGGTCTAGCGCTGCTCTATCCACACATGGGTCCATTATCTCACATAGTCCGTCTTTTAACGCAGACCCACTAGCGTAGCATTCTGGACCAATTCGATCCTGGACTTGCGAACCTAATTTCAACGACATGCGTCCTTCAGCTGACAATTGTTGCAGCCTCTCCTCGCCAACACCTTATCACCCCTGGTCGAACCGCGACTAGTTTGGTTGTATGGTATCTGTGCCCTCGTAATGCCCTTGTGATATAGCGGGCAACATCAATAGCGATCTCTCTCTCTGCCACAGTGCCCTGCGCAGATCTAGGTGCCATGCAACTCGATCCTGGTACCGGCACAGGCTATAGTCCTTCGGCATATATCCCGACACGGGAGATGGCCGGCGGCGGCACGTTGATGCGAACGCCAGCATTCGGCCTCGCAGTATCTTCCTCCGTGCCGTTCGAGGCAAGACACCTGGGCACCTTTCTGCACTCGTACTAACGTGGGCGGGAAGGCCAACTGGATTTGCAGTCACACCAGTCTTTCGT
Organism: Plenodomus libanotidis; assembly: GCA_022609195.1. NCBI lineage: Eukaryota > Fungi > Ascomycota > Dothideomycetes > Pleosporales > Leptosphaeriaceae > Plenodomus > Plenodomus libanotidis. The sequence continues at coordinate 247,471 of JAGKQA010000013.1, read as the reverse complement.
TGTCTACGCTGTCCATTCGTTGATGGGATGCATTTCTATGCCTTGGAGATCGTAGTACTTGGATTAAGGGCAAGTTGCTCCTCCGTCTCTATTTCCATTAGCCCTTCACAAGGGAGTATCTACCCTCTCCTGTCTTTGGATACCTGATCCCAACCCGGGCAAGCATTGTCGCTTCCCACTTCACGATGCTTCTTGTACCCTGTGCTTTCGACTTCCGCGAGCACCCCCATGTCGTTATGTGCCATTCGATACCCAGGGACTGTTACCAATGTGGTGTGCGCTGATACGTGAGCAAGGTACATTGGAGCAGCGGAGCACATGCATCTCCGAACCTTGCGTCCTCCATGTGTCTCCCCGTCGTGCATCACACGCCCGAGCAGTGTCTAGCAATGAGAGCCTCCCCGAGAATCCGCCAGACTGTTCCGTTCGGACGATTCCCCAGCGTATACTCGATGGCGACGATGGAAGAGCTCAGGAAACCAAGTGTGACATCAGGACGGCAGTCCCTACGGCATCTCACATAGGCGAGCCACGCAACTGCAGGTTGGAGTGGACTGTCTGGACTGGCGCCACGCCACGGTACGGAATTTGCGGTTGAGCGCTGTCCGTCGCCTGAGAGTAGCGGCGGGGAGCAGCCTGAGCTTGGTACGCTTGGTACTGGCTGTGGACCACGCCAACGGGTGCCATAGGCGAGCCCTCCAGCTCTACAGCACCTGGCGCTTGGCCGCGCATGTCAATCGGCACCTCAGAGGCACCGGCGCCCACCTCCATCTCGTTCTCGGTCTGTGTGTGTGGAGCGCGCCAGCCCAAGGAGAATGTGCGGCTGTTGCGGGCGGGAGGCGCGATCTCGTCTGGCAGGCTGCCCTCGGGGTGGTCCTGCAAGCCAGTGGTGTTGTTGATTTCCTTGGAGAGCTGGCTGTCTTGGTGCGTGGTGCGTTTCTTGAACAGGTAGAAGGCGACGAGACAGATGATCACGATGCTTGTCACGCCTACGCCAGCGCCAATGCCGGCCAAGCTTCCGTTAGAGAGGCCGGAAGAGGTATCGTCCGTGGATATGGCGGTCGAGGTCGGGTTGGTGCTTGAGATCTGGCTGCGTTCCGCGACGACTGATGCAACGTCGCTGCTTCTAGCCGTGGAAGAGGTGTCGCTCGAGTCGATGGTCATGGCTGATAATTCGGTGCCGGTGCTAGAGGTGGGATTGCCCTCAGTAGAGGACCTGGAAGTGTATAGCTGGCCAGGGAAGCCTTGCATCGTGACCATAGCTGCACTTGCGCCACATGTGAACATGGAGCGAGACGGGGCAGGAGGCCACAGGAGCGTGTTGCAAAAGACAGCGTTCCCATCCGACAAATCACAACACAACACATCCGCAACCAGACACGCCTTTTCAGAGATGCGATTGTGAGCATCATGGCAAGCTGTGACGTATGTAGCCTCGACACCTTTGCTTGTGCATGCCACAACATTGTTGCTGTTGGTGGCGCAAGTTAAGGAAGACGTGCAGACTAGCTCGTCCGGTATTGAAGCGTCGGTTGTTCCTCCAAAGTAAATGCCACAGGTGTTCTTCTCATCGGGGGAAGGAGCGCCTGCAAATACACTGTGAAGATTGGCTGTGGGTGAAGCAGTGATAGTCATGGCGGGGCTTTGCTCAGTTTGCTTGTCGCGAGAGTTAGCTGGGTGGCTGGCACTCAGCTCGGATATCGCGGTCATAGGCGGAGGAGCCATAATAACAAATCTATCAGGGAAAATTAGCAAAATTAGCATGGTTTTCCCTTAGCAAACAGCATCACCTCTGCTCCCTAAAGGTTCAAAGGTGCAGTTACTATGAGGGTTGCGATAATGATACAGCAGCTGAAGCAAAGGGACGGTCGACCAATGCAAAGACCAAAGTAGATCCATAGCTTGGAAAGACCAATGGAAAAGAATGTGGTGTCTTACCTCCAAGTATAGTGGGAAAAGCCAGTGAGAAGAGAATCCGATACACAATGCTGAGAGTGGTGAGAACAGCGAGGCGCAGCAGCGTAATTTCCTCCTATATTGTCAATAGGATTGGCGGACAAAGCGTTGCCTTGAAAATTAGAGCAGGTTTCTGAGCAGAGTGTCGATTGGTTTGCTGTTTGTTTTTGGTCTCTATCGCAGCATTGGCTGGCACAAAGTGCAGTGACGAGTTTGAGGTGAAATCAAAGGCCATGGAGTGGACTGGTTTTCCGTTCTGACCTCGTTCACAGAAGGAAGCCGCGCCTGTATTTATGACCAAGATGTGAGTAACTCTTGAAATGCTGAGAGCGAAAGTAGTTGTGCCCTTGAGTTTTGATCGACCCGGTTGACCGTAGTGAAGTGGTTGGTGAAGTGATTTGGTGGGACTGAACAGCCAGGGAACGACCAACAAGCCGAAATTCTTTGCTGACTTATAGATTCCAGTGGGCAAAGAGCAAATAGTTTAGCTGCCTCTTCGACTGGATTATCATTTAGCTCAAGGCTATATATAGGCACAAAGTAGCATAGACTTTTGCACTGAGGTCTTTGGGCAGCAGAAGGAAGGAGCTAGAGCAAATATATGCCACTTATTCTTTACAATAGGACAAATAGCAAGGGTGTTTGTACATGTAAGTCACAGTTACTTGATAGTGAAAAGTAAATAAGCCTGAAATTGTCGAGAATAGTCCCACACCCCTCGACTTGCCTTCGGGCAGTGGACCCAGGATTGACTGCATAGAAGATACCTTCATTTAGCAGAGGACACATATGTCGACCAAGCAGCGCAGAAGCACAAGTGCACTTGCCAGCAGGACCTCATTGTGTAGTCTAGTCCATCATCACAAGCAATCCAATTTCACAATGCTCGCGATGCACATCGTGGTTATTGTACAGGTGCCATCTTAATGACTTGCTTGTTCATGCAAAACACACAGACGCAGCCAGGACAATCACACCGCACCGAAGGGAGGAAGAGAAGTAGGAGGTGAACAATATAGAAACCAACTATGCATTTGTGCTTCCTCTACTCAAATCCGCAGCTCTAAGCTTGCGAGTCTCGCCATGTCTAAATATATCACAACAAGAATTTCGCTTATAATAATGGTTAAAGTAGGATAGGTATCAGCCGAGCTTCGCAATGTTCCCCCTTTTTTGATTCCGCACGCGCCAGAAAGAAGAACAACGTGGGGCTCCCCCGCCATCCCTTGACCAGAGTCCCCGCGCGCCGTGCCGTTGCTCCTCAGTCCCGTCCCAGTCTATCTATATACATAAATACAAGGTGTTATGGTAGCGAGGTTTGGTTTGGGTTCGTTGCCTCTCATGCCGACAAAGAAGAGCGAAAAATTGCAACGTCCGTGTGTCATGGATGACTTCGGTGCGTGTCTGGGTATTCGTGGGCGCATCGCTAGCGACGCAAATCATTATTAAAAAAAGGTAGCGTAGAGTTGAAAGTGAACAAAGCGTCCTTTTTGCCGTCGTGCCGTCGACACGGTCGTAGTGTGCAGACCTCGTCAGAGATCATGATGGACCGTTGCTGGCTGAGTCGAAGGAGAAAGATGCGATCTAGGCAGTTACAGGAACCGTCGGGCTGGGTAACTTGTCTTTCTTACCGTCGTCCTCGGCCGTGGCGGTCGCCTCATGCATAGTCTCTTCAACGCCAAACTGCTCGCCCACTGGTGATGTCGGTGACTCTGGCGGCTCTGGCGTGAAGAAGATCGTCTCGCGAGCCCTGTTCATAGTGGCACTTCTGAACTCGTCGTCCTCGTCGACCTTGTTCTCACTGGAAGTCTGCCCGTCGATTTCGTCTGACTGCTCAGCAACACCTCCATGCGGCTCGTCATTCGCTGTTTGTGCCTCCGTCTCGGACTCCTCCTCAACCTCTTCTACTTGCGATGGTGGAAGTGGTGAGCGTCTGCCGTCCGAGGAGCTGAGCGCCGCGTCACTGTCGTCGTCCGCAGGGACAGCGAGGCTGAGAGATAGACCTGCGGAGGACGATCCTCTAGCAGCCGACGAATACTTCCTATGCAGCTCTCTAAAGCTCTTCGCAGTCGCCGTGCTGGCACTGGCGGCGGATGACCGTCGCCGCTCGCCGGCAAACTTTGGACCAGAAAGCAAGAACACCCTAAAGTCACCGTTGCTTCCGCCGCCACCACTTGTGGGAGAAGACTCCTCAGCGACGTCACTGTTGGTGGAATCGTCCATATGCGACGTCTTACGCGCACGGAGACGCTCGTCTGGGGTTAGGCTTTGGAATTCAGCGCCAAAGGTGATGACCGAAGCCTTCTTGCCGTGCACCACAAATGGTCCGGCAGCACGTGTCAGAGTTTCGGCTTCGTTATCGTCAGTGGAGCTGCTACTCATAGGATCTTTGCCTTTGCGATGGCTGCGAGCGTGCGAAAGATGCCCCGCGCCCTCCCTAAGTGTACGTTGCAAGCTTCGTCGTATTTTGTTCTTGTCGCTCTTGTCTTTGTCTAGGGAGCCGCTGGAATGGCCGTGCTCGGGATTTTGATCACCGTCCAGAGGCCTCATCTTGTTGACAGGTTCAGGGCTCTTGGTGATCTTCCCTCCAAGAAGCCCCGCCTGCTCAAGCACCTCTCGCTCGTTAGCGTCCTCTTCGGGATGGTCGTCATCGGCAACCGAGCCTTCTGGCGCTGAAGTGGAAGTACCAGCTGTACGAGGTGGTGTGGTAGGGCTAGATACGTGAGCTGACTTTGTGCTCGATACCGAAGCTTTCCTGGTTCGGTCTACACTGGTGGTGAACTCCTCCCAGGAGCGTTTTTGCCGTAGTGTAGATGGTGCTATTGCGCTCGTTGGAGGTGTCTGGAAGACCTCTGTGGCGACCGAGTCGTCGTCTGAGAGCGTTGCCGGCGCCTCGCCCGATACGTTCCGTAATGAACTTGTCGCAATAGGCGCAAGACCCGTATCGCCACTGGTCTTGGACGTCTTTGACACCTCGCGATCTAGAGCTGGCTTGACTGGACTAAGAACCTCGGGGACTGAGCTCGCAGGCAATCCCAGCATTTGACGCTCTTCCTCCAGGTCCAAAAGAAGTATGTCGCGATGGCACCTAAGTTTCCAGATGTCGATTCTGGTCCACTTGACCTGTGCCGCCATGCGTGCGGCAGACATGAGCATCAAGTCCCGCGTCTTCGGCTGGATAGGCGCTAGAAGCTGGAGATGACGACTGTTACGCAGCTGGTCATCGAGTTGCTTCTCCTCGGTTTCAAGCTTCTCATTCGCCTCGGACACCTTGTTCAACATCATCTCGCGACGCGCAAACAGGATGTCCTGCGCCATTTGCGGATCGATCTTGGACCTGGTAATCATGACCTCTCCGGATGGAGTCTGTACTGCCTCGTTGTCCAGGTTTCTTAATGCTCTTCGACCTTGACCATCATAGGAGCCACCAATCACACCTCGCATGCGCACGCCATTCGTCCTGAAGGCTGCGGCATAGTTGAGCTTGGCTAGCCAGTCGTTCAGCTCCTCCTCGTTGTCTGCCAGTAACACCTCTTCAAGACCCCCGTGTCTCACGTAGACGAAAGCGTTCTTGTGCTTCTTGTACGATGTATCGAACAATGCCACGGCACCGTCGGTCGACATCAAAGCGTCAGGCTTGAAGGACTCCAGCGGCGGCTTGAAGATGATCGGCACCCCATCTTGACCCTGTTTTACGTGCGACTCGTATTGGTGCATGAGATTCTTGACCCACGCGGTGTTGCGGAAGAAGTAAAGCTGCGCTCCGGTAAGGATTGCTCCCCATTCCTGCCATGGTGATCTGGTCTTCTTCTTTTTCACGTCCTTCCGCCACAGTAGGCCGACCTTGGTAACTTTAATATCAACGACGCCGGGCTGGGCCTCGTCAGGATTTGTGGCCGTCTTTTCAGTCATGAAAGCATCCGGACGCGATCTTGCCGAAACGATCTGCAGAATCCCGGTCCTGAAAAAAGTCTTCTGAAGCTCCTTGAGGTTCAAGTTCGGAGCGGTCCCGACGTAGTTGTAAAAGTCCTCCATTTGCATCACATCCTTCAGATTCGGGCGCAAAATGTCGAGTCGATTGTCGAGAATGATCGTGTAAGGGTCAATAGGCTCTTTGGCAGCTTTCTTGATCACGATATCGGTTGCCATAGGATTCGGAAGTAGGGCCTTCTTCTTGGACACCTTCTGACCTGGGAGGCGGTTCTCGGATGTGTCGAGGTCATCCTCAACGTGAATGAAAGGCGTGTAAGTGATGTTGTCATAGAAAACTTCCAACACCTCGTTCGCAATGCCTTCTCCTCTCGTGTTCTTGACGTAGTCTGGCTTCTGCATTTTGTGCTTGTTGTTCTTGTTGAAGACGTCGGTATGTAAGATAAGAAGCGAGAACGCTATGAAGTAAGCTTGTTCCGGGGATGCGTAAATGCCAGGGTTACACTCATGGTATCGATTCGCAAAGGCCTGCAAGAATCGATCAATGTGTTGCGTTTCCTTGGGTAATTCCGCGGACATCAGAAGCTTCCTTATAGCCATGTCCATGGGATCTCCAAAGAAGCCGAACCTGCGCATGAAGCTTCGGAGCACGGCGAGATGGAAGTCGTCCGCATGCTTGGAAAGTGAGGCGGCTATCACGCTTCGACTGGCGAGCTCCTCCAGCCGCTCGAGGTACTTTCCAGGACTCTCGTCCTCCCGCTTCTCCGGCAACACAAACTCTCGCGGAATATTCAATGAGTTATCTTTGGAGGCGTTCGACCCTGTTGTCCCTGGCGTGCCGGTTCCCTGGCGATGCAACTCGGGACCATTACGTAGTCTGCTGATTCCCAGCAAATCTCCAAAGCTTTTCCGTCCAGTCGATGTTGAGGCTCGTGATTGTGGTGGTCCAAGTCGGTCATCGAGTGATTCTCGCCCCAGTGAACTCATAGTTGACGATCTACCTCTGAGATTCACGTGTGACCTTGTCGGCGATGAGGCGCCACTATTCCTGGAGTGCGGTCGAAACAATGCGGTCGCAGGCGAGGCGTTGGTCTTTTGGAAGAGGGCCTTCCCCGGAGACGAGCCTGGCGGCGTTTTTATGCCGTCCCCAGTCACCGACGCGCGAGGAGTAGAAGTGTGTTGCGGAGAGAGCCGAGAAACCGTGGAGGAGGTGCTTTCGCGAGCAGGCGTTGAAGGTGTGAAAGATGAGTGTGAGGATCCGTATTGATCGTGACTCCCCCGTCTCTGCAGATGCGCAAGGGGGAACAGTTGATCCTTCGCTTTCCTCCTCGGCAGCCGGAAGAAATTGTTCGTACTCGCATGGCTCTTGAGATGGTTCGCAGGTGTGTTGCCGTAGCCCTCCATGCGACTTGCAGGGCTTTCTTCCGACCTCGACGACTCGGATATCCTACTCCCATGGAATGGTAATGGAGGCACAGTCTCCTCGGTTCGAGATTGTGGTGCATTCGAAGATTTCGGCCGGCGGGGCTGCGGTTCCTCGATACTAATGGACTTTTTCCCGTTCGTGGTCGGTATGAATGACTTCCTCCTGTCCTTCTTGGATATAAGCGCAGGCTGATTCGCGGCCTCGTTGCGAAATTCCTCGCCCGAACGTCTCATGCGCGAAAACATTTTTGACTGTTTCCTCGGTACGGTGTTGAAATCGGCGGTGGGAGCGGTGGTAATGATATCGGGAGCTGTGGCACCGGAGTTAGCAGAGGCAGCGGATGCTGGAGAAAAGACTCAAAGACGGCCAACCAACGTACCTCGTGGGACTGGAGGAGCGGAGTCGTCAGCTTGAGCGTGAGCCTGGGCCTGTTTTTTGGCCCGGGCTGACAGCTGAGAGTCCGAGGCATTGCGAAAGCGCAACATGGAAAAGCGTCTGTGTTTAGGAGTCTCGTCCTGAATTGGGGGCGAGTCGGGTCGGTCCGAGGGGTCGAGCGGATGCAGGTTGTTGTTTGTGTCGGGGAGAGAGGATGGGCTGTCGTGGGGAGGCGTGACAGGAGGCGCGGGTACGGAGATGGAAGGCGTCGAGCCTTTGGTAGCGGCAGCGGCATCAGCAGCGGCATCAAGGTCAGGGTCGAATGGCGAGGATGGCGAGAGCCGCAAGGTGGGTAGGTCTATATTCGACTTGGCTGTCTTCAAAGGAGGATCTCTGACAGAGATTTGCAAGTCGTCCGGGAGGACTGTTGACCGTCGCATCTCAGCGTCGCCAGGGTTGGCACGCTTGGTGCGAAGGAAGGGCATGGTGAGCGACGGCCAGGATCACCATTGCCTCGGGGCGAATTGGGCGTCGAGAGCAGATATTCATGCTATTCTGTGCGCCATAGCAGTAAAAGGTGTTATGGGCGTCGGAGGGTGGCAGGCTTGCGCAGGTGTGTTCGTAATGCGGGAGGATTCGCGGTCGTGGACGTGATGGTCGTTGTCGTCGTCGGTCGTCGTTGCACGGCAGGGACAAGGCGAGGAGGGGGCAAGGCAACTGGAAGGCAAGGCAGAGGGCAGGGAGAAAAGGGGGGTCACGGTTGCGGGAAGCTACAGGCGGGCAGCTGAAGGATTGGATTGCAGCAGCAATGATGCGAAGAAACACGAAGACGAGTGGATTGATTGGACTTGGTAAATAAGACACAAGACTGGAGTGCTTCAGTGCATTGGAAGGAAGAGCTGACGGGCTGAGAACGACCGACATCCAGGTTCTGTAATGAACCTTGGCAGCCGACAGTTCCAGGGCCACCGGGACATGGTCGACAGGGTGCTTGGGCTGTCAGGTGGAGTCCAAACGATACAAGCAAGATTGGTCTGTTCTTGAGTTCCCCACCAGCTCGCTTTTAATTAATCCTACTTCGTACTGTCCAATGTTACCTCCTCCCTTTGCAGACAGCCAGCCCTGCAGCAGTCTGTCAATCAGTCATTCAACGGTGAGGCAGTCCCGTCGGGACTCCTCTTTCTCATGTGCAAGTGTCGTCAACCGCAACGGCCACGATCATACAAGATGCCATACGCTACTATACGAGATTAACGCCAATGTCACTGAATGCATGCACGCATTAACGAATAGACCCTCGGTGTTAGGTACACAAGCAACAGCAATGCAATGCACCTACAGCTATTCCGTGGCTAGTCGTTGCTTTGAGACACCACAAGAGCTTAATCGAAACATCTTATACAAGACCAGCGTGTTTCCACCTGTCGTATGCCTGAATAATCAAATCGGAAGCTTTTCTGTCTTTCGACGTGTCGGTCAGCACGTCAGTCAATTCATGGCAGCTGGACGCTAATTGTAACAATGCAGGCCTGTTTTATGCATGTCTTCGGCGGCATTATAGAAGTCTGCGCCGCAGCTCAGACAACTCGGGACGAATGTAGCCTCACTTTGGTAGACTCGCCTCGAATGTCGAATGTGGGTCAACAGAAATTCGACCTGGACCCTAGGTAAGTTTAGTATGCTTCGAGAAGAGCACCACCGTCTTCTCTACCTGACCCGGCAATCTGGCAGGAGGCTAACAAATTGGAGCGGAGGGTCCATCAAGTCCCGAGGGTGAGGTCCACTGGTGTGGCTGCGTCACTCTAGGCCTAGTGTTTGTGTGGCACACCAACGACTACTACCTAGGTATCTACCTATCTACACTTCCGATAACCGCAACCATGATTCTCCCTCGCAACTAATTGCATACACCACCATTGTGCAAAACACAACAAACTATCAACTGACCATCCATCCGGATGTTGAAGCTTTTGTATCTTTAATTGACATAGCGACGACGAGCCTCGCGAGGCGGATGTCAAAGCTGGCGCAATAAACAAGATGCAACTCCCACCCTCCTTCCTCGCGCCTCTCCGTGAGCTGCTCCAACCTCCCAACTCTGCGCTTCGGATATCACGTCCCTAACATTGTGCTTGTCAGTTCTTCTCACATCCCCGCTCCTCGCCTCTGCCGCCCGGCAAGGCATACGCAACGACCCCCGTCCTGGCGCCGACCGAGCCCGACCTCTGTACTCCGTCTTCCCGACCTTGGCATGGCTTCGAGACAGCGCCGCGAGGATAGTCTTCGGTCAGCCCCTCACCACAGATGACGAGAAGGCTTCGTTGACGGTTGCTGATGTCCACGATCTGTTCAATGACCAGATCGTTGTGCGCTTCAATGTCACCACTGTTGAGGAGAGGCGCGCACTGGCCGATGCGGCAGGGCAAATCAATCTGGATATATGGGCCTGGGACCAGATCGTCGATGTCAGGATACAAGAGGACAAAGCCCGACCGCTGCTCGAGCTATTACCCGAGTCACTTCGCACAAGCTACTCGGTCATGATCGAAGACCTGACCTCGGCCATCGTGGGAACTTATCCGCCTGTCGACTTCCAGAAAGAGGGAGCGGCGTTGGTGATGCCGGGAAATCCTCGCAGTTCAGGCGATGGAGATGAAGGGCTGTACTTCTTCCGGAACTACCAGCCTCATAACGTCGTCATGCGCTGGATGCGCTTGATTGAGGTCATGTTCCCAACGCTGACGCGCTTCACCACCATCGGAAAGACATACGAGGGGCGTGACATTCCGGCCTTGATCGTTAACGGCGACTCCGGCGCCAGGGATCCTTCTGCACGCCGCAAGACACTGGTGGTGATGGGAGGCTCGCACGCGAGGGAGTGGATTTCGACGACTACTGTCAACTACTTGGCCTGGGCCTTTATTACATCCTTCGGCAAAGACAGGCTGATCACCAAGTTTCTGGAGGAATACGACATCGTCTTTGTTCCGGAGATGAATCCAGATGGAATTGATTACACCTGGAACAGCGATCGGCTGTGGCGGAAGTCACGACAACCCACCCAGTCTTCGCCCTGGTGCCTAGGGCTAGACCTCGACCATGCTTTCGGTTACGAGTGGGACAGCGCGCCCAGCGGCCACCGCCACGACCCATGCTCGGAAAGCTACGCTGGACAGGAGCCCTGGGAATCTGTCGAGGTGTCCGCTTTCCGGGACTGGGCCAAGAACGAAGTCGAGACGAACAACATCGAGTTCGTGGGCCTGGTCGACTTGCACTCCTATTCACAGCAGATTCTCTTTCCCTACGCTTACAGCTGCGAGTTCGAGCCACCCAACCTCGAGAAGATGACAGAGCTGGCTTTGGGTCTAGCAAAGTCCATCCGTCTGTTCTCTGGCGAAAAATACTCCGTCATGCCAGCATGCAAGGGCATTGTGCCGGACATAGTCGAGGCCAGTGGGGGCAGCGCGATTGACTGGTTCTACCACGAACTGGGAGCGCATTATAGCTACCAGATTAAGCTGCGTGACACAGGCAGCTACGGCTTCTTGCTACCGCCGGAGGAGATTATTCCCACAGGCGAGGAAATGTTGCAGGCGCTCAAATACCTCGGCGATTTCCTGCTTGGGAATGACGGGATTGAGAACCTGCGCGCGAAGGAGAGCGGCGAGATCAGGAAGCCGCTCTTCGCGGAGACCAAGGAAGAGCTAGAGCTCAAGAGGCGGGGAGAGGTATAGCAAGTACTTTCGGTCATATGCGTCTCGTTCTTGGTCATGGTGGTACTGCCCCGGTATGGCATCATCTAGGCAGTCTCCTGTCTTGTCCAGACTGGTGTCGAGTTGCTCATGGGGCGTCTGCTTTCGGTGTGATTGAGTGTCCTACAATGTATAATCAGTGGGCTATGGATCCGGGGCGTTAGTGAAAAGGTTCGTAGCGTACCGGACTAAGCGGTCACGGCAGCGCGCTGCTCGAGCAGCTTGTCTTGTCAGTTCAGGAGTCATGGTAAAAAAGACTCAGAGCAACCAGTCAGACTTTTCAAAATAATTCACTTTTTGAAAGTCGTTCCTCGGCAATCTACCAGATTTACGCGTCCACGTACCCGCGTAGTTCGTGAAGATCGTGACAGCATTACGAGTCCTCCCGAATGGAGGACTCAAGGTTCGTCCAGCTCCCCTTCGCGTACTCTGACTCTGATTAATACCAATAGCAGCAGCAAAATACATCGTATAAGCGCTATGATCGTGGAGAAGATCCGGGAGATAACTGACCGATTTACATACTATTCCACGAAGACAATTGCTCCAGCATTTACTCCCCTGGACATCGCTGTCCTTGCGGGCAGGAGCGTGGTGACTCGGGTCGCAACTTGGGGGCTTGGCCAGCGAATTGATCATCAATTATTGTCCTCAACAAGCACGCAGAACCGTGGATTTTGAACCGGACAACGCCTCCAGGACCACCTCTGTGATCAACCCCTCCTATGGTATAACTACCTTGTGAGCAATTACCTCTGGGAGAAACACTACTGAGCTGATCACTTTTGGAACCATACTTTCGAGGGAATGGCATCTTCTCGAGAAATCGCTCGCGAAATGTGAAGACACTGAGAAAGTCCGTTTCTCATACCTGTGGCCCCGTCATGACAGGTCTCTTGCGGCTGTGTAGAGCTGAGACCTGCATATGCAGTAATCATCAGCTTCTCTTTATGTGCGAATATCACAAGCAATTAACAATGTGAAGTGACTCAGCCGATCAATTTCGTCTGCTTCATGAAGCAAGCCATCCGCAGAGACCTTCATCACTTCGTTGTGCATTATCAGTGGCGGCTTCCAACTGCTCTCCGTTGGACCAGGCAGCCAAAAGCATCCGGCTGCTATAATTTGAAGCTCCTCCTCCTAATTCTGAGGTTGTGAGCTGCCGATGAAGGAGGCTCATGCCCTGAGGTCAAGCTTGGTGAAGTACACCAGACCAGTGCCGGGTCTCATATCCACACTGAGGCCTCCCAAGATAGATGCCCTTCAACGCATGAAAAGAGACCTCGTTGTGAAGCATCATTCGGCTCTACCTTGATGCTAGCTAACCACACTTTTCCGTCACGGGCTCTGGCAGAAACGTACCCAGCAAGTCATTCGAGCATATTACATCATACCGCTGAGCAGGAAGGAGAGACTTGCATGGTCAGCCTCGAAGTAGCTTGGAGAAGTAGCTTGCCAGTGCGCTTCTTCAGATTAAAGAGACAACCTCATCCTTAGCCGTGGCAGTGGAGACCTGAGACCTAAACTCAGAATGGAATCTTAATACATAGACCGCCGTGATTGTCCTGTTTTGTGAAAGCTCAAGAAATTGACATGGCTGCGGGCTGAAGAGGCTCTTTAGTGGACCGATCCGATTACATAAGCGAGCACTCGGCATACAAGCTCATCCAACCCAACCAACTTCCAATTGTCTTCAAACAGTTCAACATTATCATGAACGAATGAAAACTCTTTCACAAGGAAGGCCATGGAGAGACTAGAAAATTGTCTAAGATGGCTTTCCCATACAAGCCGATAGCCTATCTTACGGGGGCAAATGGTGAGCCCCAAACCACAAGCACGCATCACAGCACTCAAGTAACCTGTCTCCCCAGGCCCAATCCACGCCCTAGCATACTCCGCCTCCCCCGGCGCCTACATCCTCACCGGCAGCGCCGACCGCGCCATCCGGCTTTACAACCCCTCTGCCACCACCACCACCTCCACTCCACCTGAAGGCCGTCTCATCCAGTCCTTCACGGCGCACTCCAAAGAGGTGCTCTCCCTCGCCGTGTCCACCGACAACGCGCGCTTCGCCTCCGCCGGCGGCGACAGGACCGTCTTCCTGTGGGACGTCGCGACCGCCAAGACCCTGCGGCGCTTTCAGCACGCCACTGACGGCCATGTGGGTCGCGTCAACTGCGTCGCGATGGGCGGCGCCGACGATGCGCTGGTTGTGAGCGGCGGAATTGACGCGACGGTGAGGATTTGGGATTGTAGGAGTGGCGGCGGCGCGGGTGGCGGGGTCAAGCCGGTGCAGGTGCTCGATGAGGCGAAGGATGCTGTGAGTGCGATTGTGGTGCGCGGCGCGGAGATCGTGGTCGGGAGTGTGGATGGGCGCGTGAGGGCGTATGATGTGCGCATGGGGAGCTGTGTGACGGATGTCGTGGGCGCGAGCGTGAGTAGCTTGTGTCTTACGCAGGATGGCAAGGCGGTGCTCGTTGGGAGCCTGGATAGTAAGGTCAGGCTGATGGACAGGGAGAGTGGGAGCTGTCTGCGGACGTATGGCGGCGATGAGGAGTGTAAGGGGTGGAAGAACGAGGACTTGAGGGTACAGAGTGTGTTAGGCGGGAAGGAGAGGTTTGTCATTGCTGGGGACGAGATGGCGGGCGATGGGACTGGGGCGGTGGGCGAGGGCGGTCGGCTGTGGGTCTGGGATTTGATGACTGGCAAGTTGGTGAGCAAGCTCAACGTCCCATGGGGCCCGGCGGGAATGGACAAGCTCAAGAGGAGTATTGGACGGGACGGCCTGGAGAAGGAGCGCAAGTACGTCGTGAGCTGTCTGGCATGGCAGGAGGGCGGTTTCGGCACTCAATTTTGTGCTGGTGGCACTTCTGGTACAGTCACGGTATTTGGTCCTGGGTGATCACGCCTTGATCAAGAGTTCTCTACACAGCTACGGGGCGAAGGGCAGCACAGAACGACCCTGGATATCGTGAATCCGAAGTACAGTACGCTATGGTCAAGGCTTGCGAGAAACTTGTGAGCGAAGTCCTGGTTTGAGCAGACGCATGCATATCCAGGTAGTCCATAGATCGATCCTATACGGAAACCGTGGCATTCGATGCCACTTTCGTTTGAGCTACCTGCTCCTAGTCCTCTATACAGAGCGTCTTTCGAACCGTACCTACCTAGATAACATTTTGTTTCGATAAATGCGAAATGCCCGCCAGGCGCCGACCACCCATGTGCCAATGTGCTTCCGCCCACCAGCACTGTTCCCCCTGAATGTAACCCATCTTGCATGACTATCCACAAATTTCCCAACACGATATGATATATGAAGAATGGTGTGCGCGTGGCCGTTCCCGAAACGAGCCTCCCATCCGTCCCGCTTTCAATAAGTATATTAAGACGCTTTCGCTTGTAACATATTGGTGATAGCGCTCAGTTCTCATGTGCAAACTTGAACCAATTTGGCCGGCAGTCCTCCTGGAGCAACCAGGCCTCTCCATCAGTAAAGCGGCCAGTAACGCAGCCCTTGCATTTCGGCGAGTTTGGACAGTTGAAAAAGGGAATGTGCTGGTATCCTATATCTCGGAACCTGGAGCAGTTTTAGCAATGAGACAGAAGCCGCAATGAAAATGGTCGCACATACCAATGGATCCGGTTCTTGTCCTCAAACAGGCCCAGAGCAATGCTGTGTACGGGTGCATCACCCCATCGCTCGTAGAAGAAGCCACCAGCCCTATCCAAGTGGTTGAAGTAGTCCTCATACGTCTGACTCCTCCAGAAGTTCATGTCGCCAATTTCAAAATTGCTCCAGAAGTGGCAAGTCGAGTATCCGTTCGCCTTCTCGTAGTGGTCCGGTCTCCGAGCTTTGTCCACCAACCAATTGATGGCGCTGTTCTCGTGTATATAGTCCGGGTAGTTTGCCAGGAACGCGCTCGTCTCAGGCCAGAGGGTTGGGATGGACTCGGGCGCGTCGTACAAGTTGATTGTGAAACCATAGGTCTTGTTGTGATCTTGCATGTAGCGAAAGATGTCGTAGTCGATGTCGCAGAAAAAGTGCACCTTCGGCTCGACACGCCAGTAGTATTGTGTGTTGGCGAGAGCTGGGTGCTTGTAGAAGAGACCGCTGTTCCATCGGCACATCTGGTGGTAAGATAGCTTGTCGGCGTACTGAATGTTGTTCTCTTTCAGAACCTCGATGGACTCCTCGTAAAGGTCCATGTTGATCCAAGAGGGCATATCCCAGTGTTCTTTCGGTATAATTTCTGTGGTAGCATTGTTAGCGAAGCGTTGTGAAGCAATACAATATTCCTCTCGTACCATAAAACGTCTGCGCACTTGTCAATGCGGATGTCTTTTTCTTGAACTCTTCCGAGAAGGGCTTATCGTTGAAGAAGGTCCATGGGTAGTTGAACTTATGGTTCCATGTCCTCTCCAGGTCGCCCATGGCCTGTAGCATGCCGTCGAGCTCTTCGTTCCGGACGAGGGCCAGCAGGGTGGCATTGATGCGCTCTGTGGGATTCGCACCCGGCGCATAGCCTGGGCCTACGCGACGTAGTATGCCTTCGGGTTCGCCCGTTGCTATTTGGTCGAGAAAGAGTCAGATGGAACCACGGCGAAGAGCATGTATAAGGGACAAGGCAGCTCACGGTCTAGCAGCGGATCCCTCTCATTATTAGGTATGCCCGGCGGCGTCTTGATGCTAGAGCCAGGCTTGAAGATCTGATAGAGAAAGAAACACCACATCATGGCAGCGGCGAGCCCGAGGACTCTGACCGGCCGAGCGATAGCCATAACGAAGGCGACGAGGACGTCAACGTCGATCGTTTGTGCAAGATTTCAGCCGAGGATGGCAAGTCGCAGTCGCAAAGTTGGCAATCGGTTCGATTTATCGGGGCATGACCACGTTCAAGCGCATGCAATGGGATTGGGGGCACGCCAGCGATCAGTGGTGATGGGCCAAGTCGAGGCGATTTGTCGGCTGAAATTTGAATTTGGTTGGGCTGTTGTTTCTAAAGGATCGTCAAAGGGGGTCGTCAAGTCACACGCGTAAATCTAGATGACATGCAAGTTGCCATGCTGCTGTCATGCAAGGAAGATTGCCGGCCAAAAACTCCAAGTGCAACCTCAAGCCAGAAAGCCAGCAAGCCGAGCAGTTGACAGAGCAGGCGTTCCCGAGGTCACCCCAGTCGATTAGTGCAAAGTACCTGGCCTTGACCATAGACGCAGGGCATCGCAGAAGTACTTTTTGATAGTGTCAGCCGTTCTACCAAATTTAGCAGAACGCGCCTCATGTTGCAAACGCGTCAACTTCACTTTCAATGCAGTGACCACGCCGATCTTTTGGTTCTTCCAAAACTTCTGATCGGTCGCCATGAGAAGATGCACATCTGCTAGATGATTTGAAAGATGGCATTTCATGCCGAGTTGGGGGCACTAACGGACGAACTCGTCACGGCTGTTACCAACACCTCTTCCAAGGTGAGCTGCTTATTCCCTCGGGGCCACGAAAGTCCGTCGTATACAGTCTCTCATAGAAGAACAGTCGCAACCAAAGCGATTCAAGTCATTGCGAGAAGCTGCCTACCGCGGGATCAGGGACAACCGTCACCTTGACACAAACCCCTTCACGGTCGAAGAGCAATTAAGGGGTCTCGTGGAGACTTTCTCTGTCATTGGACGTGATGGTCTTTCTGAAGCCCTGAGACAAAGGCTTGATGCTGTCACGGAGCAGTCGACAAGATGGACGCCAGAGTTGTTGCATTTCCTGCTTGAGCTGTCGGATCAGCCTGCAAAGAAGTCAAGTCTCACTGCACTTGAGCAACTATGTCGGGCGACCCAAGACCCAGGACTGGAATTGACATGGGAGGACATTGCCAAAGAGGATGACTGGGCACAAAATCAAGGGCTTTGGAAGAACGTCGACTTCGCCGACAGCTCCGAGGATGAGTTCATTACAGACGCGCAGTCTCAAGTCGCCGACTCGGACACGTCCATGTCGAGTCCCATTCCTCAGGGTCAACGGACAGCGAAAGACTTAGTAACATCTATACCGGCCGAGGACCTGTCGCTTGGGACAATCCGAGAGTCACAGAATTGGCGTCAGACGACCCAGCCTAGAGATGCGTCAGGAAGACCGCAGAAGATACCTGTATCGGAGTATCAAATATTGCGAGAGGTTTTGTTTCTCCTCAATGGCCTGCCGACTAGCTTATTCGGACCAGACTGTGCACCGGCGGCCAAGTTCCAACTTGCGAACATCTCGTGGGATACTTATCGGGCGCTGATCAACTCTTTTGCAGAGTGTGGACGGACACTGCTTCCTCTTCGCAAGTTCTGTGAGACGAAGCAAGACGTTCCTCTGGTACAGGCTTTCCAAGACTCGGTGTGCCAATCACTCAAAACGTTTGACACGCAAATTGCATTGGTCCAAGGGAGGTATATCGAAATCAAGGACGACACGATCGTCAGCTTGATAGCTTTGCAACAGGAGCTGAAGCCACATCTGTTGCCTCTCGCCGGCCTATCGAACGTTGTCCGACAACTTCAGGAAGAGCGTTATGCTCACGCCTTCCGTTTCCTAGAGCTTCTGTATGATGCAACCTGCATAGCACAGCTGAGCGGAGATGAGCATACTTATAGCTACCTTGGAGAGATATTTTTCGATTGTTTCCGGGTCTATATCAGGCCGATACGACAGTGGATGGAAGCCGGCGAGCTGACATCGGGCGACAAGACATTCTTTGTGGCCGAGTCCTCAACACCTGTGCCATTGCACCGTATGTGGAGCGACAAGTTCCAATTACGACGGTCTCAGCAAGGTCTCTTACACGCACCCAGCTTCCTTCAGCCCGCTGTCCGAAAGATCTTCAATACGGGCAAAAGTGTCGTAGTCCTCAAACACTTAGGGCGATTCCACGATTCCTCAGAACGTCCTGACATCTCCTTGCCCGAGCCACCCCTAGATTTTACTACCATCTGTGTCTCTCCTTCCTTCGCTCTTGCGCCCTTTTCCGAGCTCTTCGACGGTGCTTTCGATCGCTGGGTCCAGAGCAAGCACCTCTCCACCTCATCCAACCTTCAGACCATCCTCTTCGAGTCTTGTAAACTCTGGTCCAGTCTCGACTCGCTCCAGCACATTTACTTCATGACCGACGGCTCTCTCGCCGAGGCTTTCACCTCATCCATTTTCGCCAGTGTGGACGCGCACAGCGCCGTCTGGACGGACCGCTTCTCGCTCACCGAGATCGCACAAGAGGCCTTCGGCCACGTATCCTCTCTCGAGCCTTACCGCCTCTCGGCTACCGCTATACCCACCGACGATCCGGTCGAAGCTCGCCGCAGCGTGCGCAACAGCCTTCCTAGCATCAAGGTCGCGTACAAACTTCCCTGGCCTGTACAACTAATAATTACGCGCGGAACGCTTACGCACTACCAATCCCTCTTCACGCTCCTCCTCCAACTCCGCCGCGCAGCAACCACCCTCACATCTAAATTCAAGACGCCCTTTACCTCACACAACGACGACGAGTACGACCAGCAACAAACCTACTACGTGCTTCGCTCGCGCCTCCTCTGGTTCACCACCACCCTCTACTCCTACCTCACCACGCTCGTCCTCACCCCCTCGATTAACACCATGCACGCGGACCTCGCAGCGGCCGAGGACGTCGACGCCATGGTTGCGATCCACGGCGCTTTCGCCAAGCAGCTCACTGAGGAGGCTTGTCTCGGCGCGAAACTCGAGCCCATCATGCGCTGCATGTTAGACATGCTGGACCTCACCTTGGTGCTAGAGGACGGCCGCCGCGGCGAAGCGGACCTGCGAGAGGCGGAGCATCAGCGCTATCTGCGCTATGGAACGCCGCGCAAGCCTGCACCTGCGACAGACGATGAGGCGCCGCCGCCGAGCGCGTTGCGCGGCGTGTATGTCAGCCCGAAGGAGAAGGAGCGCGAGGAGGATGAGACGATCTTGTTTCAATTTGGCAACAAGGAGGTCGGCGATGACGATACTACTGGGTCTAGGCACCGCCACCGCCGCACCGGCACGGAACAGAAGACATACGGGGAGGTGCTGCGCAGTGTAAGAGCGGACTTTGATCGCCACTTGCGCTTCATTGCGGGCGGCCTAAGGGGGGTAGCGAGAGCGTCGACGGACCAGGCGGGTGCGAAGTGGGATGTGCTTGCGGAGATGTTTGAGATGGGTATTGCAGGAGAAGGGAGGAGGTAGCTGGGCATGGCTGAGTATAATTCCGGTAGAGACATAGCTGAGGATGGTCAGTTCACAGCGATGTGCGAGGCTATAGAGCAAGCCTTGATTTTAACAAGAAATCACCATATCGAAGCTATGTGTGAATCGGACAGAGGCTGTCCACAGAATAAACACCATACCATCACAAAATGAACCTTGACGCCACCAGTTGCTCTATAAATCATGCCTCCTTTTCTCTACCGTGGTTCAGCTAGGTATTCGCACCACCTGCCCCTCGCGTGAAAATATTCCTCTCATAACTTGTAAGACTCGAACGCTTCATACAAATGCTGGCTCCACCTCAGTCTATGAAGTGTGGACGTCAGCCTTGGCAAGAGCCTCCGTAACCGCCTCGATCTTGGGATCGGCCAACTCCCTCTTCTCCACCGCCTCGGCACCAACACCCTCCTTCTGCGCCAGCTTCTTCGCCTTCTTCTTCTCCTTGTCCGCCAATTTCTTCAAGCGCTTCTCCTCCTGCTCCTTGGCCTTGGCCTCTCGTGCGAGACGAGCCTCCTCGCCGCCATAGGCCTCACGCCATTCCTCGATCTTGGCTTCGGGGATCTGGCTGAAGAGTGGCTTCGGGGTGCCGAGCTTGTGGCCGGGCTTGATGGCGCCGACTTCCCAGACCTCGGGAATCGAAGGCGAGGGCTCGAGGCCGAGCTGGGCGAAGATCTCCTTGGCGGTGGCAGGCATGTAGGGGGCCACGATCGATGCGAGGAGCTTCAGTTGGTTCAGCGCGATGCCAATGACAGCCGCGCACCTGTCGGGCTCCTCCGAGAGTAGACGGTTGTCGAGCTTGTTATCTTGGAGCAGCTTGTTACCCACGGAGGAAATCGCTAGGATTAGTCTCTGGCCATCCTTGAGCTTGGTCGCCTCCATGAAGCCATTGTACTCCTGCAGCAGTCCGTTGATCTCCTTGACATGTGCTTCCAGTCCTTCGGATGAGTGTTTGGTGTAGTCGGGCACCACTGAGTCGTACTTGGCCTGACAGAACTTTTGAACCCGCTGGTTGAAATTGCCGAGGTTCTTGAGGAGGTCGTTGTTGTTGGCAGAAACGAACTCGGACCACTGGAATTCGCTGTCGGCCGTCTCGGGACGCCGCGAGAGAAGATAGTACCTCCAGATCTGACATAGAATGTTAGCATCTCATGTGCCGGGCGTCGGGTTCCAAGTCCATTGCACTCACATCTGCGCCAATGCCAGTGTCCTTGGCGCTGTTGCCAAACACGCCCACACCCTTAGACTTGCTGAACTTTGTGCCCTCGTATTGCAGCCACTCAGTAGTGGAGAGCTTGTGCACCTTCGTCCATGGCTCCCTAGTACCGATTTGAGATCCTGGGAACATGATGGTGTGGAACCTGCGGGCAGAAGTCAGTTCGCGCAGTTCGTTCTTCGGCAGCTAGAGGTGGCACTCACTGGACATTGTCTTTGCCCATGAACTGCACGAGCTCCACGTCATTGGGCGATTTCCACCATTTCTCCCAATTCTTGCCGTTCACATTGTCCTTGTCTGTGTAATTTGCTGTTATGCTGACGTAGCCAATGCATGCATCGAACCTGTGAAGCGTCAGTATAATCCGATGTAGAGCAAGGACTTGTCAAGCCTCACCAAACGTAGAAGACCTTGTTCGCGTATATCTCGTCATCCAAGCCCTTGACACCCCTATTGATTGGGGTGCCCCATTTCAAATCTCTGGTGATGGCACGAGGGTTGAGTCCCTTGTTGAGCCAGCTGCTCGTGATGTCTATGCTGTTGGAGCTCCACACGCCCTTTTTGCTAGCCTCCCCATACCACTGCTTGAGCTCATCCGACAGCTCGTCAAGGCGGAGGTACATATGCTTCGTTTTCCTCTTCTCGGGTGCAGTGTTGTCCACCTTGCAGTGTGGGTTGATGAGCCACCCTACGCCCTTGGATGCGCCGCCGTCGGTGGCGCTCGCCTCGGACTCCGGCTGGAATGGATCCATGAGCTTCATGCAGGAATCGCACTGATCTCCCCGTGCGCCAGGCTCTTTGCAAAGAGAGCAGTCTCCCTCGATGAAACGATCTGCAAGGAATGACTGATGGTTTGGATGCGGGCAGAAGGGCTGGACCTCCTCGCGCTCGAGAATGAAGCCATTGTCGTAGAGCTTGCGGAAGATTTCCTGGGTGATTCGAGTCTGGTGGTCTGTTGGGGTTCGGCCAAAGATATCAAATTCAATCTCGAACCAATCATACTGTGGAAAATGTTAGCAAATTGACTCCAGATGTAATGTTCGTAAATGTAGACTCACGATGTCCTTGTGGACGGCGTGGTACTTTGTGCAGAGCTCCTCTGGGGTCACGCCCTCTGCAAGGGCCTTGGTCTCGGTGGCTGTACCATACTCGTCGGAACCGCAAACAAAAAGCGTTTGGAAGCCGCGCGCTTTGCACCATCGAGAATACACATCGGCGGACAGGACGCTGCCGATCACATTGCCCAAGTGAGGAACATTGTTCACATACGGCAGAGCGCTGGTGATGAGCACGTTTCGTTTGCCCTTGATGGGCAGAATGGGCGTGTTTGTGGCCATCGTTAGGATGTGCGACGTTGATGTCCAGTTGTAATTTGCTGTGGTGGCTCAAGGTAGCTGAGTTGAAGTCTGTATTGGGTTGAAAGTTGAGTTGAAGGACAAGGGAGGTAAGATCCGCTTTGGGCAAAAGAAGGCGGGGCACGCCGTATTGAAGTCGAACTACTCCCGTCGTGGATGAGTCAAATGAGTGTGTGAGTACTACACCTGGATCTTGCCTCTGGCTCAATTCTTGCAGAGACTATTGCAGAGAAGATGAACATTTGTTGCACAGCTGTAAAAAGGAGTGGGTGAGTCAAAGCTATAGATGGCGAGGGGCACTGCTGGTGCAGGGCCGGGGGCAGGTGCGAGAGCCGATAAGATAAAGATGTACCAAAGTACTCTTTCTTGACTTCGTAGCTAGTAAGCATCCCGCTGCCAAAAGTCTTGTCCATCTACTTCACTCATCGATCTAGTAGCAGACCAGGAAGCATCACCTATAGAATTGTCTTTAAGATAATCGCCTTTGGAATAACCGACTGTAGTATAACCAACTGTGGGATCATCATCTTTGGAACAATTACCTCTGGAATGACCACCTCTAGGTTAGTTCCCTGTGGAGTAGGTGCACTCCAATCCATGTGTCTGTTAGTCAATACTTTTGGCACGGCGCTCTGTGTCTCCGAGTCCTTTCAGGCTGCTAGGGATTCCAATACCAGAGAAAAGAAGTGAATGTAGAGCTTGAAAACTGGATTGAACGCAGTATTTTTCATATAAGATAATCTATGAACCCCGGAAGACCTCCACATGGAATCAGCCCATGTATGTACCAACAAGTGGCCTACCTTATAATGGTTGAGCTTTTAGCAACCAAGTCAAAGGACAATTGGTGTGGAGCTGGATGTTTGTACCTAGGCATGATGAGCTGGTTCCAAGGTCCATTTTTGGGAGGTTCGTTGCAATCTTGGTACCTGCGGAGTCGCGTGAACAAAGTCATGTAGCAGATCCATGGGTGAAATTCTTCCTATGAATTAACGTCTTGTCTTAATGAAGCTATAAATCTGTACCATCAACTGCAGATTCATACAGATAACCACTTCCTAAAACATATAAGTATCGAAGGAAGAGATGGCGTGTCTACCTTAGGCTTCTAGTGAGCACATCGGAAACAAGCATGGCAAGTGGAGACTGCCATGGCACCACCGGACGCCGCTACAGAGCGGCAGGGCAGCAGGGCCAGGTCAACGGTGCCTGTACTCATTGGCAGAGACTTTTCCACCCTTCTTCAATCGTCACATTTTGATGCTGTTCCTCCTGCATAACACACCAGAGTCTTTACCATCATCATCATTCACACATCTCTTCCCACCCCCGCCAGTTACACAACAGCAATAGCAACAATTCAGAAGCTACAGCCACAGCTATCTCAGTATTGACAGTCAGACCTACTTGACAGCCCTGCAGCCAGCCCAAAGCAAACACCCCAAGAGACCCGTCACCACCCACATCAAATTCCTCGACTCCAGACAGATCGACAACCATATCAACGTCACTAGGGCCCGGCGTTCAAATCGCAACATACATCCGCAAACCACCAGACCCCCCGTCACCAAACTTCAGCTATTTCTTGGCTCTTGTCCGGGCACCTTCAGCATTTCACAGCTACTCCAAAGCGCGTTGCGACCTTTGCACTGGACCCGAATATAACATCTGCCCAACGCCGCTGTAGCAGCAGACCAAGCTGCAGTTCAATTGAGCAGAGTGCTGAGCAGCCTTTCGTGGACTTTGTTGGCCACAGGTCGCCACAGCACCTCCGTTGATCCCGAGAGTTTTGTTTGGGCAGCCACGGAAGCGCAAAGCTTTGATTTCTGCATTGGGAAGGCCTGTCCACCTATCCCCAACTTTCCTTTACCAAGGCACCCTGCCTCGACGTTCTTTCAACAGTTGGTATGGATACCAGCAATCTATGGAGTCGTAGGACCAAGTATGTTCCAGCCTTACCTCCTTGACTTTCCTTCCCTGCCCGACAAGCAGATACTGATGCTTTCTGTTGCTGTAGCACCAACAAGCTATCCCTCTCGACCTCGAACTCCAACCACGGAGACCGAAGCTCCTCCTCCTCCAAGCGATTCGGCGGTGAAAGCTCTTCGCACGGGGGTAAGAACCCCTTCAACTCCGTAACAACTCCAGGATCCGGCCTCGCCTCTCCCGGCGGCGCGAACTTCGGCCTAGGCACTGGCGCATTCTCCTCCTTCGGCGCTGGAAAACCTCCAAAGTCACCCGGCAATCCTTTCGAAGCTGTGAAGGGCGCAGCAGACAAAGCTGCTAAGTATATATCCAACGGGAGCACATCCAAGCCCGCTGGCGACACCAAATCTGGCACAGGCGCAGCATCGAAGGGTGGCAAGGACGGCGGTCCGCCCTCCCAGACCCTGTTGCGCAACCCCTGGTGCTTCTGGTTCCGGCCTGCGATTCCGAAGAACGTCTCCATTGCCTACGACGAGACCGTACACGGCGTAGCGGAGGTCAGGACCGTTGAGGAGTTCTGGACTGTGTACCGGCACCTCGCTCGGCCCTCGGACTTGCATCCAGTTAGCGACTATCATCTGTTCAAGAAGGGCGTGCGGCCTATCTGGGAAGACGCCGAGAACAAGGAGGGTGGAAAGTGGCTTGTACGGCTGAAGAAGGGCGTGGCTGATCGGTACTGGGAGAACTTGATGCTTGCCCTGATTGGGGACCAGTTCAGTGATGCTGGAGTGGAGGTGTGCGGTGCCGTTGTCAGTGTTCGTAATGGCGAGGACATCATCAGCATCTGGACTGCCTCTAAGGAGGGCAAGATGATCAGGATCAGGTAAGTCTCGCAAAGACCTCACATGCCAGGGTATGCTTCTCTTACTAACCTACTGTCCACAGGGAAACCTTCAAGAAGATCTTAAACCTTCCTCCCAACACCAAAATAGAGTGGAAAGTCCACTCTGAGAGTCTCCAGCAGCGCATCACGATTGAGGAGTCTCGTAAGGAAAAGACGAACCAGCACCAGCGAGGGAAGCTCCCAAACCAACGCCAAGCTGAATCAGCTACTCAAGCATAGAATCCTTCGAGTCCTTCGGCCTCGCGCCTGCGACGGTGGGTAGATAGGTCAAAAAAATTGGCCAAAAGACGCCAAGCCACGCGTCAACGCGGACCTCTCGCTGTTATGTACACTGAGTCTGATAACCCAGACAAAGTCCCGGAATGGGCTTGATACCTGGGACAGAAGCGACATCCCGGAAGGGGAAGCTCGACAGGGCCTGAGTTCGGATAGCGTTTGGATAGCCTGTGTTGCTAGCGACTGTAGCATCAAATTGACGAGAGTGACTGCGAACAGCGCGCAAAACTGGGATTCCAGGCCGCTTCACACCGACCCTGGCGGCCCTACTTGACCGGCCGTTCCACATGCTGCCATTATATGTGTACCAAGTACGTGTAGTCCAATGGTGGACTTTCCTGTGAGGGAAACATTTCAGCACGATCTATGGATCTCGGGGCAATTTGGCCAGCAGATGTTGTATGTTGTGCAGATTGTAGGCCATTGCTGGAGCAATCCTGGACTTCGAATAACCTTTGATTTTCAGTGCCCAAAATGGAATACCAGGCAAGGCAGTCATGAAACTCGACGACCAGCATTTTTATGGAGAAATCGCTAGATTGAATTTCCTAACATCAACAGGTAATCGTCCACAGAGAGAGGCTCCTAGCTCGTGGAAATGCCAAAGGGTAGGCGTGTGATATTCGACCTACTATTCTCAGGAAATCCAGTATACACCTACATTGAAGGTGTACTCACAAGATGGGCTGGCCTGTGTCAGGGTCGACAAGATTTATTTCTTTTATGCCCTGACTTTGCCCTTGGGATCTCTCCTCTTCTCCCATATCTGCAGGTAGCTCTCGCCCATACATAACAGCTCCCGCTGGACCTTATCTACGAACAAATCCTGGCACACCACCCACTCCCCTCGCGCCTTGTCCAACACCTGCACCTTCCACGTCTTCCGCTCCTCGCCCGTGTCCGCCACATCCTCTCGTAACCGCACGGCCTCGTGCACCACATTGGCCACCAGGTCGTAGTAGATCGGCCCACCGCCGCTGTGCTGCGAGGGATCAGGCTGCACATACGGCGCAACGTCGAGATCGCGCGCGTCAAACGTCACGATCGTTGGGTTGCGCTCGGACACGAACTTGTTCTGCGAGAAGCGCTTGATGTGCAGCACCAGGTAGGGCGGCAGCGGATGCATGAGGCGGTAGCGCCGGCGGTGCGCGAGGTGCTCCTGCGGGGCGCGGCCGTCGTACTTGGAGAGGATAGTGGTGAGCGGGACTTGTGGGATGATGTTGCGCTGCTCCTCGTCTTGGAAGAGCGGCGCGGCAGGCAGGTCGAGGGTGAGAAGGAGGAAGCGGCTGACGTCGACCTTGACCTCGGCGGCGTCTTCGAAGCGCAGCCGGTCGCCGACGTCGGCTTTCGCTGTGATGGCTTGCGACTCGACTTTGAGCTTGCCTTGAAAGACGCGCTGGATCATTGAGCTGCCGGGTTTCGTCTTGCTGCCGCCGAGGCCGAGGTGGAGGTTGTTGAGGAACCAGCTGAGGAATTCCACAGGATCAGACTGGCTGGTCAAGGTGAAACGCTTATTGGATAGCAACGAGATCTCCTGCAGAAGCTCGTGCGGGCTGACATGCGACTTGAAGGCGCGCGGGTTCCATATCTTCCTGAACAAAATACTCGTGCGCTTCACGAGCTCTGACCTGCTCCCGCTGAAATCCTCCAGTATAAAGAAATTCCGCAACGCCGGCACGTGCGACAGCGCCTGCACTACGACGTTGACGTAGTCGTTCTTTTTGATGTTGTTCATGCCCACGAACCCCGGGGCGTACTCCCTTCCGCTAATGGTCAAGCTCGTGCGCGGCTTACGGTCGATCTCGGCGACCTCAGTCTTGGTATACCGTGGATCCGACACGTACTTAATGTCCTCCAAACTCCTGCTCTTGACCTCGTACCCCTCTGGCAGCACATAGACCTTTTGCGTTTCCATGTTGATAAACACATGATGGCCGTCCTCGAGCGCGTGGAAGTAGGCGTGGGATTTGGGACCCCGGCCTTGGAAGTATTTACCACATACTAAGCAGGCGTAGACGTTAATATTAGAGAGCGAGATGCTACACAGCTTCTCGAAGTCAAAGTCGAGCGTGTTGCGGTCAATCGTGTCGAGGTATAGGTCGTCGTACCCTGCTGTCGGCGCGGACTGCCTGATGGGCGCTTTCTCTTGGGGTATGTCATCGTCGAGATCGCTGTCGGAATCTGCACCGTGCCCATTCGTTTGTGCTCCGTTGGCCTTCCTGGGCGGGTGGTCGGCTTCGTCCTGGTTCCCGTTTTCGTGAGCGTCGGGCGTGCTGTCTGCCTCCCCTACTCTCGATCGCTTGGAGGCGGGCGAGTCTGCGTTGAGTTCGTCGTCGAGCGCTTCTGAGGCGAAGCGCTTGGACATGGCGATTTTGAGATTTCGGTTCGAAGCGGAAGTGCAGTGCAATGGCAGTTTGCAGTTTGCAGGGTGAGGAGGCGCAATGAGGTCGATAGGTGGTACAAGAGCTCCGACTGGTGTTGACTCTCGCGGCGTTTGGGGCCTGGTATTTGGCAGCTCTGGTCACCCTGCATCTTTTACAACCATGCAAGCCAGGATCAGGGGTCGGTCGGGCTGAGAGCCATCCTTGACCACTGGAACCCCCCTCCCAAATAGTCACCACTATTCGCAACTAAGCACACCTAAATTTGCATGTTCTGGTCATTGGGGGAGCAGTAAAAGAACGATCAATCGTTCGGATTTTGTGCAGATTTACAAACGTCCTCTATTCCGGACATAACTTTTGATAATAAGAAATTCTGCTGCACAATTAGAGACGGTCGACGGTAAGTGCGCTTCCTGAGAGGGGTGAACCGTGCCTGCTTGATTCTGATATGAAGAATAATGCGCCGCTTTGGAAATAGGCAACGGGGCGTTTTTTGTTGACCTGTCGCCACAGCTCTGACGATTTTCCTTCTATTATGACATCCACAATCAACAATATCTCGGAACCAGACCCGGAACCTTTCCGCTCTTTGAGCAACAGAAACACTCGATTGGCTTGCAAAGGGCATGTCTTAAATGAACATATCACAATACTGTAGCATATAGCTCGCTTCGTCTCCATGATAGCCCGCGTGGCGGCATTGTCTACGAGAGAACGAAGCCCGTATCTTGAATGTTCACAAGCTAAAAGTGACAATTCTCTATTCGTCTCTCCTGGCCAAGTTCGAATGCAACTTGTGCTGTCTCATCAACGAGACACAGACCAGCCCTACCGCGGCCAAACCCAGCGTGGTCAGGAACACTCCTCTGAACGCGTCCATAAACGAGGCGATAACGCCGTCTTTCCAGCCCGCAGGAAGATGCTTGAGCTCATCCAGATCATCCCTTATCCGCTTGATCTCACCAGCTGCGTCCGGCTCAGCTCCAAAGCGATCCCATAGCTTTGTCTTCAGGATGTTCTGGTACACCACAGAGGCGACCGTGATGCCCAGCGTGGCTCCCACCGATCTGAACGCGTACGTGGCGGACGTAATGACCGCCTGTTGCGAATGATCGACTGCAGCAATACAAGCCAACAGAGTGACCGTGAGCATGCCGCCGTAGCCAGCCCCTGTCAAAACGAAGGCGGGGAACGGCACCCAGCTTGGGCTGTTGGCGTCGAGGGTGGCGAGGACCGCTGTGCCGGCCACGAACAATGCCAGGACGCAAATTCCAAGTGCCTGGTAGCGGCCAGTCTTTTTCATGATTAGGCCGCAGCCGATGGACGAAAATGAGACCCCAAGAGAGCCAAACAAGATCCGGATGCCGGATTGGGTTGCAGAGTAGCCGAGGACCTGGAGATACATCGGAACGTAGAAGATGAGAGTCGTGTTGGCCATAGTGCAGACCAGGTTTGTGATGCAAGCGGCCAGAATCGTTCGGCGGACGAGAAGTCTAACGGGAATGATAGGTTGGGCGTTCCGGCTTTCCCAGAATATGAACCCGAGAAGAAGGACCAGTGCAAGAGGCAGAGTCGTCAGAACCAAGGGATCTGTCCAAGGCACGAGGTTGCCTCCCGCGTTGAGGCCGAGCAGCAGCACCACCAGGAATGACATTGTCAGTGCCGCTCCAATGAAGTCAATGCGCGAGAGCGCGGACTTGTTTGACATCTTTGGCGGCACCTTGACCAGGAAGAAGACAAGGACTCCGCTGACCACCACAACGGGCACTTGCACGAGGAAGGCAAGTCGCCATCCCCTCGAGGAGTTGTCGTTGACAAAACCGCCAAATACTCCACCCAGCATGGCGCCGGTGCCGAAGCAGATATTCCCAACGCCCTGGATGACACCTCGCTTCCGTAGCGGGACCAAGTCGGACGCCAGAAACGTCGATATCGACATCATACCTCCACCGCCGATTCCAGCAACCACACGACCGATAATCATCACAGTCGAGCTCTGAGCAAGACCGCAGATAAGGTTGCCGGCCGCGAAGAAGACATTGCTGAAGACAAGGCCCGGACCTCGCCCGAAAATGTCCGTCAATCGTCCAGAGATGGGCTGGCAGGCTGCATTGGCAATCAAGTATGCGGCCGCGAGCCAAGATAACAGGCTCAGTGATTTGAACTCGCTTGAAATTGGAGCCGACAGCGTCGCTATTATAGTTGTGTCGATCGCTGCCAACATTTCGGAGTCAGTAATTACCTATTACGGGGGGCATACCACGTGTATGAGGAGTATTGTCTTTGTACTCCTCATACATGTTCCCTGAAGTGACGCACCTCCGAGAAACACACCCACGTAGGCGGTGGCGAGGATGACCCAGAGTCTGGCGCCCGAGATGTCGCTGGCTAAGACCGTCTGCTCCTGGTCTCGGGTCGAGGAATTACTCTGCTGATGATTTTCGCTGTTTCCGTTCGACTGTCGGTTGAGAAGAGGGGACCTCTCGTCATGGCGCATGTCCTCAAGCGCTGGTGCTTGTCGTGGGTCGACCATGGCATCATTTTGTGGACTCATCTCTAAGGGATATTCAAGGACACACAAAATGAATTTCTGTAGTTGAAGACCAATGTCACATGTTGTATAATATCTATAAGGAGAGTCCCGAAAGGCTAATAAAAAAGTGATGGCTGAGAACTTTGATGAGTTGTTGTAGACGATGTTGCCGGATGTGCGATATCGCCCAATTGACCGGTAAGTTTACCGGATGCGGCAGAGTTTGTCGGCTTAGTCAGCAAGTTTGATAATGAGAACAGAGACATATAGTGGACTGCAGTAGCACAAAACAGGATTGCCCTTGCTTCTTACAACATCAATCAGTCCAAAATTGATGATACACAGATTCGTGTTTTGGGCCGAAGCTCCCATTTCACTAAGAGAGCTTTTGACAGTAGTCTTGATGGCTGGAGAGAAAGATCCGCCCTGCACCGGTATGGAGCACAGTCGCTCTACCAACAAGATGGGACCCTTCAAGCACTTCAACACTCACTCTAAGGCGACAAGGGCCGGACCGGGCTGGACTTAGAGCTCACATCTGCTTCAAACCAACTGAAGACCTCAGTCCATTTGGTCCGTATGGAGCACACATTATTCTTCGAGGGTTCCACCGTTGATCCCATACCGCCACGCTATGTAGCCGGCCGTACCAACCACGCTCCCAACACCACCAGCACCCGTCAACCCTCTCCATCCCGTGCGCTTCAGCGCTCCCGTCCAAGCAGCAAGGCCAACCCCAGCCGCCGCGCCAGCGTACGTGAAGTCGTCGCACTCCACTTGACCCTTGCTCAACAGGAGCCTCCAGCTTCGATCCCTCCACTCGATGTCCTCGCGCCCGTACATACGTTGCAAAGTCGCGCTGGCCAGCAACACAGCGCCGACTGCCGTACCAACGCCCGCTGTGCGAAGGAAGCGCCACTGCCGGGAAAGCGCTGAGAATATGGGCGCGGAAGTCCGCATGCGCTGGACCGTGTCTTGTGCGATGAAGATGCCGCCGCCGATTATCGCGCCCGTTGTTGCGCCGCGAGTCACGCAATGGACGTAGAGAATGGTGTGCGCGAGCGGCTGCTTCTCTGCGGACTCTGCTAGAGGGAAGAAGCGAGACATTCTCGGTGTGGAGATCGATTCAGATCGCTTGCTTTGATTGCGACAGGTCTCATCCGCTATCAGCGCCGTTGAGAGCTTTACAACTGCCTCGATTGAGTCACCGCTGCTGGGTGCGCGCTGGTCAGAGGCTTGCTCACACTTGTCAAACCGCGCAGGCTTCTCGTCTGGACAGCATTCGGACCTGGGAAGTTCCCACTCCTCGAAGCGAGAAGATAGGGCTTGCACGAGGAAGCTCTATGTCAGCTGACGCGTCTCGCGTGCTGAAACGGAATTGCGGATGAATTGAAAGCCGCTAAATTGTGGCTTGACGCAGACCGCAACATTATGCCACGAAGCTACCATAACACGAGTTTGGCACGCGACTGCGAGATGATCGTTCCATACGACAAGTCCGCTTGATTTCAGGCTTGGATTTCCACCCCATCATTGGACTTGTGTGGAAACCCAGATGTGTGGTGGTTCTTAGCAATCCGCTCAAATGCCTAAAGCAACGGACCAACAACCCTCAATACGAACTCCTCGATATCTTGCAGGAAAGCCTCAGGCTCTTCCAGCGCTGCGAAGTGGCCGCCCTACGTAGAAGTGGTGAGCGAACGTCAAAATGGGCTATGCTGGGTTGACTTGGTAGAGGAGCCTTTACCTTCTCATGGGCCCTTCGGAACTGCATATTCGGGTAGGAATCCTTGGCCCAGACCTTTGGCAATACACCAAGATCCTTGAAGAAAGAATAGCCCATCGGCTTCGTCTTGGAGATAGGACCGTGGCCAGATAGAAGGTGTCGATACGGGTAGATGCACCTTGAAATCGACGATGTAAACCAGTACAGCGAGGCCATGCTGAGGATTGTATCCAGCGGGATGCCATCAGCGTCGGACCACTCGAGATACTTCTCTCCCATCCAAGCCAGGAGCGCCAGAGGACTCGCCGATAAGACCAAGCCGATGGTCGCTGGTCGCGTCCCATGTTCCCGTGCATAGGCCAGCCCAGTGGTTCTGAATTGTTCAACTCGCTTCAGCGCTTGCAGCTCAAGCTCCTCAAGTCCCTCGGTTTTGCTGATGTCGAAGTCCGGTGCTTCAGGAATGAGAAAGTTGACTGCGGGCAGTGTGAGCGATTTGTCTCGACTTTAACGGGGTCTTCACTCACGATGGAACGCTTTGCACTCTTCGTGCTCGAAACTCATTCTGCGAGCTAGAAAGTAGCCCACGTCGCCGCCCTGGGCGACGTATCCACGGCCAAAGCCAAGCTCAACCATTAGTTGGTTCATCGCACGCGCAGCGTCAACCAAGGTAAAGTCATGTTCGGTCGGCGGACCGGAGGACAGTGCATACCCAGGCAAGGAGGGTATGATGGCGTGGAAGGGCAAAGTGTCAGCCGTATACTTGGTCCGCAGCAGATCCAGCATCGGCAGAAATTCCAGGAAGGACCCTGGCCAGCCGTGCATGAAGATGACCGGTGTCGCATCCTTTTTATTGGAGAATAGCGCCGCGAAATGGACACTCAGTTGCTCGCCGTCGCCGTTCTTGATGGGGATTTTGAAGTTCGGGAATGAGTTGATGTGTGCTTCCTGCGCGCGCCAGTCGAATTTCTCGAGCCATGTCTTCTTCGCGCCCACGAGCCAGTCGCGAGTGATGCCGAAGTTCTTTCCTTCGTCTCGGGTACTGACTCTGTTTTCCCAGGTATGCGGACCTACTGGAGAAAGTCTGAGGAGCTCCTTGAAGTCTGTAAGCTCTATCTCAGGCACCTGCAACCGGAACGCTTCCGCCTTGTCCGTTGCTCCTTGTGGAAACTTGTCAAAGTCTTTGAAGCTTGCCATGATGTACGTGGTTGAGCAATTATAAGGTCTCCCGATGGAATTACCAAAGCTCTGGAGCATTCGTTCAAGCACCTTGATGTTGAAGCTCCACCGTGGCACACAGCACATGTAGGTTTCACCATCGCGTTCCCCTCACTTCCAAGCATAGCTTGGTGGCCAGCGATCGAAGGCGCTTTGCTTGGCATTCCCGAGCATCGTAAACCACCTCGCGATCGAATAAAACGACTCCTGCAGTTTAGCGAGATCAATTGTTCTCAAAATAACTGTGGTAGTTTTGACACAGGCGCCCACGACAAGCGATAGCTGTCAGCATGAGGCTCTTGTACCCCCCGCCATGCCTTGAGGATGGATTTATAGATCTGGTCCGTTTGTCAAGAATGCTGCAACGATAAAATATGACAAAAAACCAGAGCTTGGTTGCAAAGTGGTCGTCGAAGTGTTTGGCCTACGATGGGTCTGTCCAACCCCGGAAATTGGTCAACAAAGATCAGAGACTGCTGAGGTTCAACGGCCGCTATTTACATACCAAAGCTCGCCTCTTGCAAAGCACGGAAGCACGGAAGCACGGCCATCTACATGGGCCGACATCATGATATCTTTGCTCTCCGAGTGAGCATCTGAGAACAGTCCTGGCAACGCTGACGGTCTTCAGCTCCCCAGACTTTGGTCGATACAGGCTCGAGATAATCATGGCTTCAAAAGACGTTGACAAGCAGCTAGAGCTTTGTCGGCCATCGTCCACCGGCACGCTCGAGACTTACCACATCATTCACACGCCATTTCTAAGGCAAGAGGAACATATGAATTCCTCCTCAAACGAGTCAGAGCGGCTCTTTCGGGGCAATGGTACGTGAAGGGCCACCAACAGAGCTGGGCACACGGCAGACAGACAACCGCGTTCCCAACGGACACATCGATATGTACGATAATGGGTAGAGCATGGTAACAAGAGATTTCTCGGGAGCACCAATCAACCTCGGTTCAGAACGCACGGTCGCTTCCAAAGCACGTCTGAGCATTTTGCTCGGCCGCAGTGGCTCCAGAAGGCGCCAGTGTGCTCATCAACTTATCATGATGCAGAGGACTTCTTTCGGTGCGTGAGCTGCAGAAAGATGATGTAGAACAATTTAGTCCACCAAATGATCCTTCTTTCACTCGAAAAATTCAACACGGAAACCTGAAGCAGATCTGCTGACTGCTGCATAGCTCGAAGAGACGACGATGGTGTGACACCAAGCCACGATCAAAGACGAGAAGCCGTCTGGTCATTCTGCTATTATCGACGGGCTGACCAGAACATTGAGGAGCTATCGTGTCTCCTCAGGTGTCATATTCGTTCCGAACCTAGCTTGCTTGATGCACATAAGCACTTCTGACCGCCTCGCTTAAAACTGTCTGCCATTCGATTGGGAGATCTCTGCAGCCACCAACAGCGCCAGTCCCAACGACATCGCGCCAGAAGACATGGGTTCAGCTCCGCGCCGTTGGTGAAATCCCGCACCCAGGCTTACCCCTCAAGCTGGAGCCGGTAATCCGCGGACTGCGTCGAGCCTCGCGTAGTCTGTCGACCAGCTAAAGAGAGACTGGCGATCGGACACTTTGCAGTTGAGCGTAACAGCTGGTATATCCTGGATGAGCATACATAATGGGTGTTGCGCTGCGAGTACTTATCAGTGCCCTCAGACCTGGCCTTTCCCCTACGACCGGTCGCTAACGTTGGTCTACGTCTTCACTCGTTCTGACGGCATACAACATTTTCACTGAATCCGTGACTGGATCTCCCAGAGCACACCAAGCCTCCGACTTCCGACTCCACACACGTGGATGTCACCCAACTTCCATGGCCTGGCCCTCTTCTGCGTGCTGATTCGTCACGGGCTCGCTGCGACATGCTGCTGACGCGTGGATGCTACAGCCTTGCAGTCCGGCTGAGAGCCAAAATTGTGGGGGGTTCTAGAAGACTTGTCTATGCAGGCCAACTATGTTCTGTCACACAGAGAACTGCTGCCGCGTTTGATAGTGCATTGAGGGGTCCCCAACCTTTGGTGCCTCAAGGAGCTTCGAGGCAGCACGCTTAGTGGCTGTCATCAAGCGAAGGACTCAGAAGCTTCCACTTTGGAGTCAGATGAGTCACAAGCCCGTAGTGCTCTTCTTCCGCCGAAGACTCGACCCAAGAGGCGCGACCAAAACACGGAGCAAGAAGGGCCAAATATCGTGACTATGCGAGTCAGGGGTCGGAGCACCAGCGTCCATTTCCCCACGCTCTGAAGCCATCGACAGGCACACATCTGCGCATGCACGCCAGGCAACCCCTTTCCGGCTCCCTCTTGCTTCCACAGCGCTTCTAGTGCGCTTCCGAGGGTGGCTTCTGTCTCATGTGAGGGCTCGGCACCACTCACACGATTCCATCACGATCAGTGACCGGCCGCATCGTACCGCTCTACTCTAGGGCGTGCATGTATGCATGTGTGTGTTTGCAAAGCAGGCCTATGGCCCGTCTAGGAAGCTGTGAAGCCAGCAAGCAGTATTCTGGGCCCCTTCTAGAAGAGAGGGCGGTTGAGGGATGACGCCGGTAGACCGGACGACGGTGCAGCGTTGCACCGATGCGTCTGTGTTCCACGCACGCAACAGCAGCCTTGCGCGGGATGCGCGCCAGTCCACGCCGCAGGTATGAGTCGGAAGCGCTGGGCGCCCGCTGCGAGGAGGTGATGTGCTTTCGTACTTGAGAACGCACCACGCTTCTAGAAGCCCCGAGCTGCGGCTGCGGTTGGCTGACTGGCAAGGCGGGTGCATGTGCATGCGGAACGGCGTCGGATATTGTGGGAACGAACTGGTCGTAAGTCCCGAGTCCGCTCTGATACTCTACTCATGCGACAAAGGATTCGAGCCAAGCTTTGGAAAGCCAAAAACAAGATTGCTTGAGGCTATTTGCCCACGAGGGCGTCATCTGTAAGCCAAGCGCCGAAAAGGTAGTTGTGGCCAGGACAGCCGTTTGTGATGTGTGGGACAACGGGGTCGAGCTGTCTTGCATGTTGATGATGATGGAATAGCCTGGCAGCCCTGGTGTCGTAAAGCCATGTTCGGTGGTCCACGTCCTTGTTTGTGAGCATGCAGTGCATGTGAGGGGGAGTGGTACCCATGCCAGTGGTGAATAATCTGCAGCTGGTGATGATGGAGGTGTGGGTTCCCGACCACACACGCACAGCCGCCCGCTGCAGGAAGGGGCTTTCGATCTCAGTGGACGAGTCAGTGTCACGAAGTAGCATCTCAGTCCGCAGCGTACATGTTTAATTCCTGCTTCTTGGCCTTGCGCCTGCATACGAATATGGTTGTCCTGCATCGTGACCTTACTTGGTGGTAGGGGGCCAGCCGGGCGGAGGTCTAGGAGGGTGTAGCGGGAATCAACGGGTTAAACAATGGGCTAAAAGCTCCGTCTACCGTTTCTTCGTGCTGCTGCAAGTCGCTACGGTTTTGGGAAAGGGCGCCATTGCAGCGCTGGCGTATCTCGAGAATGGAAGATGGCCGGAGCAGAGAACCCCCACGCTGCGCTCGCTTGCGAGCCCGCTCACTTCTTGTTCACACTGACAAGGTGCTCACATTCGGGGGAAAGAGGAGCAGTTCTACGGTACGTGTGCTACCGGCAGTGTAAGCACCAAAAAAAGAGTGTCTGTATGGCTGGGGCGTTGTTCACTGCCTCGGCCGGACGAGCCAAAGATAAGACCAAAATGCAGCCTTCAAGTCCACCCGGAGCCGAACCCACTCCTAGCTGGATCCACCCCGTGATCTACAATGCAGCCGAGCCCACCCAGTCGCGCGCCCTCCCCTCCGCCGGCAATTATAGTATGCAGTAACGCTCCGTGGTAACCAAGGGGGGGAGAAATAAAGGTTGACAGCTGCGAGCCAAGCAACTACAGCGCACAAAACAGCGGCGCAGACGTCTCGATTCTGCTACCACCTCGTCCCCAAGATGTGTGCTTAATTTAGCCTACACGAGGGCAGCAGTGTACGGGGCATGAATCTCGCCTCTGCTTCCGAGACGCTGCGCCTCCGGATTGGGGGAGGGGGCATGGTGTCTCATCTCGTCTGCGGTGCAGGTTGCGTACATTGCAGTACAAGACTGCTGACGTTCGGTAGCTAATCCCCAGTGCGTACCCGCCCACACATCATGCAGCTGCTCAGTACGAAATAGTTGGTATGCCGCAGGGGGGCAGACAAGTCAGGTCACTGCATGCGCGTAGAACCAGGAGACTTTTTCCCATCATCGCCTGTTTGGTAATATCAGAGCCCCTTTAAGGACGGTATTGGATGCATAGTAGAGGCATCATATTGTCGGCAGAGCGCCTCAGTTCGGTCACCGAGTATGCGGGCCGGTCGTTGTAACTTTAGTTCTTGAAGGATGAAATGGGCTGAGAGAGACCTCGGTCAGTGGGAAGCGTGGTTTCTGGCTGAGCATTTGGCGATGGCACGTATTAGCTTGCTTCGTGGGCGAGGCCATCTCTATCGACATTGGCGTACTGTTGGTCAGTAGCTAGCTCTCTGTCACTTTAATGGCATGTTGGCTTTCTGGCAAAGTGGTTTGCAGGCATCATGATTTCGATTGTCCTGTGTTAGATATAGATACAATGTACACGTAAAGACGACGAAAAGCTATTTATGTCCATCATCCATCATCGACCATGCATCATGCATCAGTGTTGTGCGTCGTAAACCCATTTCCATAGTGTTGTACAAAGTCAGATGTTCCGAGCGTAGATCGCATTTCCAATCCCATGCAAGCCTCGTCTCCACCGAGGTCGGGCCGTTTTTCTTGTCGTGATATCCATATTTGTCCGATCTTTGTCGCAACGTTTTATGATCGTGACCATCGCGCTAATTCGGAATGTGGGAGTATTCGAGGCACGTCCATCAGAACATGATCCACTCCACCTCGACCCCAGGGCCCCCAATGCAACGCGTCCAGCTGAAGGGCGCACGGCGCACCAAGCTTCCCAGCTTGCTCTCCTGCTGACCATCCCTGCCCTCGCCGACCCAGATGCGCTCCAGCACATCCAGCGCCGCAAGGTTGTTCATGTAGCCCGACCGCGCCATGATCTCGCGGCACTTAGCGCGCACCATGCCCTGCTGCATCTCGTTGACACACTCAGAACCCGCCACAAACAGCGGCCACAGCAGGAACTTCTCAGCTGCCGAGCCGGCCTCGAGGCTCGTTGCATAGTACACAACCTGGCTGACCAGGTTGCGGAAGTTGTTGTGCCCGCTGGGCACGTTCGGACTTGCCAAGCGCTCCGTGTAGAGCAGCGCTGCGTAGCGGAACGCCTCGGACAGCGAGCCGAGATCGCGGATCTGGGCAGGCGTTGGGGCGAGACCGGCGGGGAGCGAGGCGAGAACGCGCGGGGCATCGAATTCCCATGATTGGAGGGCTATGCGCGCATCTTTCCACTCGCGCCAGAAGGTGGAGCGGTGGTCGTCGTATGCGGAGGAGGGTGAGGTCGGAGACAGCAGGTGCTCTTCTTCGAAGGGACCACCGAAAGCGTTTGCATCGTAGCGGGGCTGGAGCTTGCCAAATAGATCGGCGCTCAAGTGGTGGTTGTGTTGAGGTTTGTACATGTGGCCAAGTGGTGACTCGAAGGGTGAATGTGAACGAGACGGCACGCCACGCGGGGTGGGAGTGCTGAGCAGGGGTTGCACTGATCGGTGTTGAGACATGAGATTCAGTCTGCCCAGTTTGATAATGGTCTTGAAAAGCTCCCGGTCGCAGCCGACGAGATTCTCGGCACCCGGAGGAAGAAGCTGCGCATCTGGCATCACGCCGTAGAAGGAAGTGTTCAGCTGCGCCTCGCGGTCGTTGATGCTGGCGGAGATAGCGTCGAAGTAGGTGAAGAGAGCCTCCATCCACGCTGAATCCCTGGATGGAGGGAAAGGAGATGATCGTCGCATGCCAAGAATCTTCTTCACGCCTGCAAATTGCGTGTGAAACTTGGCGATGCCAGACTCGGCCATGCGGTAGTGGCATAGCAGCAGAATTGTGGCCAAAACTGCGTCGCCTCGTGCTTTCGTGGGATCGTTGAGCTGCTCGTTCAAAAGGTGCACAGCCAAGTTGCGGTGCTGGTACTCCTCCGATAGCGACCTGTCGTCCATTTGCGACTCCGTGGGAGGACGAGGCAAAGCGTGCGGACCCCTCTCGTCCTGGTCATGCGTTAGGCTCAACTTGCGTTTCATTCGCAAGTTGCATGCGGCCAGGGCGCAAATGGCGTGCTGGAGACTGCGGCTAGTCGCGGCGAGCGCAATAATGTGCTCGCGGAAGGGGTTGGTTGGTCCGTCAATGAACACCATTCCAGGGCACATGGTGTTCTCATAGTAGTCCATAAAGAATGGAATCTTAGCAATGAGATCCTGGCTCACTGGAAGCACTGGCTGGTCCATCACCGTTGGCCAAGGGAGGTTGAGAGACCCCTTGTCCTCCGCTGGTGATTGACCCCAGAAGTGCCTATCAGATTGCGCACTGTTGCTGTAGGCGTCCAAACCAGGCGTGGCTGGGAAAAGGGAAGGACATATTAGTCCTGACGAGCCTAGTAGACGTATTGAGAGTTGAACAGTATCTCACCAAGAGGTTCGTACTCCATCAACCGGCTGCTCATTTGAGCTTCAAAGTGATCCATGTGAGAATGGACACTTGAACTGGGTTCAGATGGAGCGTAGACCAGACCGGGGCAGGAAGTAGGTGCCCGACCATGCCCGTGGTCCATCATGATGGACGATGCTGGGCTTTGCGGGACCGGCGAGTGGCCGCTGTTGAAGCTTTCGGCATACATGTGCGGCGGGCTGGTGACGAAGGGTAGGTCGTCCCGTGAGAAACCGGCGCTCATTGGGGACATGTATTCCGTGTCACTCAGAGAGTCGATCGATGCCGAGAGCGGCGGAGGTGGTCCGTGGATGAGGATGGGGCCCAGCTTTGGGAAACGAGGACCATCGCCTGGTAGGCTGGTCGAATAAGGGACGTTATGCCAGTGACTCGGGATTGCTGGCAGCGGTGGCGTTGGCTCAGCTTGTGACATTCGGGAAAAGTCGTAGCTGTGATATGGCGCTTGAGGCATGGAGCTGGCATAATGATGCTCGACCGGTCCATCGGCATCACTTCGAACACTTCGAGGGGACAGAGACCCTGCCTCTGACCAATGCCCAGCATTTGCCGCACTCGTGTGCCCGTGGCTACCATGCACGCTGGAGTTTGCACGAGCCCTGGGAGAAGACTTCTTGACGGGTTGCACTGGAGGTGACTTGGCGATTGGTAGTGACAGTCCACGAAGTTTCCCACGGCTGGCAACGCCCACTCCCCACGTCAACTGAGTCTTGTATCCGGAGCATTCGTTTCCGATTTCCAAACACTGAGAGCAGTACGGCCTTCTGCGGTCACACTTCACGCCCCTCTTTGAGCATGTGAAGCAGTCATCGGCAGCTCCACCTGCGGGCGCACGTCTTCTTCGCTTGCGCACGGCAGCCGCATCGGTCTTTGGGTTTGACGGGACCGGTAGTGGGACGGTCATGTTGGCGGAAAGGCCAGGATGTAATATGGCGAGTGCTAAAGAAAGATAGAAAATCGCGGTAGGTTCGCAAAGGGATGAAAGCCAAGGGGCACCGGAGTCCTGGTCAAGGTGATAGGCAAGAAGAGGCCAAAACGTCTACAACAATGTTGACGGGTTTGGATGAGTGGGATATGTTATGTAGAAGGAGTTGCCACAGGAGACTGGCCGGTGATCATGAATATGCAGGACGATGCAGTATGAAGTGATGAGATGGGGTTTGAAACTCATGAAGGAGTAGATGAGGTGCCTCCTAAGTAGTAATATGTTCTTGGGGGTTGAAGCGAGCGTGGTGTGTATAGCCGTCTGCTTGAATTGCAACATTGTACGAGCCCTATCCATGGTGGGCTACATGTAGGTACATGGATGCCCATCACTTATCAAGGCAGGGGGCAGACTGCACAAAAAGTGGCCGGGGAGGCGAAGTGCTAGAAGAGAGATCCGAGGTGTGTGGGTGGATTGTAGCATTGCGGCACCATGGCATGGTCACCATGGAGGGAGGGGAGGGAAGTGCCCAGGGGACGTCATCGAGCCCTGGTCGTCAGGGTCTCTTGAGACCATCCTCCTGCTCACGAGTGGACACTCGTCGCTGGAAGTAGCCGACCTTTCGGGGTCATTGTGAACACCGGCTTGAACAACGACGGGGACGTCACGGAGGTTAAGCGCAGTTGGCCCATAATAAACCGAATCGCGAACGACAAGCCTTTCTGTCTTGATTCAACAGAGTGCGCAGATCAAAATCGCACTTGATGAAACGAATAACTGGCCAATATCTCACCTGAAGGAGGATTGTCCATACGACCTGGGATCACCTCTTGTGTCTTGCGGTCTGTCTCACAACAGACGACAGGGACCGTCATCATCGAAAAGAGGGTATGGGAAACAAGCACAAGTCGGGCCCATGGTGTGATCCAGGGGGTGTGGGTGAGCACCGAGGAATGAGGCAGTGGGGAAGTGTCGTTGCATGTCGTTGTGGGCTCGCAGAGAAAAAGGTAGAGACTCGGCGCGTCGATCATGACCCTTGACAGTTAGTGGCGTTTCCCAAGATGCCCTGCATCTTCAAGGACATGGTCATTACGGGAATACTCGATGAGTGGGGTGTTTTGATTTTAGGTTAGCGGGTCGCAGTGGTCCCTCTCGGTGAGCTGCGAGTCTCGACAAGCAGGAGACAAGCAGAGGCCGGCTCCATCAACAGCGACGGCCTCCACCCGAGGGCCTGCAGCGATCTTTGCATTCCCGCTTGCACGAATGAGAATGATCGAGCAACGTCCATGACCTCGACTGGCCGGCTCAGGAGCTGGGGGTGCAATCCCCTTCTGGAGCCAGTAGAAAGAGAGAACGGAGAGAGAGTCTTCCGGCGGACATTGGCGCGAGAGGAGCATGATGTTGAGTTCTGATTGGACCATTGCCGGCAAGGCCCGACAGACGCTGAACGTTCGGACGAAAGAGTTCGTGAGGAGGGCGGAGCCCATGACTGGTGGGCAAAGCAGGGGCAGTTGAGATGACAGTCCCGGATCCGCTCAGATCATCAACTCTAATCGACGGGTATCGATTTCCAAACACCGGGGTTGACTCCGTTGAGAAAAGCTTGGATCGAACCGTGGCCGGACACTGAATGAATACTTTTGCATCGTCCTTGGAATCCCCATTGGAGCAGAATGTGATGAGGTGACGTTGCAAACTGTTTCTCGCGCTTCACGGGCTTTGGACTGCCGCGTCTCTGCTACGTCTGAGAGGGGTTAATGAGAAATATGCCTCGACCGTGTAGGTATAACCATGGGCCAAGACCGGCACCCAGAGCACCCGCAGCCGTTGGACCGGCCCCTAGCTGCAGGGCCTCTGAGGTTAATCAGAAGCTCTAGTCCACAGTAGTGTACTTGCGAGATCAGCAGCGAGCGAGAGACACAAGCCCACTAAACGCGCCCACGCCGCGGACGCGCATGGTCGGGTTATTGGTCACCGGCTTGGGGGAGTGTTGTCACGAGCTTCGTGAAACCGCATCGCTCTCTCTATCTTTGGCCTCGCAAGGTATCGACTCAGAGCCCGGCCAAATTCCGCGCCACGTCGCTGCAGCTGTGCATAATTTTTGTGGACGTGAATGTCATCTTTGGGCTGGCGAGCTTGCGCTTGTGCTGGGCGTGCTCAGGTACTCTGCCCGGAAGAAGAGCTCTGTGCGAACTATCTTATTCACGATTGGCTTTGTCCTTGTTCCTCTTGACGGTAATAGCAATCAGCACCAAATTTTGACCACCCAGCAATTTTCCCGGATTGACGTGAAGTTTAGCCGCCATTGATGAAAGGCGGTCTGTTTTGGGCGCAGGCACTTGCGCATAAATAAGTTCCGCCAGGCACAAAGCTTATCGCGACGAATGTTCACGGTGGCCCACCGCAGCTTGCCGTTCGGGCCTATGGGAACGAAACTTTTCGTGTCTCGCGAATCTAGAGTTTGTCGACCACCTTGCCGACTGTGGGCTCGCTCCGCGAGGCTTGTTGATGGCACTGACCTGCTGGTTGTCTGTGGTATCACGAAACGTGCAGTGGTTCGCCCACAAACTGCACAATCTGGTGTCGCTGTGGAGAGTCTGTAGCAT
Source organism: Plenodomus libanotidis (assembly GCA_022609195.1). Lineage (NCBI taxonomy): Eukaryota > Fungi > Ascomycota > Dothideomycetes > Pleosporales > Leptosphaeriaceae > Plenodomus > Plenodomus libanotidis. The sequence continues at coordinate 204,108 of JAGKQA010000013.1, read as the reverse complement.
GATCCCTGGGCGATCTCTCACGAAGCTGTGTGGCGTGGGGGCAACTGGGGGCCAGGTAGGACAAACCGCAGTACGGTGGAGCTGTCCACTCGTCTGCAGTGCCGTCATTGTGTGGCCGTTGTAGCAGATGTGTTGGCGGCCCACACGAGCACGGTGGGCTGCTGCTAGCTGCTAGGTAGTCCTAGCAGTGCCTGATCATTCGGTGATTTTGTCTGTGTCGATGGCCACGGATCGGATCCGTCGACAGCATCGGTAAGTTGGACATTCCCATCCCAGTTCGAAGTACCACAGTATATAGCAGGAGTCCAAGTTTTGGTAGCGTCACATCTTGATATGTGACTCTGTAGACTTCGTGTGTCAAGTGTCAAGTTGACTGATGACTGATGGTCATGCATCTAGTCTATTGCGTCCAGTCCCTGATGCAAGCGGCCTTGACCTTGTCTCTAAAGAAGCCCAACCAATTCTCTGGCTTTGTCGCACAGAGTTCGCGATTTGCGAAGACGAAGCACACACATACCACAGTATGGCAACTTGGAGGAAGTCCAGACTCCGAGAACGTTTGTCCGCTCGAAGCTGTATTGGAGGACTGGTAGCTTCCACGTGCTTTGGATGGCAACCACGTCGAGCCTCGGTGGAAATGGCGTTCGACGGTGGTCTCTGTGGCTGTGAGTCGCGACGCGGCTTGGTACCGGTAGATGAGACACCACCCATCAGTAAGTAGTGCTTCGATCGGGCTTCGAATGCTTCCATGGCCGTTGACTGCCAGGCCGTATTGGCAGCTGGTTGGTTTGACGCCGTCGCGCCGAGGTAAGCCACTCATGGCACCCCCATCAGACCCATCGGCGCGGCCCCCTTTTCTTGGAACTCTAGGCCCGAAGAGGAGCTGAAGCCGGCGCTGCTGCGCAGGCTGCGGCTGGCGGCTGGACACGGACAGGCTTCCCTGGGCGTCGGCCGCCTCCGTAAGACCCTGTGACTCGAGAGCCCTTGTTCTGCTTGTCTACGCCTTGGGGGTGGGTGCTCATGTCGAAGCTCGGAGAGCAGGCGGTTCAGCAGACGGCCAGATCACTTTTAGAGTTGTGATAAGGAAAACAAGGCGGGGATGGCCAAGAGCGAGGGCCGGGTTTGAATGCTTGGTAGGGCCGGAAGCAAGCGAGGGGGGTGTGTTATTGCCGTGCCGATCATCAGAGCGTCCAAAGTTGCGTGAAGATGGGAAATCATCACATGTGCACAAGCTGACAAGACACGCCAGCTTGACCAGGCTTGACCTGGCTTGACAGCTCCTGTGTAGTTGCAGTGTGACCAGATACTATGTCACGCCGTTGGCAGCTAGCTGCACCTGGCGTCTGGCGCCGATATGGGTTTCACTTTGACAAAGTTGACAGACTGTTGACAGACTTGACAAGCTCTTGTCTTAACTGCCAAAGCAAATAGCAAGCGAGTGCGATGGCAACATGTGCCAGCCCGCGATGATTCGACCGACCGTCGAGACTCGAGACGTCGCTGGATGCATAAATGGGCCAGGCCGACTACAACATGGAAACGTGAAGCGCAATTTCCGTGGTTGCGTCCAAGCATCCGCAAAGATCCCTGGTGAAGCTGAGAGGGACTCTGGGGAGATGGCAGTACTACTGGATGTCTTGGGCGACATCTGGAATGGGTCCGTGGGCGCTGGAGGATGGAGATACCAGGAGTGACGCTGGTACATAGTAGTTTGGCTTGACTGATGTTGTTTGGTGATGGAAATGTCGAAGATCTTGGACCCACTCTCTCGCATGCTTCCATGTTTGGGGGGACGGGAAATGTGCACAGACATCCTCGCGCCGCCTACGCTAAACTTAGTCCTATAATGTAGGAACAAGGACGAAGTACATAACGGTATATACCATGCATACTACAGTAGTGCGTATCGAAGTACTTGTCCACGTCCTTCTCACCCCTCCTCCTGCCTCTTCTCCCTGGCAACTTGTCCTCACGTCCAATCGTTCCGAATTAGTCCAGCATCAAGTGTCTTGCCGAACCTCAATGCTTCAGCTCTTCGTCTTGTATCAACTCCTATTCGGTCCACTCTCGAAATGAAGACACAGCACATTGGCCTATGTGGGACTTCATACGCATCACTGCCAACTCTTCGACTTTCCGTGCTTCCGTGATCAATATCTAAGCTTGCTGCAGGCGTCCAAAAATAATCAGGCTATGCCCGAGTATCTAGAAATACTAAAATCACATGTAAAAGAACCGCTCATTTCATCTCGCTAGTCTAAGCACCCGTTCATCGAGTCAACCCCCCCCACAACTCTCCGTACGAACTCTTGCAGCGCGCTACGTGCGACTCCGTGCTCCACTATACTACCTACTCTGTGGATCTATCCGCTGCAGCTTATTTTTCATCCTGGCAGCTTCTTAGATCCGCTGGGCTGGAGCCGCCTCCATCGCTGGGCACTCCTGTGCCAGTCTGCCTTCTGCAAGACATCTTCCTGGGCCCGCGAGTCATCACTCGTCGGAGTGCGCCTATGGCCTACATTGCCTCGGTTTCTGGATTTTTCCAAAATGAGATCGTATCGGGCACCGAGGCCTAGATTACTTGGAATCGAGCTGCTTCAACTGCCACCGCTGCATCCCGTGTCAAGCCCAAGTCCGTCATCCCCACTTCGCAAGAAAAAGCAGTGAGGCGTGTCTTACACTTGCGTGGGCGACGACAGGCCTGGAAAGACCCCAAGCCTGACGCCATTCGCTTCTGGACGGTACCCCGCCGGCACACAACGGTCGGTTGCAAAGTTCAGCAAGCAGCGTATATGGCGCCAACGAGTCTCTCAGCTCGCCATCTGGACTAGCAGGTCTTCCCCATATTAAAGCCATCCTGAGGGGCTTTCGAAGCGGTCACGCGCACTCAGACTTACACAATCGCAAACGTAATATTCCACAAAACCTACGGCTACGAACTTGAGAGGGCAATAGGGTTGTATCCATGGCTGGCGGCCCGATGGTGCCTCAATCACGATACCCACTGGCCTGTTGCCAACTAGACGGGTTTGGGTTTGGACTGGACTGCCCCTCTCTGCTCGCTGTGGCTCGCCCTGTACGCTAGAACGCCGGAAGACTGCGTAGAAGCTTGCTTCACACCATCTCCTGTCTCCGAGAAAGCGAGCTAACTCCCACTGCCACCCAGTCCCGAGCCATCCCGCTCTAATGATGTGTGTGTGGATGAGGGCTTGTTTGCGGCCGCACCAATGAGGTACCTGTAGCTCTTACCTTTTAGCCCCGTCTGCGTCTACTGGTACACCGGACGGACGACCCTGACGTGATCAACTGCAAGCCACCATTCCCCCCTCCACTCCCCCGGACGCGCGAGTCGGCCGGAGAAGAAGGGATCGCCAACCAAGGTTGTGCCCGTCGTGGCTCGCACTCGTGGCCGAATTCGTACACTCTTTCGGCCTCTGTGTTTTGATGGTTGTGAGCTTTCAAAGCCCGTGAAACATAGGCTTCGATGGAAAGGTATCTCGAGCCGAACTCACATTGTTATGTGTTGGGCCCTTTCTTGGCCGAATAGTAAAATCAAGATCCTGCCCTGAAACCCCCCACCTCAGACAGGTCATGCCTCTCTGCACCCCACGATCTCAAGGCTTCACAAACCAGGGAAAATCAGATCTCACTTCGCTGTGTGGTGGAACCCTGCGGCTTGCGCCTAACTTGAGCTGGTCAAGATAAGTTGGCTGTTCAACCAGTCAAGATCATTTTGCCTGTTCCTGGACTTCCTGCACAACCAAAGATTCTGGTACGTCCCTGAGCAGTATCTCCGGATATTACTGTACTATAGGTGCGCACTCTGCCTAGTGCTCAACTGACGAACAGCCCAGGGGCCGTTGTCATTTGCTGCTCACTAGGAGGGGCCCAATGATGGAACGTTGCAATCTGCAGGCTAGACTCCTTACGGTAGACTGTCCCACCAATCGGAATTCCATCTTCCACTTTCACCCTCTCAAGGGTGTCTTTGCCTCACCACTTCAGGCTGGCAAAAAGCACTGCCCACAACTGCCACACTTTGACGACGAGGCGAGTTCTCAACACGAAAGCCCAACTATGCTGAGAGTGAGACACCCTCGCTGGGCGCGGGCAGGGCGGTAAGTGGACTACAAGACGCTGGGGGTCCAGAACGCCCTGCACGTCCAACCTGAGAGCTTCACCAGGCTCACGCGACTTGACGACGAGTCGACATGCATACACGGGACCCGCGGGTCAGCGACAGACCGTCAACGTAGCGTCGTGCAGCCGCGCGCCGCCTCGTGCCAAGAACGGACAAGGCTGCGGGCGAGGCTGCAAGGGGACCTCCGGCTCTTCGCTGCACGTCACCTTGGCAATTGCGCTCGGTCACCAGACGTGCGACTCTTGAGCCCTTAGAACTCTCGGGACCCTCACAAACCTCGTGGGGCAATTGACGACACAGATCCTCCGCGCTCGTCGGCATCGATGCCGTGGCCCAAGCGCTTTCCCGCAGGCGTGGACCCCCGCCATATTCGCCCAAGGAGGAAGGCAAAGTGGCGCCTGCGGTGGAGACTTGTAGAACTCGGGAATCGGGTAAACTGAGACTGGCAATCGTGGGCAGACATCCCCGGTGGAAGCTAGCCTGACCCAGCTCGCTGCTGGGTGACATCACCCGACGCGGCTCGACGTGCAGCTCTGCTGGGGGCGAGTTGCTCGTGGCAGGAGAGACATGTGTGAGATCTCGAGCACGCATGGTTGGCGACGCGAGGCTTGCGTGGGGTCTCGCAGACGCCTCGCGCCGTCATACCTGCACCTCGTCTGCCATCCTCGACATGCGTGGGCGGGGTGGCTTCGGCGGCATTTTCCTGGCGGCGGGGACGCTTGAAGGAATTTGTGTCATCAAAGCTGACAGGTGTGGGTTGCAAGGCCGTCACACAAGAAAGACAATATTGGCGGCCTTGCTCTTCAATAGGATCATCAACCTGCTGATGGCTTTGCTCAGACCATCCTCCAGCCTGGTCGAAAGAGCCGCGGCACCCGGAATATTTCCACACCTAGTGTTGTTGCGCACGCCGCTCACCTCGCACACAGTACATGAGGCTGATGACTCGCCTTGACATATCAACAGGAGGAAGTCCTCACCGATGTTCAAAATGTCTGGTGAGCGTCAGAGGCTGCTGCAGGTTGTATATTAATTGCTCGAGCAAGCGGCTCGGGCGACCTGACAGCACGAGCATCACTACATCCAGTTGTTTTCGTCGCTGCGTGCCAGGCTGTCAAGAAGGCGACAAGCAGGCGGCGAGCAGATCTGCAGAAGCGAGCGACTCGATGGTTACACGGTGCACGCTAAAGGCATCAACTACTATCACTCTGTGACCGGCTGCATGGCAGACACCATGCCGGCCCACTGACTGTGCGTTTACCCACCGCCAGGCCTCGGGCCGCAAGCCACGGGTGAGACGGGACACTCCCGAGCGCTGGACTGTTGCACAAACCCACTCATCTGCGAGGTCAGACGAGTGTCGGCTGCTTGCAGGATCTGGCCTACGCGCTCGAGGCGACGCGATATACATGCACAGGCCGCTAGGGGTGGAGGCACTGCTGTTGTGTAGAGTGACAAGCGTCCGTCTATCAATCTGCTGAGGCTTGCCTTTGTTCTGCGTGCCAGACGCCGCGATTAGCTGAATTGGTCCACGGCTGCATACTGTCTATCGAATTTTGTGGATGGCGAAGACTCTTTGGTGCGTGGAGCCAGGAACGGAGCAGTACCTTTTCTCCGCAAGAGGAGGCGAAGAAGCAACAACGGACATACTTTGAGCTGCCGCGCACACAAGGCTGTGACCTTTGCCTCACTAAATGACTTGACTGCCCATGATCCTTCACAGCAGCAAGAGAAGACAGATCGAGGCCATGGTAGAAGTGGCGTCAGATAGTGTCCATGGGAAGCTGAAGCCATCGATCGTTGAGCAATAGTCCACACTCATCGGACAGTACCGAAGCCGTTGCCTAACAGACTTGCAGCAGCCGCCAACCGAGCGGCAGGTTGAGGTGGCTGGCAGGATAAGCTACGGGACTCATCGACGTCTCGTACGGTGGCCAGCCCGGGAGGATTCGATCCTGCGAACGACGGGAGATAGAGCTGCGCCGCGAACTCCCTGCCTTTTTGCCCATCTGACTGACGCCGGACAGTGAGAGCCGTGCTGACCTGACAGCCTCAGATCTCGAGCTTCGTACCTTCACGCCATTACTACCCTTCACGGCGCATGAAGGGGTCATAATGGCGATAAGTATTTGGGGGCTCACATGCGTGACATTCTCGTCGTCACATTTCCACCGCAATGGATCGGCGCTGCTGGTCGAGTTTCTGTTTCGTCCAGTGGCTGGACGAGTGTGGAGGGGCAAGGGAGCGCGCGGGAGGAGGGCAAATTGTGTGCTTCAGTTGCATCGCTGTGCCAGCGTGACTTGCATATGTGCACCAAGATCATATCTAAGTGGATGTGATACGTACGCCAATCAACCTGGGGAAAGCGACTCTGCGTTGAATGATAGCAAAAGTTGCAGTCTGTCTGCCTGCTCGGGCGGCACTCTGGGGAAGATCGAGATGTCGCCACGCTCGATGACCACATTGCCAACCACAGGCACATAGACAGGCTTGGAGGTAGGAATCGCAACACTGGCAGTTGCGAAAGACATGCTCATTTGTCCGATATGGAGAGAGCAAGCCAACTCATCGTCGGCGAGAGGAAGTCGTCGGTGCCATGCCTGCGTTGCTCGTCCTGGAGGTCAAAGTCGCATACAGTCTCTCAGGTGATGAAAGTGATTGTACAATGGACTGTCGGCGCCAAAGGGCTCTACGTGTTCAGGCCTCGAGAGGGACTCGTCCGTCGGGATCGTCCAGTTGCGACTCCTCCGTTGCCAGCCTCGCTATGGCAAAGATCGACCAGGGCCAACGCACCGGTGAGCTTTCGCTGACTTCGCGCCAGATACGTTGTCTTCAGGCGATTTGTCAGGCTCGCTTTGACCTGGTGTGCCAGGCGCATGCAGGTAATGGGTTGCTGCAGAGCAGGTATGGCAGCGGGAACAACGAGCATGCTGCGAGCTGCGAGCTTTGCCAGTGAACGACTTGGGGGGAAGAGTCTAGGAGGAAGGGGAGAGGCACTGGTTTGGGGACGAGGGTTGCTACCCTGCCGTCTGAGAGAAGCATGGCTCTTTCTCCTCCAGGCGTGGCCTCGTAGCATCAGGACGAGGACCACGTTTCGGCGGATGAGTAGTCTGTCCTTGCTACTGTCCAAGGGGTTCCTCTTGCTTGATATGGTAGCACCGTGACCCGCAGTAAGTTTACATTGTGTTGGCTGTGAGTGCAACAACGCAAGCGAGAAATCCCACAACACCAGTACTTTGCCAGCCTCACCAGGACGACAGCTTGGGAACCATTTCAAAGTCGCTCCAGCTTTCGACGTCCGTCATTTAGTGACCTTCGAGCATACTTTTCGCCCTGCCCCCACAGTAGCGAGTACATGGAGAAGGAGACTCAGCGATGGCCCAACAGGCGTGGGTCACTGCCCTCTGTCTTTCTCACAACTCGCGAGGCTGCGACACAGACGTCGTCAAAAGGACCCCCACACAACAGAAAAGCAGCGCAATTCCACCGACACCCGGGGTTTACCTACACCCACCTCCCGACTTGACGCATGCACGTCTGCGCCGGTGCCTTTTTCGAATCCCGATGTGTATCCACTCCGAAGACAGCCACCAACAACAGCCGGCATACGCTGCCTTTGCGCCTGACATGCGTCTGGACACTCATCAGATGTCGCGGTTACTTCCTTCTTCCACTTCCCTCCTCCCCCTGGCAAAGTTCCGAACTCACCAAGGTACTGACTTTCTACATCTCCGAGGGCCTTGTGAGGCTCTCCCACCCCGTCGGCATTGGTGTATCCGTTTCTGCCCACCAAATCTACGCGGCACCTACCTATCACCCCTCGCACGCTTTCCGGACCCCTTTCCGCGCCTGTGGTGTGCGTAGTATCGCTCAACTGCAAGATAGTGGGGAGTGTGTGAGCAAGGGAAGCCAAGGAACACGCATGGAAGGTTCTGTATCTGCATCTGTGTGTCCCCACTACTCCCCATCACGAACGATAACACCTTGCAGGTCCTACGCCCAGAGGCGAGCGGGTGAAAAAGCGCCGGGATCCTGTCAACGGACCACCAGCCAGCCCGAGGCGATCCGCCCAGTATTCGATCAGATGCCTAGGTCTCTCTGCCTTCCTTGCTTGGCCTAGTAGGGCAAGGCGAGACGCCGTTGCCATGCAGTGGAGCAAGTCGGCGTTGCCGCCAGACGATGGTCTACGGGCGCGGCCCTGAGTTTGACGTTCCTGCGGTGCGATGGGGCAACACGCATGGAACGGCGTCGTGGGAAACAGTAACAGAAGCTGCGCATGCAGCTTTGTGCCGCGTGTGGCACACGCGAGAGAGGGCTCGCCCGCAGGTCGGACTCTCCGTGGCTGGGACGTGCTTGCAGGAGAGGAGACGACCACGCTTGTGAAGCCTTGGAAAGCCTTGGAAAGCGCTTTTTTTTGTAGGCCGACGACCCGCGGCCCTCTCTGCCCACCGTGACGATCCTGGACGCCCTTGCTCGTGCCGTATACCGAGCGCCTCGACTGTAGCCCTTGTCAACATAAAGTCACATGCTGGACGGCAGATCTGGTCACGGTGTCTCTGTGGAGGCAGCTTCTGGACCATGAAAGTGGATAGTATGGTATCATTCTCGTCTCCCTGCTTGGTATCTATATTAACGTACAATTATGCGAGCAGATGTCCTGCCGCGATGAAGTCGGATATGGCCTCGCCGGTCCAAGATAGACGAGCCGTCCCACACGGTTGGACAAGGTCGTATGTGGCAAAAGACTCATCTCGACAAGTACGTTCCTCTTTTTGTTGATCAGACTTTCAAGGAGACATCAAAGCTTCGTTTCAGTCGGTGTCTTCCCAGCCCCGACATGCCTAGCGCCGACGAAAGTTCAAAACATCAGCCCACCGGGTCGTCGTCATGGGAGGCGGAAGAGCAGCGTGACGAGTTCCAAGTAAGGACAGAAGATCATCCTCAAAAGGCAAGATCGCCAGTTGCTCCATGGCCCCTACTCGACATACGGCACACAAGAGTAGCTTACGCCTTCTTCTCAATCTCGTCGATAATAGGCTTCTCCAGGGACTCGGGCTTGGTGGTGCTGGCCCAGCGAGCCTTGACCTGACCATCCCTGCCGACAAGGAACTTCTCGAAGTTCCACTTGACCATCTGAATACCCATGATGCCGGGCTTCTCCTTCTTCAGCCACTTGAACGCTTCGACGGCGGAGTCGCCGTTGACGTCGACCTTGCCGAGGATAGGGAACGAGACACCGTAGTTGACCTGGCAGAAGCTCTGGACGTCGTCGTTGGTGCCGGGCTCCTGGCCGCCGAATTGGTTGCAGGGGAAGCCCAGGATGACGAAGTCGTCGCCGTGCTTCTCCTTGATGTCCTTGTAGAGCTTCTCGAGGCCAGCGTACTGTGGGGTGAAGCCGCACTTGGAGGCGGTGTTGACGACGAGCACGACCTTGCCCTTATACTCTTCCAGGGATGTCTCTTCACCCTTCTCTGTGCGATGGAAGACGAGTGGTTAGCCTTGTACTTGGTTCACATGTCCTCCGTTGTGAGGATCTACCACAGTCTTGCGCGTCCAAGGTGGAACATGCGGACGAGAAGGGAAGGTGGATAGACATGGAGAGGACGATGTGCGTATGAGGAAGGCAGGTAGCGATGCAGCTTGCCGCCGCCGGCATGGTGAGGCAAGCTGATTTGGTGACGCTGCTGTGCTGTGCTGGACTGGGCTAGATGCTTGCATGCGAAGCAAGGCAGTCACACGTGGAGGGAGCTTACTGTTGGGGACCTTGAAGTCGAAGAAGTTGGTTGCTGAAGCCATGGTTGCGAGATTGCGATGGGTGAGACTGGATTGCGATGTAGTTGCTGTGTTGAGTGTGGATCCGTGGTTGTCTTGGGAGGAAGAAGCAGACGATGATGCAAGGCTGCGGCAGTGACGGTACTTGTATGGCAGCTGCGGCTGCGGCAGGATGCTGTTGCAAGTGGGGGCGGCAATTCTACTATCTGCTGCACGTAACAGTAGACAATGGCGCACGGAATGGGCCGGTAGTGCTATTAGTGGGCGCATGGGAGATTTGTAATGCGCAAATGCTGCCCAGTTGGCTGTTGCTTTGCAGGTTGTACTTGGTGATTCGACAGCTTTGTGACAGTCAAAGTTTCATCGCTCGACCTTGCTCAATGTTGGTCTAGCTCAGCCCTCCAAAGTCAGACGTTGGCTGCCCTTGCTCACCCAACGGCTGGAAGGATCGAGTGCAACGACAAGTTGCCGGGTAGCTACTCGTGGCCACTGGCTGCTGATAACAATGACGATATCCTCGAGCTTGACTCGATCTTTGACTTTTTGTTGCTAACTAAAGCTCAGCCTCGGTTCAACGGCGGGGTCTTGTAGCTGGATTTGGCTTCGCGACTGGCGCTCCGAGGCGTTGAACTCGGGACGGACACTAACATACTCCCGCGCCCACGGGTCTGGATGAGTTGCATTGTACTTCGTAGAAACTAATCAAACAGTCTGGCGTAATCAATACACTCTGGAAGCTTCTTCTAGTTTCGGGTCGGCTGCAGCATCCATCTGGGAGCCTGTCACATGCCATCGAGACTGCTCCAGTGGGTGATGGCAGGTAGCAGGGCAGGGCTCCAGGGGCAGGGACAGCTCTGCATCTGGCCCACCTGCCCGCCCCTGGTACAGCTACGATAAGGATAAGCACCCCTGTAAGTCGCCCGCCCTTGACCTCCACTCACCTGATTGAGCATTACAATAGTATTCTTGTATTTGTACATTGTACCAGAGATCAAATCAACTTCCGAGGTTGCTTCAGTGTCGCCTTGCCTATACAGGAAAATTGTTTACTTGCGTTGGCTCTGCTATTTTGGCCCCAACCTGGGCAAGTGCCTGAGACTTCTCACCATTCCCGTTCCAAGGTTGCCATCAACCCTCGACAAGGGCAACTGGCTTGGGCCTGGATAAACAGCTGTGCTCGAACTTGCTTGCCATCGCACAAGATTTATCAGGCGCTGAAGAGGCATGGAGACATCACAGAAGAAGAACATTGTCATTGTAGGTATGTTGTCGCTATCTCCGTCCTCATTTTCCAACACCCAGACACTCGAGACATTGTCCTGTCTAGGCCTGGATTGTTGTGTATCCCAATCAATCCCGAGGACCCAGACCAGACTTCTTGTTGGGTCCACGTGAATGAGGACTCACTTTGACATTTTAGACCCCGTATGTGCTTGGCAGATCAGTCGTTATCAGAACTGACAATTTGGAAAGGTGGTGGCATCATCGGCTGCTGTACTGCCTACTATTTGACAAAGCATCCCAAATTCGACCCATCCCTTCACACCATCACAGTCCTCGAGGCCTCATCAATAGCTGCTGGTGCCAGCGGCAAGTCTGGAGGTCTATTGGGGCTGTGGGCCTACCCAGAATGTTTGGTGCCTCTGTCTTACCGCTTGCACAAGGAACTGGCTGAGGAGCATGGTGGCGACCAGAAATGGGGTTACCGGCAGGTCAAGTGCGGGACGATCAGAGCAGTGATGAAGAAGAGGAAAAGGGAGCCAGATGATGGGATGAGCAAAGTAGCTAAGAAGAATATTGAGGCAAAGGCTCCTGCTGCATCACCTGGATCGAGCTCTGTACAAGCCACAGAGAGAAACACACCTGCTCCCAAGCAATCTGATCCAAGCGCTCCACGGCCCCCAACGCCTCCACCAGATGTACTGCCGGTCACAGAGCCATCAGCCACTACACCAACACCACAACCAACAGCTCCGCCTTCAATGAGCCCTAATGCGCATTCCACTAGCACAGCTCCAAAGTTCACAGAGGCAGCCTTTGCACCAATACCGGGTCTCACACCAACTCCGGAGCCGCCCACAATACCAAGTACCGATATGGCACAGGCAAACAGCGAGACACTTAATAAGGGCGGTGACAAGGAGAATGGCGAGGCAGAGGAACAAAGCGGCATCAAGCAGATCAGTGGCTCGAAGCCCAAGACGGATAAAAAGGTCTGGGAGAAACTGCCCAAGCAAGACGCACCCGCAACGGCTCTACTAAGGCCATCGCACCTCCCAGCAGACCTCGACTGGATAGACTCCGAGTACGTCCAACACTGGGAAGAAATGGGCCGCATTGGCTTCACAGAAACAGCACAGGTCCACCCTTTCCACTTCACCACCGCCATCGCCGAGCTCGCCCGCAACGCCGGCGTCGACATCCGCACAGGCGCAAAAGTCACAAAGTTCGCAGCCAGTCAGACATCTCCCTGCGTCAATAAAGTCGAGTACCTGGACCGGAGTAACAGCGAGGAGGTCAAGTTCATAGACGCCACAGAGGTTATCGTCGCCGCAGGACCGTGGACGGGGAAGCTGCTGCCTCGGAGCAAAGTCGAGGGTCTACGTGCGCACAGCGTAGTATACGAGGCAGAGCTCAGTCCGTATGCTGTGTTCACTGATATACAATTGCCTGGTGACTATGTGCCGGAACACAGGGCGAGAGCGGGACAGAAGAGGAAGCATAGGGGCAACGTGGATCCCGAGGTATACGCCAGACCGTTCGGAGAGGTCTATGCTTGCGGTTAGTCCTCCTACCAATTCTTCTGAGCACCTTGTCCTCGCGCACGAGAAGAAGCAGCTCTTGACAACCACTAGGCGAGCCGGACAAGAATGTTCCTCTCCCCGACACTGCGGACCAAGTGCAGACCGACGAAGGCCAATGTGACGACCTCATAGCCTACCTAGGCACCATCTCGCCCGTCCTCGCCGCAGCGCCCATCAAGGCCAAGCAGGCTTGCTATATCCCCCAACATGTCCGCTTTGGCACTGAAAGGGGGGCGCTCATCGGACCGATCTCCATTCCAAACGTCTGGATCGCCGCCGGGCACACTTGCTGGGGCGTGCAGAATGCTCCCGGGACCGGGCTGCTGATGGCGGAATGGATCTTCGACGGGGAGGCTACGAGTGCGGACATTGATGTGCTGCATCCGGCCAAGTTCAAAGTATAGGTGGAAGGCAAGTGGAAGAGGTCGAATGTGGAGAGGCGCTCGCGAGGCGGGGAGGCTAGCGGCAATTATCCGTGATACGTTGTTGTCGACAGGGTCCGGGAAGAGGTCATACTTGAGCGTGGCGAGATTCCAGAGCGAGACGAGATGCGTTGACTTCCCAGAAAGGCTTTGGGGCACCTCCGGGACGTATTCATCACTCCATAGCCAGCATGATACTATGGAAGACCGTCCTGCCGTATTGTCATGGGATTCTGTGGCATGTCCTGTTCCGCCCCCCCCCCCGGGAGCGCAGGCCAGTACTATTCCCCCATCCACCCCACCTGATTTGCATCACCAGCAACTACATCACTCGCTCAGGATAAACTCACTTCAACAACACAACGTCGAAGATGGTCTAGCGGCCTAAAGCGATCGACTTCAGACCTCCCCGCTAACAACAAAGTTCTTTTAGGACCTGCGTGTTCGAACCGTGCAATTGGTTGTTCTCGTAGGATATTGCATCCACCCAACTTCCCTACCTCCTTTCCACGATCTTCGATAACTCGACTCCATCCAAGCCCAGCCCCTTCGAGGTCTTCCATCCTCCTCCGAAGCTTGTTAGCCGTGTAAATCCGGCATCGTAATATGCGATGACTTGTCTGACTGTCCAATGTGATGTCGGTGTCGGTGTCGGTGTTGGTGGTGGTGTCGACTGATTCTTCGCTATAAGGTAAACCTGCACTTCTTTCCCTACACCTGGTCGCTGGGCCATCTGAGCATCGTTGTTATTTTTGGTGGGTTTTTTCGTCCCAAGTCTTCTGGTCGTTGCTTCTGCTGTGACACCGTGACGAGACACAATCCTGCATCAGAAGCGTCCCCGCGCTGTCCCTGCTTAGTCTTCCCTCGCGAAGTCCATAACTCGTAAAGCTCCTGATTGCTCGCAAGCGGCAGAAGCTTCAAATTCACGTCGACGAACTGCTATCGGCACAGGAATTGCGCAACAGCGGCTGAATCATATGGATTGGAGGCGCGGCCTCCAAGATTTGAGCTCGAGATTTACAATTGCCACCTACTGCAGCAGCCCCAACATTCCATCACGGTTCCACAAACGCGGCTCTGTGATAAAGTTTGACAGAAACCTTATCTTGCATTCGGATGGACGGCGCGAGGCACACCGTGGCGAAGATCAGTATTTCTTGGCATGTATACAAGATGCAGGGCGACATCATCGACAACCCCACGTGGGAATCCAAGGGCACTATCCTGTGCACAGCCTTCTTGCATACACAAGAATAAAGGAAAGAGTATGGAATTTTCCGTGGGACACTTTGGGAGCAACGGCTCTATGTATTGGCTCTGGGCTTTCGGAAACTCAATGATGACGAAGAACTCAAACTGGCTGAGAAACGGGAGGGGAAGAAAAATAAACACCACAAGTGACTTGCCAAATTATAGATTTGATGCATATGCCCATGACCGATCTACCGCTTATCCAACCCCAAAACGTGATAATGCCTCTACAACGACTTCTCGACTGCCATCGCATCCTTGGTCCCCTCCTCAATACTCTTCACCCTCGCCTGCTCCAACCTCTGCAACGGCCGGCGTCCATACCCTCCATACCCATAATAGCTTTGAATCGCCGACTTCGTTCCGGGTACCGCCGCCTTGGTGAGCACCCAGTCACCCTTACTGAGCACCTTCTGCAGCTTCTCGGCCTCCTCCTTCTTGCCCTCGGCATACAGATTCCACACCTTGACGCACAGCTTCGGCATTACATTCGCACCGCCCGCGATGATCCCGCTGCCGCCGCTGATCAGCGTCTGCACCGTGAAGTCGCACACCCCGCCAAATGCCATGTATCCACTGCCCTCCGAAAACGGCGTCTTGGCGTCCGTCGCCAGCGCAACGCGCGTCAGCTTGCCCGTGTTGCCGCACGTGAACTTGGTGCCGACGATGTTCTTGTGCTGCGCGAGCTTGATGAGCAGGTCCGAGTCCATGTCGATGCCCGCGACCGCGCCGGGGTAGTTGTACAGCACGAGCGGCAGCGGCGACGCATCCGCCACCGCGATGTAGTAGCTGTAGACCGCATTCTCGTCCATAAGCCCGCGGAAATAGCTAGGTGGCAGCAGCAGTACGTAGTCACCGCCGGCTCCGGCTGCCATTGAGCATAGCTCGATGGTGCCTTTCACGGAGCCCTCGGTTGCGCCGACGATAATGGGCATATCTGTGAAGCCGGCCTCATCGAGAGCCTCGCGTGTCGCGGTCGTCACGGCGAGCTTCTCCTCGCGTGTGCAGTGCGCCGCCTCGCCGTTGGAGCCCATAGTGACTAGTCCGGCGAGTCCGGCTTTTGCAAGACGGACGGCATGCTTCTTGATGATGGGGATGTCGAGCTCTTCAGTCTCCTCGTCGAAGAAAGTCATGGTTGGGGCGTAGATGCCGCAGGGCATCACTCGCCGCGTGGTGGCGTGGCCGTTAGTGGCCATGATGAATGAAGAGTGAGGTGTTGATATCGCCAAGGAGAGAGGATGGAACGGAGGAATTTAGCAAAACCTCGATCGAGAGTAGACAGGAGACTATGAAGAAGCGTATGATGAAGCGTATGATGGAAAGGCGGGAGGCATTAGAAAAAAACCGGGACAACTACCTGTTATATATGGCCAAGGCCACTTCTCATTGTGGGCACGTTAGACGTGTATTCCATGAGCTAATAGTTTCTCACGGGCCGGTCGCGGGAACTAGAGGCCCCAAATTGACTGACGTCTCACTTGGAGTGGGCAATCGTGAGGACATTGGCCCGAGACAGGGAACGGGCTTGTGAGCACCAAGTAGGACTAGCAGGTTACCACACTGGTGGGAGCAGTAGTCTCTAATTAGCTTCCGGGGCACGCCGGGGGAAGCACGGCTATACCGCTACACATAGCAGATAGAAACAGGGATAAAGGAAGCCATAGAGAAGAATCTGAGAAGGGCAAGACGTTTGACGGGCGATCCTCAGCCTCGGCCGTGGGGTGATAACACAGTATGCTTGCTTGGCTCAGGACCTGACTCTGTGGCATCGCGGCAGGCCTGCCCGCCGTCGGCGGCCGACCGACCCCATGTGCCACTTGGCTATGTTTGTTGCTGCAGGCCTGTTGATCACATCTTCTGGACAGAATCGATCGTCAAAAGACCTGTCGGGAACATTGCGACCATGTCTGGCAGGGATTTGGATGGGAAGTCGTCAGATCCGATGGCCTGGCCTGCAGATCAAAGAACGAGGTCTGCCATGCAGTAGTAACTGTTGCTGAGCTACAAGCGAATGGATTGCTCTAGCTCGTTGGCGAGGTGTGCGGTACGTGGCATGGCAATATGCTCGTCAACACGAAATGTCCGACGCGAGGTTTGCGTGCTGTGGCAACTTCTGGAACGAGATGAACACGATCTCAAGGACGGTTTCAGAATGCTGTCAAGATCATCAATCTCGATCGCATAAGCGGAAAGCGTCCAAATCTAGCCCATGAACGAAGGCCGGTGCCACACCTGGAGGGTCGGCTTCGCGACAGGACGCGTTGCGATCGTCAAGCAACCCAGCTCCAGATGTCACACAATGAGGGGCACCAAGTGGAACCCGCGGAGAAGTGGACCATGGCATAGGCAGAAAACGCGGGGTTGGAGGGACAAGCAGTCGAAGAGGAAGGCGGTGCAGGAATGTTCGAAGTCCGTCCGGCTGTCTGCACTCCATCGAGGGCTACAACTCGAATGGGCCGTGAGGGGCTTGCACACGATGTCAAGAAGGACGGCCAAGTCTGTCGCCAAGTCTGGAGACTAGTGGTAGGTTGTGTGTTGATTTCCACTTGTCGTTGGCCGTGGCTGCCGTGGTGAAGATGGCAAAGCGTGGTCTTGGAGATTGGCCACATCAGTTGAGGCTTGAAGTCGCCCATGTAAGTGATTGGACGGAAGAATATTCGCTGTAGACTTTCCACCAATGATGCCCCGTCAAAGGGTGCACAGCGAACAATGACAAGTCTCGACGGACCTTGTAGCAGCGTGCCGTCGCATTGATTGTTGTGTCAAGCATTGCAAATTTGTGACTCGCGGTTGGGTCAATGTGTCCCGACGGCTTTTGATGGAAGTAAGAGGAACAGCAGCAGGAGCAAAGGCAGGCAAGCGTGTTGCAGGCGCGACCACGTCCAAAATATCCGAGGCCAGCATCCTGGTCAGTACTTAGGTATCTAAGTACCTAGGTACAGACGTACTTTTCGCGGGGCAGGAGACGTGGGGGTGGGGCATCAGACGGGCTGCACCCTCCGGAGTTTGCTCCGTCGGATCTTGGACGGCTGCTCTGCCTACACATGGCTCTGGTTTGCTTCATTTTACACACAATGAGCTTTCGGAGACAATATCTATGACACTTCGTGCCTCTGCAAGCAATCTGTACTCTCCATTACGCATAGTGGCTCAAAAACGCTGAAAGTCTTGCCCCTTTGGTTGACCCATGGGTGCATTTGATCTGCGCGCAGCGCTCGGCTGTCGGCAGCAGCCTAAGCGCAAGCGTGATGGAGTAAAGTACTGTGGTACAATCTTGACATCTACAGAGATTTGCACTGTTTCTGTTCAATAGAACGGGCTTCAACGTCATGTAGGCCAGTAATAGACCGCAGAAAGCTGTGGTATGCGGGTTGTCGGACGAAACGCAGATACTACGCCCTGGACCTGACTGTGTTCGGCGTGTCAAGTCAACAGCAGAAAGACATCGCGAATTCCATCAAGTACACATATGAAAAAGGCTTGGTAAATGCAAAGAGACGTACCCTGCTCCACTCGTTCCTAGCATTGGCGGATTCCTTCCACCCATAATGCTCATGCCCCTCTCTCCATATGCGGTAAATTTCTCCGGGCATCAGGCCAGCTCTCGTCCTATCTACCTGCTACCAGATCTCGAAGCTTGGGTTGCAAACACTTACTTTCTTACGGGGTCCACTATCTTGGGGTCTCAAAGTCAGCCTCACACTCTCCTATTCCAGACTACAACAGAGCATATTCTAGTTACCATGGAGCCTCTCAATGTGCTGATGGTGAGTTACTCTTGCTCGTGTCGGTCTTGTTGTCACTAACGAAGTCTTCCAGGTCGGAACTGGTGAGTACACCACCGGCTTCGTGGGCGGTGGTGCCTCTGGTTCAGACAAGAAAGTCGGTGTCGTCGGCTTGTCTCTTTTCGATCTTCGCCGGCGAGAAAAGGTCGGCAAGCTGGGCATGGTTGGTGTCAATGGCAAGAAGTTCCCAGCTATCCGTGAGTCTGCCCACACATGCCGTTCAGCAAAGAGCAGACGAAATGCTGACCCCAAGTCCCAGGCGAGCATCTTCACAAGAACATCACTCAGGCCTACAACAACCTGGACACCTCATTCGACTCCTTCCCGGACAATGAGTCCGTCGACCCAGAGTCCTTCAAAAAGGCCATCGACTCCCTTTCCCCAGGCGACGCCATCACCATCTTCACGCCGGATCCCACTCACTTCCCCATTGCCCTCTACGCCATCGAGCGCGGCATTCACGTCATGATCACCAAGCCCGCCGTTAAGACGCTGTCGGACCACATTGCCCTCATCCAGGCCGCCGAGAAATACGGTGTCTACGTCTACATCGAGCACCACAAGCGCTACGACCCAGCCTACGCCGATGCCCGCTTCCGCGCGCAGAAGCTCGGCGACTTCAACTATTTCTACAGCTACATGTCGCAGCCCAAGAGCCAGCTCGAGACCTTCAAGTCGTGGGCCGGCGTTGACTCGGACATCAGCTACTACCTCAACTCGCACCACATCGACATCTGCGAGTCCATGGTGACGCAGCTCGGCTACGTGCCCGTCAAGGTTTCCGCATCGGCGTCCAAGGGCGTCGCGACGAGTATTGGCTGCAACGAGAAGACCGAGGATACCATCTCGCTGCTCGTGCACTGGGAGCGCCCCGGGGAGCCGGGCAAGCACGCTACGGGCGTGTACACGGCGTCGTGGACTGCGCCGCAGAAGGCGGGCGTGCACTCCAACCAGTACTTCCACTATCTGGCTGCTAATGGCGAGATCCGCATTGATCAGGCGAAGCGTGGGTACGACGTCGCGGACGATGCTGCGGGCCAGTTGATGTGGTATAACCCTTTCTATATGCGCTATGCGCCGGACGAGGACGGAAACTTTGCCGGACAGAATGGATACGGGTAAGTGGCTCAAAGATGGTCTATCTGAAACTATAACGCTGACTGCCTTTACAGATATATCTCGATGGAAAAGTTCGTGGACGGTTGCCGCTCAGTGAACAGCAAGAAGTTGACGGTTGGAGACCTGGATGCGAAGGGGCTGCCAACGCTACGGAATACTATTGGGACGACTGCCATCCTCGAAGCGGGTAGGAGAAGTATTGATGAAAACCGGGAGGTCAAAATTGAGTCCAAGGATGGACAGTGGAAGTTGGTCTAGGCATCAAATTCGGAATCTCATACACGGCCAGCGTCAAAATCAAGCTGTATATCTTGCAGGTAAACTATCATCGAAATGTATACGACAAATTTGGCTACAACTTGGTCCCTCCGCTGCCCAAAAATGATTGCCGGCCCTGGATTCGATCCGAGTCTAGCAGAGGAGAGAACTGAGAGGAACCTCTGCATAGCGACACAGTCACATGTTTTGAAGATTGCTGGCACGATCGACAGATGCAATTTGAAGTGCAGCTCGCGATTGTGCTACCGAAAATATTTGGCTTCAAGCTTTTGACGAAATAACAGGGCGTCGTCATGCCAGGACTTCAGGTACAGAAAATGGAAGACGAAAACTAAAGCCATATGAATCTTCGAACTTCTAACTTGAAAGGTCAAGAAAGTTGCCAAGACATTCCATTTCACATCAACATCTTGCAGTACTTCGCAGATGGCTAAGTAGAAGGCGAGATTTCATGAACTCAATCACAACATGGGATTGTGCGAGACATACAACGCACTTATTGCCTCCATGTGCGAAGGCTCACGGCGACACGAAATTGCAAAATGGTCACTGAGCTCCCACTTCCCCTCTTCCACAGGACATGTCAAAAGATCTGGACGCTGTCGACTTTGTAGCTTCTTCTATGATCACGCAATCGAGGCTGCTGGGATTTCTGGCCTCAACAACAATACTTGGAGCGTCGATGTTACAGCACAGAGATCACAAAATTTGGTTCCTGGCCTTAGAGGGAACAGCGACTGAGCTGTAGAAGAGCACAGGAGATGTCTACAGCCACGATGTTTTCTTGTCTGCAATCCCATCTCACCTCTTGTGAATGAGTCTAGGTATCGGTCAAATTGGATGATGTCCCATCGTGGAGCTGGGCTTTCAGATGCGGCAGGAGTACCGCCTAAACATTAGTGATCGCAACTGATTTTCCCAGCAGAATACTACAGTCGCACTGCCAGAGGTCTCACCCAATATCACACCGACTCGAATGCTATCGACGTGTCGATCTGGAATTGATCATGCATGACATACAGGCAGATGACAAGTCCTTTCTAAGGATTTTCGGTATCGCTCGAATGGAAACATCACTACTCAGGGACGCCGGATTATTAAAGTTGAATTTGTAGTTTTTTAAGAGAATGTATGAGGTGGTATTTTTAACTCCAATATGTAAGACACACACGGAACAATTTGTGACCCAGCGTAAATGCGTAGCATCCATCAGCTTGATGCCCAGGGCACAACTACCAATTTTACCCGATTCTTGCATCCTACTAGGTAAGTATGTCAGAAAGTAACTTGCTGCTGTGGTTGTTGATCGGGGGGGGGGCCATTGGACAGCTAACAAGGGTACCCCAATCATTGCATCTACTGTTGTGACCCAATCTGGCAATGACCTCCCTCTCCTTGTGATGAACACACCGAACACATATCCAGCAACATAATAATCCCGCGACGTAAATTAGTCCATCTCAAAGTCTTCATCACAAAGATTCGATATCCGTCACCAACGCATAAACACGCGTCAAAATGACAGACCGCTACGGCCACCCGCGCCAAAGTGTCTTCCAGCACGGCCGCCGCCACGCCTCAGCCACGGCCAGGGTCGCCTACTCAACCTCACAACATCCACAGCCCACGCAAGCACCAGACCCACCAGCGGCGCCGATAAAACTATCACGCGCACACCTCCAGTTCCGCAGTCAGCTCACGACGCGACGTCTTGCACCGCGCGGGCTGGATGGGACTGTCGACGCGGACGGCGACACGCTAGTTGTGGACGACGACGAGGACGACGACCGGCGGCGTCGTGAATTGAGTGACGACCAAGATGACGAGCAGGGAATTGTGGTGCGGGATGAGAACGGCGAGTATGAACTCGAGGAGCCGCCCAGCATGGTCGTGGATGATCCGGAAGAGATTGTGCTGGATATGAGGCAGGAGAACGAGAGTCGGTGCTGTCCCGCAAAACCACTCGCTATCTGTCAGGTTGCAACTGCTAACTTGAACTCTGTTACTGCAGAGGAGAGGCAGAAACTCGCGGATGCAGTCAAGCAGCACCAGTGCCAGCAGCATAGTGTTCCTGCTCAGCCCGAGGGTGAGTGGATACAACAAAATGCCCACGTCGTACGATACACTTGCTAACATGGAAGTTCCAGAGCTCATTGAGGCTGTCAGAGCGAGTCTGCGAGCGAAAGTGGCAGCACTGGCGGAGGACAAATGGATGTTTGAGAAGGAAGAGGAGCCCCGTCCGGTCTAACTGGCTGCGAGTATCACAGAGAAAGGGTATTTGCAATGCCGTCTTGGGCGTGTTCTATAGGGTATCACCGGCAGCGGGAAATAGCGACGTGTTTTCTGATTACAAAAGCACATTCAATCAATCCAGCCCAGGGTCCGCATTGACTGGCGCCTCGACTCTTCTGACGGCCGGCTTTGCTCCACCACCACCACCACCACCACCCATACCTCCCATACCGCCACCGCCACCGAACAAGGAGCCCATCATGTCCATCAGGGGATTGCTCTGCCGCGGCCTTTGGATTCCAAAGTACATCTCAGCGATCAACTCCAGCGCATCATCCCACGCGCCAACTTCCTTGATGTGGCTCGCATACTTGGCCTGCAGCTGCCTGAACAGCTCAGGACTACCCCTCTGTACAGCCAACAAGAGCATTCCCAGAAAGTTCAACAACGGCAGGCTCGGGAATACGCGCACATCCGCACGCCCGCTGCTGATGTCCTGCACGCCGAGCCCGGATCCCTTATCCGCGGACAGCAGGCTTGCAAAGGTCTGATAGGCGGTATTGGCGGCGCGGACATTGGCGCTGATCAGGTACGGCAAGACCGCGCGCGCGGCGTAGGCGGCGGCCGTGTGGCTGTCGTCTTCCTTGTACCACTCGTACTCCATCTTGGTGAGGACCTCGGCCGAATCGCGAGTGCCAAGCAGAAGGTGACGCTCGGCTTCGTAGGGCTCGTGCTCTTCGGCGTAGAGGCTGCCGGCGACGTGGTGGAGCTCAGGGTCGCCGGCGGGGTACTCGCCGAACTTGGCGGACCAGCTGGGTGTATTTGGCGGTTAGCGAGCAAGTTTGGTGACGGGATTAGTACCTTCGGTAGATACTCACGCAAGCATCTCGCCCACAAACTTCTTCCTCGTTGGCTCGCCGCTCTCAAAAAGCCGCAGACATGTCAACAGCCGCCCCTTGGATGTGGCGTCTGGCTTCAACTCGGCCTGCTTGTAGACGTCGACCAGAAAGACTGAAAGATCTCCACCGCTGCCACCCTGGCCGGCCTTGAGTAGTGATTGCGCGACGTTGTACAGAATGTCAATGGCGGCGCCCCAGTTGGCGGCCTTTATGTAGCGCGCGGCCACCACGCGCGTCTGCTGCTGGGCTTCGTAGAACTGGCCCTCGCCGATGCGGGACTGCAGGCGGGCAATGATCTTCTCGATCTTGTCAGCTTTAGAATTCGCCATAGTCTTATGCTGTTGAGTGATAGCAAGCGTTGAGAAGAGCAGTGATTATCTGAAGGCGAGGGTTGCGAGGAAACCGAGAGACTGTAGGTATGACTGCATGAATGTTCGAACTGACGGAGCTGCCAGCATCGAATTGAGAGGGGCGAGGTTCGAACGGCATGGGCATCCGCAGGGCAGGCAGGGGCGCGAAAAAAGTCGCAGGGACAGGGGATGTTGCAGCAATTGGCAGGGTCTTCAACGTCACGTCTCGACGTCCCTGAAATTTTCTTACCGCGCCTCAACATCTACCTCTCTCTCATCAACCATATACCACTCGAGCTCTTTCCTTCTGAGTCGTAGCAGTTGTACTCCCATTCTTTATTACCCGGCTCACCACCACGATTCTCGAACGACCTCTCAGAATGTTCTCCCGCACCATCGCAGCCTCGGCGCGATCCATGGTCAACATGACCGCCACATCTGGCCCTGCTATGTCGAGGTAAATTTGAATACTCGCTATTATGAGGCAGCCCATTGGGCCTCTACCTCCTTCAATTAAGTCCCTTGGATACATGTCCATGGATTGCTCAGCTGCAGGAATCTGGCCTGGTCCTGCGTTTTCGTGCAGAGAAGGCGAGGATATCAGGGCCAAGCTTCAGCCTGGGTTCCAAAACGGCCGACGTTGATGTCTCATGACTTCTCGTGCGCTCTCCTGCCCGCCATCGGTGTCGCACTCGCGTGCTCTGGTCCGAGTGTGGCATAGCGAAACAATATCTCCTTTTCCCACTCTGGGTGTAAATTCAGTGACGCACCAAAACAACTCAATACTCCGTTCCCTTTCTTCACGTCTCTCAATGTCGAATGCAGCATGTCTTGGTCTTAACGCCAAGGTGTGTACCTGCTTTCTCTTTACGTTAATGGTAAAGTTGATGCTAATAGCCCTTTTCTAGATATTTCTCTGCCTCGGCCAGTGTTGCCGCCACAAAGGTCTTCGTCGGGTGGGTGGAACCTAGAAGCTACCAGCCTGCTCATGGCATTTCTTGCTAACACGCGCCTGCAGTGGTATCTCATGGAATACCGGCGAGAATGAGCTCAGGGATACCTTCGAGCGGTTTGGCACAATTGACTCAGTCGTGAGTATACTCCCTCCGTTGAAGTTTAGACCACGAGCTATTATGGCCGTTGATGCTTGCTATGCATTCTGAGCGTTGCGACCAATTTGACCGAGAGACTAATATTGGTAACAGATCATTCCCACTTCGCCTGACGGCCGAAGCAAGGGGTTCGCCTTCGTCGAGTTTAGCGACGGTCAGGATGGTAAGACCAGCGACGAGGCTGCAAAGGAGGCCATCGCTGATCTGGACGGCACCGAGTAAGTCATCCTTGCTTATGGTCACTCATTTTGCTGTCTCTGCCATGATGAGCCTGGACACGCTGCTCTTGGAGATGACGAACTAACAACCTTTCCTCTTAGGATGGACGGTCGCAACGTCAGCGTCAGGGAAGCCGTAGAGCGCGCCGCCGGTGAGCGCCGCGAGGGTGGTTTCAGCCGAGGCGGACGTGGTGGCGGCGGCTACGGCCGCGGCGGTGGTGGTGGCTACGGTGGCGGCGGCTACGGTGGCGGACGCGGCGGTGGCGGCTATGGCGGCGGCCGTGGAGGTGGTGGCTACGGCGGCGGCCGTGGGGGCGGTGGTGGCTACAGCCGTGGAGGCGGCGGCGGCGGCTACGGTGGCCGTGGAGGCGACTATTAAAGCTTGCCGAGCAAAAGGAACTTGGTAGGCGATGCTTGAGCGCACTTGTCAGTCGCTACTTGATGGCGACAATGAAATGTCTATCAAGGACTAGAGTCATGTGTTGGGACCAGAGCATTGGATGGTAACGACAAAGGATCAGGGACACCCAAAGAAATATGGTGTCCACTTGGCTGACACGGAGGCGTTAGTTGTGCTGGCTGTATATCATTGACGAGCTGTACTACTACTACGATATTTATTCGTGAGAGGATCTCTCATCTCATCTCATTTCATTCCGTCACTGACATAGTGTTGGGGTGATGTCCAGGTCGAGAAAAACACGTCTTGTGGTAGCTCTACATGAGTCTGTATGATCAAGCCTGCTACCACTTCAGCCTTCGCCTTGCACCGATGGTGGAAAGTCAAGACTGTTCACTGTGAAGGATGGTCATCAGCACCGAGTGTCCAGGCTCGCTCCTCCAGCTCATGGCTTTGACTGGTCCTTGCTGTATTGCTTGCGCCAGAGCAGTACCTAGGTACTCCTAAGCCTGCTGGCACTCGTTTCTGTGGAATTGATTCAATAGTGATACAGCGCCCAGTACCTGGATCGTTGGGATAGTGGACCTCTCGCAACATCACGTGCGTATACTACAAAAGTACAATGGTTGTTTGAGTTGAAAGGACGGAGCTGACAACCTGGCGTTAGGGACTGCGAGTCTCGACGAGTCGAGCGTGACCACATCTCACTCTGGCATGTGTCTGCTACGCGGTGCCACTCTCTCCGCCTGCGGGAGCGCATTGTCCAACACGAAACCCGGCGTCGGCTCCGAATTCTCTGGGGAAGGTGAGGGGGACTGAGGGGGCTCTGCACTATACCTTCCACATTTGCGACGCAAAGGGCATGGCAAAGTCAGATGCAACGTGATCCTGAGCCGTTCTCCGCATGACATCAGCTGAGCGAGACCATTTATAAGTGTCTCAAGAAAGCCTGTTGCTTTGCTTCCTACCACCAACCCCTCAATTACGTGCCATCAGTCGCCTCTCTCTACTGCTGCTGAACAGGATTCTAGGCATCGTGCCAACAGACGATAGCCTCACATATCCACCACACTCACTTCGCTTCGCGAAAGACTCCAGGAACAGACCAGAATGGCGCCCGTCGAAGAGATCACCAAGTCCGCCACGGGCATTGCCCAAGCTCTCATTGCAGCCGACGCCAAAGTGACCAGTACGCACAGCCTACACACCTACCTACCTTTTCCACCTCAGCATAACCCAAGCACGATGGCCTGACTGACGACTTGATTAGTGGCGGGCAAAAAGCCACAGGAGATGAAAGACCACGCAGCGAGCGTCATGAAAGGCGCCCTGACGACCGTGCAAGGCTGCATCGATGCCATGGCGCTGGACCCCATCCAGTTTGAGAAGGACGACGCTGATACCATTGCCATCCGGGCGATCTCGCTGGCGGCGTTTGGCACCAAGATTGGAGGCACTGTGAAATAAACGGGCTGGGACATGAGCTGTCTTTTGTGGCCGGCCTCGTATGTTGGTGGCATGTGGGCTGTTTCGAGTGGTGCGGGGGACCGCCGAAGGTAGGAAGCGGGGATGTGTGAGGTGAGAAAGAAAGTGGCCTTGGCTTCACTGTTCTGTGTGCGCTGATCAATTGGTCGTCCCCGCAATAGCTAATTCGGTTGGTAAAATAAATGTATGCACATGGAGTTCCTGCGGGCGTGTCTCAAACCGCAAAACAGGCCATTCCGCTGCACTGGCCAATTATGCGCTACTGTGAGCCCTGGAGTTCCACCACGATTGCCGGCCACCGATGGTATGTGTGGACATCTGTGAAGCTCAACAGGAAGGACAATGACTTGCTTGAAGTCACACATCCTTCCAGAGTCGGTCGGTGATTGCGGTGCAAACCATCGCATTGCACAGGTACGATACCTGCGCAGGAGAGCCGCAAGTGTGGCATGCTAATTGTCATCTATGTCACCCACCCAAGCTTGGCTCAGGTGCGTATTTAAGTCTACAACAGGTTGAAGCCAGGTCCGTTCGACATGGAGGTATTTATATTCGCTCCACTACGCCACGCATCACCATCCAGCTCTCAGACCGCAACAATACTATCCTACCCCAGGTCCCGACCCGGTGCCGGCAGCTTTATTCAGGATGGCAAGCTCCTCTTCACTCAACGTCGACGCCTTCCCCGCAAGCCCCGCCAAAAATTGTCGATTCTCCTCGCTAATCACAGGCATCATTTCCACACTACTACTTCCCGACCGCCAGTCTGCCTGCTGCGGCGGCGAGGCCTCCTGGGTATTCTCCAAGTTGAATGACAGATCCGCATTGGTCCTCTCAAAGTCGGGCTCGTTCTGGATCTTGACCTTCCTCGCCTGATACTCTTCTAGGTCGGCGGCATTGAAGTCGGTAAAATGGGCGCCAGGACCATCACGGTCGACCATCCAGTGGAAGCGATCTTTGTTGGCTTGAAGGTATGGAGGCAGGTCTGGGTTAGCATCTACGCGGGTGAGATTGGTTCGTTCGAGGCTGGAACACATGTCAGTCCCATCAAGGTCTCTCAACTGCAGGGTAAAACTGGATCCAAGCTCACAGATCAACTCCGTTCATCACTCTGTCAACCACGCGACCGGCGGCCTTCCACCTCGGTCCATCCGTCCAGACAATGCCCGCTTTTTCCAACTTTGCTAAAGTCTCAGTGACGGTGCTATCACACAGATAGCACGTCCATCCGCCGTCCCCAAAGACGTATTCGTCCTGGTCCCTTTGTTTGCGCAAGTCGTCTGGCAAAATTGTGTCAGATCCTGAATAGACCGTGGCCTGAGGGTGCAGCCACCACTCATTGCCTGCCGCCGCTTTCTTCGTCGCTCTATTTGCAGGATCAGAATGTTCAGGCACGGGCGCGGCCTCGTCACCATTCGACTTCGTTCTGGAGCTGTCCATTCTGATGTACTGGAAGCTATACCAGTATTTTCGGCTGCGGATCGTCGTTCGCTTCCGGATGTGGCAGTTCCGTAACACCTTCAGGGTCACCGGTCTGACGAGCTCCTCAACGTCACTGATCAGAAGCACATCGCCGGGCTCGACTCTCTGCGCGCCTGTGAGGAGGGGTATCACGCTCGTATATATAGCATTGCGAGTCAAAACTTCGTGATCCTGGTCGTCTTTGAAGTCGTGTGAGTGCTCGGAGAGGCTGTGACGGATGATCTTGCCATGGTATGCCGAAAGCTGAGTCTGCCATATTTTATCGAGGAGTGAGGGTTCGTCGACTGGGGCGCCAGATAGCGGAAGTTGAGATCCCTCGTCTGTTTCCTTCTTCTTTTCTGTGCTGGGGGCTTCGAGTATGATGAAGTAGTCAACATATGGATACATCGACGCGAGGTGGAGCTCAAGCATGCTGGCTGACGTAGTCGACGTGACCAGCAAAAGATCGTATATCCTCCTCGGCGTCGGGTTGTGTTGGGCATAAGTTTCGCTTCCTAAAGGAGCAGAGGCGTTGTGAGGCTCAAGATGGTAGTGAAGGCAGAACGTTTCGGCCTCGGCATGCGTGAGAACCTGGTCGGAAAGCGAGGGTATCCGCACGACCGCACCTTTGTTCTGGGCTCGGGAGCTGGTGAATGGTATGCTGCTCAGTGCTCCGAGTGTTGTAGCAGGTTCCAGGGCTGCCTTCTCGTCGTCTGTCCCATGTCGGAAGCCAGTGTGAGGCCCAATAATCCAGACGAGGACGAGTGTGACTCCCGCTACAAGGCCCTTGACCCTGGGGGTCAGCGGCAGCTTGAGCGGCAACCTTCCTACCAGACCTCGCAGTGTTCGGACTGGTTTCTTCAACGACATTTCTGATGTGTTCGCCGCGGCGACATTGTCGTGATCTCGAATGTTCGCGTCTACAGGTGTGGAGGATTTGAGCACGCCGGTAGGCCAAGTTCCCAGGGAGACGTTGGGCCGTTGACTCCATTCCTCCCTTGAATCCCTTGACTTCAGCTACCAATTAGCAAAAGTCAACATTGCCTCCCGTTAGAACTGACAACACGATCGACAAAGGCACGGCTCTCGAAGTTGGACAATATTCGGGCCCAAGTCGCACAGTCAGTCCCATGTCGGACAATTGATGCCGTAGGACGACATTGCGTCTTACCATCTAGGAACAAAATCCAACTAGCTGTGGTCGTCATTGTGAGACGTTGCATCCGCGACACAGGACACAGAAGCAGACTATTTTACTGATCCACATCTGATTCTTCAAAGACGGAATCTCCAGACAGAGTTCCATGCCACGAAGAGGTTGAGCAAAGAGGCAGGCTCAAAGCTGTATCTGTAAATACCCCTGCAATATCCCTGCGTCGGCCAATGACAGTTGCTGCCAGACGGACATGGACATCCCTATTACCCGTAAGTGTGTGCATCCCTGTCTCCCGAGGTCCCCTAACTCTATGTTGACGTTGCTTTACTGTGTACGATTTCCTACGCCGCAGAGTACGACATCTCGCACAGCTGCGAAGTTCCGAGACATATTTGTGCTTCTCAGAATAAGTGGCTATTGTGTATCTACTCTGATGCTGTCACAATGGCTGTGCCGCAGCCTTGGGTCAGCACGGATCATGGAGATCAGTCAGCTTTACTACCACAGTACACCTCACGTCTTGCCCGAGAGTCTGGGCCAATAAGCCCAAGAGCAGCTTTTAGAGGATTCAGCTTCACGTATCCCTTGCTCTGTCCTTCTCGCAGTGTGACAGACACAGAAGTGTCTTGGGTCTAGCTTAGCTGTTTTGTTGACGCGGTCAACGCTTCAATGGCGCCCCTTCACTCCTGTAGACCTGTCGGCGCGTTCTTCATCCCTTTGGGCCTTTCCTACCTAGGTATCTCACTTTCAATACCCAAAAGGATATGGCTCTTCATTCCGCGCCTCCCTCTCGGTCATCAACCGAGTCTTCTTCTCTTCTCGGGTCGCCCACTGGGCAAAGTCTTGACTCAACAATGGTTTTGCCCATCACGGAGAAGCCTCGTGGGCCTGTTCGTCGTTCGGGCGCAGCCGCCTACATTGGGGCTTGGATATTTTTCTCGAATTTGACCATTTTGTTCAACAAATGGCTGATAGACTTTGCTGGCTTTCGTAAGCTCAAGTACCTGTTTCTGGCTTTGCTGTATTCTGGACACTAACAGGCCTTCCTAGCATACCGTGAGGCTCCATTCCTAGCCCACGAATTTTGACTATTTGTTCTGACAACATGTGCCATAGCTATCTTCCTGACAACATGGCATATGGTCTTCGCAGCCATTGCCACACAAATTCTTGCACGCACTACTAGACTTCTCAATGGCCGTAAGGCGGTTCACATGACGGGCCAGAAATACATGCGCACTGTGGTTCCTATCGGACTGGTTTACAGCGCCAGTCTGGTCTGCAGTAACATGCCCTACCTATACCTGAGCGTAGCATTCATCCAGATGCTCAAGGTAAACTGCCCCCGAGTTGCCGTCCCTGTTGGTAATTCAAACCAAGCTGACCGACTCCATTTTTACAGGCAGCGGGTCCAGTCTTCACCATGTTGATTTCATGGCTTTGGGGCGTTTCGAACCCAACCCAAACCGCCGTGCTGAAAGTGCTCATCATCGTTGTCGGCGTCATGGTCGCCAGCGTTGGCGAGATCCGCATTAGGTGGATCGGCGTGTTCTATCAGATCGCTGGCCTTGTCTTCGAGGCCATGCGCCTGGTGATGACTGAAGTGCTGTTGTCTAACAACGGCGAAAAGATGGACCCGCTTGTCAGCCTCTACTACTATGCCCCGATATGCGGTGCCATGAATCTGGTCATGCTGTACTTTACCGAGCTTGGGTCCTTCCACTTGGCGGATTTCCAGCGGGTCGGCATTGCTATCTTGGTGTTGAACGCGCTGGTGGCGTTTTTCTTGAATGTTGCGAGTGTCTTTCTGGTGAGTTCCAGTCATTGCCCCGTTCGCGTATCTTCCGGCACTTCACAAGTCCAAAAGCTGACCGGGGGACATATACAGATTGGGAAAACAAGCAGCCTTGTGTTGGCATTGTCCGGCATATTCAAGAGCATACTACTAGTAATTGTGGGCGTGCTGATATGGGGCACTCCGATTGGTGGGGTGCAGATGTTTGGCTATCTTGTTGCCCTCTACGGACTCTTTCTCTACTCGGTACCATCGGAGAAAATAGCGGAGTGGCTTTCATCTACTCGGTCTCGGTTGATTGTTTAGATTGCCTAGAGGTTTGCATTCCGGGGTTGTCTTTGCCAAACGGCAGTTCCAAGCTTGGAACACAGAATAATGATAGATGGCAACTTGTTGCACAAACGTCAACATGTGCCTAGACATACACATATCATAGAATTTACTCTCTCAGCAGTGAACTGAAAGCCTACACATAATCTACACATACTGTAGCTCTTTCATCCTGCCGTACACAAACAGTGCTTGGTCCGTTCATTGCTTTGCATTCAGGCCAGCTCAACAGATCATGAGCTGATCCCAAGGCCGCGGCGACAATTTTGATACGAGCATGGGAACGGATAAGAAGGACACAGGGCTTCTCGAGGTCCCGAAATTCTCTGCCCCTGGTGGAGGACATTACTCACACTGCCTCCTGGAAATCTTACTTGATGAAATACAGAGGCTCACATCGCTATTCGCTTGTACGACTATTTCGTGCAATCTTCGGTATACTGTGACAATGTGACTCTCTTCCCCTTATTACACTCAATATATGTGTACTGTGCAAGTACTATGCTAATATGTGTCCGGAAGACCCGCCCGAAGTCGCTGTCTTCCGCCACATACGAACTTTTTTTTCGGTCTCGGCACACCGTGTGCGCAAGTCAAACCACAGGCGCATCAATTTAGTCGGGCTACATAAAAGACTGGACACAAGCAGTATGCAAAACAAATCGCCGTACCTCCCCCCACAAAACGAATGATATTCTGGCCGTCTGCATTAACACTTGAGAAGGTGTTCAAGCCACGGTATCCCATACATCGCAGCATTGTTCCAGTTATCCGAATAACGTTTCAACATCTGATTCTTGCTAACTCCCACACTCAATTGAAAATGAAGTGATTCCGAGACCCGATACACCCCCTGGAAGGTATGGCGCATGGCAGATTCCATCCTTTGCAATAATCCTCCCTACCAACAAGTCTGGGCGGCAATAAAAGCCCCCAACGTTGTCTGTGGTGTAGAAAGATATGCTGCAATTTTGTTTCATGAATTTCTCGGTGGTGTGAAGCATGCGGAAGCTTTGCCAGTCACTAAAGTACGAGGACTCCCCTGTCCGGACAGTAGTATCGTAGCAGCCGTTGGAGCTGTCAATATCGCCCTGAGAGTCATAACACGACGTGATGGCACCGCTAGGGTCAGATTCACAGTGATTTGTTGCGCACAGGTTGAAGTGCCAATCTGTTGGCACATCTCGAGTGAGATCCTTCGGCGCTGACGCAGCTGATATGGGATTAGAAGAATATACCATGACAGAAAGAATAGCACTGGTTGAGCCCTGTGGGAGTCTCATATTTCCAGATAAATTTGTAGCAACAAGTGGAGACTGGATCTTACAGGTAATGTGAGGTGAGTCTGAGCAGCAGCGCCAGTGCTTTTATATTTGCCCTGACGGCATATAAAACACAATGATGTCCAGGCTTACATGAGTACTTGCTGTTCAGGAACTCGACCAGCAGTTGGAAAATCGCCGCAGTACGACCAGAGAGACGTGGGACTGACCGATGGCCTTGGTCTCATATTGCTCGGAGTCTAGGTGTAACCATGTCTTGCGCACATCAAGTTGTAGTACACGGCTCATTCATGTCTTTGCTAGCCATGCCGCCGCAAGCTGCATGCAATTCGACATCGACATGTCGGACAACCATAAGCCTCAGGCTCCTTGTGGAATGATGCAGCAAGGTCTTAGTCTCTCAGAAGCTGGAAGGTCGTGAGACTCTTTGCGCCGAAGGAAAGCCGAGCTCATCGTCGCCACCTACGGTTGAGTCCTAGCTCTTACGCCCGTGCTACCCCATCGGTGACTCTTACGAATTTCTACTCACGCCTTGTAGTCATTCCACAATAAGACCACAGTACGTGTGAGTAAACTAAGGTTACGTATCAGCACGTATCTGATCGGTTCCCAGGACTCACATCCTACACACATATGCGCTTATGCTTCTAATGGCGATTCAAGGTGGCAGGTGGCGCTCTGATCACAGCTTCCCAGAATCAGCACATGCGAAACAATACCTTCTGTGACGGTGAGAAGCCCCATGGAAAATGTAGGCACGTGGACAGCTCCAGCTTCCATTGGCACACCGGCGTGGGTGAGTACAAATCAGCACAAAAGGCACAAGGAAATTCTAAGCTCACGATCTAATTCTCTACTTTGAGAAATAATATCGCGCAAGAAAATTACTAGTCATTGATGACTGGACCCATGACACGCGCTGTTGCTCTTGCCACTCCTCAATCCTTCGTCCTCACCTGCGGCACCCTGCTTTCAAGATCTTCAGCCAGCCCACTGGAATTTGCTCTGGCGTAGCATATCCATCATGCCCATCGGCAGCAGACCATTCTCAACAACTTTGATGCCCTCAAATTTGGCCAGCATCTCCCGCCCATACAGAGGAACGACCCACTTGTCGTAGCTGCTCATCTCGTTCCACTCATGCGGATCCAGTAGAGCCTTGAGTTCTCCACGCAATTGCACATCCACGGCGCTCGGCTCGCTCATCAGACAGTCGTACTTGCTGGCCAGCGCGACGCTCATGCGTTCACAGTGCCGGAGATACTCCTCCCTGCTCATGAAGGGCTCACCTCGCAGTTCCGGATAGCGAGAAGCCTCCTCTTTGTGTCTTGACTTGGCTTTCTCGAACCAGAGATTTTTCCTGTCGGTACTCGTTCTCTTCATCCTCCGCATGATTGCCTATCACAGCCTTCGCATTTTGTACGACAGAGTCTCGGACGAGGCAGAGTTTGATGAAGGAATTCTTGAGACCGAGGCCGCCAAGCTTGACCGGAAAGTAAATGTAGCCACCTGGGATATGTCCCGTAGGTATGTCGAAGCGCTCGGATATCACCTTCCGCAATTGCTCGCCCGCCCCAACTGGAGTTCCTGGGAAAAGAGACTGCTGAATGCGCTGAAAGGTGTCCAGCATGCTGTCGATGTGCTGACGAGAGTAGCAGTTGGCGGGCTTGCCGAAGAAGTTGCAGAAAAACTGAACGCCGTAGGTGTTCCAGCCTGGATCCAGTCGAAGATACTCTTGTAAGCCGTCAGCTGAACCCGGAGTTCCTCAATATGCTTGTCTACCTCCTTCTGGTTGATCATGAAGGTCCGGCTGAGGGATCCAGCCTCAGGAAGCCCCAAGTTACATCACCATTGGGCAGAACAGACTCGAAATATGGTGTGTTTTCTTCCTTCGTCTCACGTGTGGTCGATGGCGCTTCAACGCCAGCGGCGACGAGAAGATCAGTCTGGATCATATACAGGAGATTTTGAGTGACAGAAAGATGGTTTTGACGAGAATCACCTTCCTCAGCATCGCCTTGAGAGCCACAGGCACTACGCTGCTCTTCCAACGAGCAAGGTAGCTAATCTAGCAAGATCTCTTCCTCGAAATACTCCTTCTTGACGTCGACAATGCCGCGCTTGTATAACCTGTGACCGAGACTCAGAAACCACTTTGTGCGTTTCTAGTCGAGCTCGCTGAGTGGCTTCAACGTTGGCTTCCAAATAGACTCGTCGAGGAAATGTGTGAAACACCCACGCAGTTTGATGGCCCATCGTAAGCCGATGTTGTAGAGGAAGATGAATTGCAGAAGATCCTCGTCGGGGTAGAAGCGATAGCGACCGTTGAGACATCGGCGTTGGACGATGATGAGATCACCCTCCCACTTCCAACTATCATGAGTCTTCATGCGCATATTGAGGACATCGGCGATCTCGGACAAGACCACCTCATTTCCGAGGAAGTCGGTCAATGTTGACCTCTTCACGTCCGTCCGTCAGAGTGTCGCTCCGGAGCATGGTCCGGAACGTCTGGCGGATAATTATGGCATCAAAGCACACACCATTCCACTCAGCCGATTTGTCTTGAAACTACTTGAGTTCTTGCCTGACCTTGTCCAATGTTTCCTTGGAAACCTTCTCAGACTCGAAGACACCTTCCAGGTAGGTCTTGATGGCGGCCTCGTCCGTCTGTTTGGGATTGAAAACGTACTCCTCTCACATTGCTCGCTGAATCTGAGCTTCGTCACGTCCCACGGTCGTGGACACGCCATGGAGATTATTCTCATTGGCCTTGCCTTGTGAGATCCACTCGTTGACGAGCTTTCCGTACAGCGATGCGTAGTCGTACTTGGTGGTCTGGATGTCAAGTTCCTGGCGGACTGAGGCCTCGCACTCCAGAATCAAAGTGTTCGTGACTGATGGATCGTTCTGCGCCTATTACATGAAGCGATCGAAGTTTCTCAGCGACATCAAGGGATTGTGAGTAAGCGAGGTCATGCTGGGGAGGCTTTCGGCCCCGGTGATCAGAATACAGGTCCGCTTGTCGTGGGCCAGCTCGGCAGCAGCTTGCTCGTTCAGTTGTCGCTTTCCAGTCTCGAAGGCATCTTCCTGCTTGTCTAGCTGTGACAGGTTGGACTATGTGACGGAAAGTAGCGTTTGGCTCAAGATCTCAGAGGAAGCCATAGTGACCGGGGCCACCAGGCTGCGTGTTAGGTGTTGAGTGTTGGGTGTGGTGAGTTGCGGTTTGTCCCGAAGTGTGATGGATGAGAATTGAGAGAGCCGAGCAGAAATTCGAACAGTTTAGGAGGCTAATAAGCCGACATTTATATGCCTTTGGGGCTAAGATCATTCTCCCTTAGGCTGCCTAGCAACAGAGTCTGCGTCCAAGTTCGAGAGCACAAGACCTTGCGCTGGGGGGCCAACTTCATTCAGGCAGCAGACACGCAACAAGAACAATATCGGGAGTACAAGTGATTTGGCCTCAAAGAGCCCATATCGGTATGACATAAAGCTCCCCGACCAAGACCTGGAGTGTTCGCTTTGAGGCCAAATATCAGTGAGGTCAGGTATGTGTGACCAAAGAGTTACATCAACACCCAAAATGTGCGTGCTGGCGCGCGAAGAAAGCCGGGAAGTAATTGACTCAGAAGCAGAGACATAGAATGCTGTTTGCGCGGAGGATTGAGTGGACAAAGACGAAAGAGCCATTGGCAAAGGTGGAATAAGCTGGCCATCGTGGAGGACACAACCTGCAGTCACTTGGCCGTGGAACCCATGCTTTGAGGTGATGTCTGCTTCCATCTATGACAATGAGTGCTGTCCCTAAACACCAGAACAAGATTGAGCAGATGGCACAGATGGATCACTGGGTGTTGATCACACGGACACACGCAATACGATAGAGTCAATTTACACCAGGCGCGCGCGTGTAAGGGCTACACTTTTGGAACGGCCACACCTGCTTCCCCTGACTGCCCTTAATCACGTTTGAAGGCACATATCTGTCGACACTATTGGACCGCACAATTCTCAAGATAGAATCGGCTGCTGATGTGTAGACCTTGTGCGTGCTGTACTTTTCGAAGGGAGGCCACATCGGACAATCTCCTTTGCAACCTCCTATAATCACTTTGGGACCGACTTAAGCACGGCACATTCTTGTGACATGATAGAGTGCATAGGTGCAGTATGAAATGCAAGAGGAGAGACGAACCGGATAGCTCCTTTGATGGCGTGTCGTCAGTTTTTGTAGTGGCTGCTGCTTACCTAATCAACCAAGACGCGCTTTCCCGACCAAGCGCGTCTCTCAGGCTCGGAGCCATTGCTCCTCGTCTAGTGAGTTGTGACAGCTTCGAGCACTTGTGAATACTGCCCCTCTGTTGCTGACTTTGTTGTTGGAGGACGGCCAAGTTGCCCGTAGCTCAGCCTTCAAAATGTCCACGGACAGTCAGGCAGACACCAGCAAAATGGAGGGTTTCTTGCGCAATTGGCGCCAAACCGCCTTCAATGCTGGCCAGTTCCAGACTGCCATCTTCGTTGGTGACAAGCTATTAGCTCTGACGAGTAAGCATTCTGTCTTCCTCGTGCTTTTACAGTCTTTCTCTCGGGCTGAGCTGACATCACATGCCGCGCCTTTAGACGACGATAATGACGCCTTTTGGATGGCCCAAGTCCATTTCTCGACCGGAAACTACACCCGAGCCCAGAAGTTCCTCGAACATCGAGACCTCGTCCGGAGGAACCCCTCGTGTCAGTACCTCGCCGCGCACTGTCTCATCAAACAGTCACGCTTCGACGAGGCGCTTACGGTCTTGGGGGAGCGCGACCCGACCCACCTGATCAGGTCCAAGGAAGCAAACAAACGCAAGACACAGCCAGGTACAAGCGGCAAAACAGGGTCCCACTCGAGATCATACCATGAAGCGCACGTGGAGTCAGAGTCGGAGGCGGGCAACAGACGCTACGAGGCCGGCATGTGCTACCTCCGGGGCATTTGCTACGCCAAGCAGAATGCCTTCGACCGCGCCAAAGAGTGCTACAAGAATGCTGTGCGCATCGATGTTCAGTGCTTCGAAGCCTTCAACCAGTTGACCACAAACTCGCTATTGTCGTCGTCTGAAGAGTGGGAGTTTTTAGAGTCCCTCGATTTTGCTTCCTTGGACCCGGGCGATGGTACCGACGCGTCTCAGGGCGAGATCGGCGACTATGTCCAGTACTTGTACTGTACGCGACTGTCAAAATATCGGAAACAGGCCGCTTTCAACACGGCTTGCGAAACGCTCACCACCCACTACAACCTTGGCAACAACCCTGACATCCTGCTGGCCAAGGCTGACCAGCTTCTCACCCAGTCTCGCTTCAAAGATGCCCTGGACATCACCAATAGTATCTTGACAGAAGATAAATACAACTTCAGCGTCTACCCTATTCATCTAGCCTGCCTGTTCGAGCTGAATGAGAAGAACTTGCTGTTTCTTGTTGCACACGAACTCGCAGACAGTCATCCTGAGGAACCGTGCACCTGGCTCGCGGTAGCTACCTACTATTACTGCATAGGCAAAATTGCCGAGGCTCGCCGCTATTTTAGCAAGGCGAGTATGATGGACGCGCACTTTTACCCTGCGTGGATCGGCTTTGCCCATACCTTTGCTGCGGAGGGTGAGCATGACCAGGCCATCTCTGCCTATTCCACTGCAGCACGGCTATTCATGGGGACTCATCTGCCGCAAGTCTTCCTGGGCATGCAACACCATGCAATGAACAATATGACAG
The DNA here is from genome assembly GCA_022609195.1 of Plenodomus libanotidis. Classification (NCBI taxonomy): domain Eukaryota; kingdom Fungi; phylum Ascomycota; class Dothideomycetes; order Pleosporales; family Leptosphaeriaceae; genus Plenodomus; species Plenodomus libanotidis. The sequence continues at coordinate 166,060 of JAGKQA010000013.1, read as the reverse complement.
TGGCGGAGGAGTTCTTCAACACAGCCTACGAGCTGTGCAAGACGGACCCGCTGCTCTTGAACGAGATGGGCATTGTTTACTACCATCAGAACCGACTGAAAGAAGCCATTGCGAAATTCAAAGAGTCGCTTGAGATATCGGAGTCGATTGATAGTGATCCACAAGCGTGGATTGTCTCACGCACAAACCTGGGCCACAGTTACCGACGCCAGCGGAAATTCCAGCAGGCACTTGTCGAGTTTGATATGGTCCTGCGAGAAAAGGGCAAGGATGCGGCCATCTTCTGTTCCAAGGGCCTTATCTATCTCGACATCGGGAAGCCAGAGGAGGCGGTCAACGCGCTGCACGAGGCCCTGGCTATTAACTCGCAGGACCCTGTCGCAACGGAGCTGTTGCTCAAAGCACTTGATGAGAGCACAACAGCGGGACGTGTTTTGGGCGACATCAATGACGAAGGTATGGTCGAATTCGAAGTCGAGCTTGACCAGCTCAAACAGAACGCCAATTCCAGCTTCATAGCCAAGCTGAATGGCAGCAATGGGAGGGGTAGAGGCAAGGGCAAGGGCAAGGGCAAGCAGAAGGCCACTTCGAGCACACCAGTCATTGAAGAGAGAAGAGTGAGCATGATGGACATGAGTGACGACCACTAAAACCTTGCGGGGAGTTGAATGGGGTCTAAAGGCACTTTCACGGCGTCTTGGGGCGGCATTGTGCGGTGTCAAACTTTTTCGTATGGGGTAAAAGAGCGTTGGCGTTGGCATCAGCAGCAGGTCAGGGGAGCGCTGCTTCATTTATGATAGATACCATGGACTTTCAAGGGCAGGTGAATGGTTTACCATTGCATTCAGGCGAATTAGGGTGCTTCCTCCGACAAATGCAGCCTATGAACGCTCGAGATGGTGTTGACTGTGCTGTGTTATAAGTGTTGATTAATCGAATGTGTGGACAGGAATTCAAAAATTGACGAGTTCGAGCAACCAATTACTATCCTTTTGCGGCTCAACCAAATCGTCCTAAGTCTTTGCCAAAGTCGTCAAACATCGATGCCTACTTACGTTGGTGTTGGCCCGCTGTTGCGACTCCGGGAAGCGCCGATTACGGCTGTAGCTTATCACCCACCTCGCTGCCATTTTGCTTGCTTCTAACTACTTCCATTGACCAAATTTTCGACAGCACATCGGTTCTCTGCAAAAAGCATAACAAGCTCTAAATTTTCCCCGGTCTTGCTTTTCCACAGCCTAGGTCAGGTTCTGGCTAGTCGTCCACCCTTGCCCGCCGGCACCTACCAAAACAACATTAAAGGGAGCAACGGCCCCAGGGACAAGATGAGCTCTCAGACGGCTGAGGCCGAGGAAAATCGGACGGCTTTCTTCTACGGTACTACAGTCCTGTCCACCATCATAAGATCCTGACGCTGACGCACCATAGGCACATTGGTAAAGCGCCACCGACTCTCCCAAGGATGGAAATACCGTAGTAGGGCCCAATACGACATGCAGGTAGGCTGACACGTATCAGATGGAGCCTCAGGTTTTCTTTTCGGTTTGCTACAATGAGAAAAGCCCGTCTGCCAGCATCAGAGCCCGTCACGCCTTTACGCCGGCGGTGCTTCATGATTACTGCCGTCATCGAGTAAAGCACGCCGACTATCCAGGCATGATCGAGGATGCTGGCCACAGTGTCTTCGGGATGGTGGTCAGTGGTATCACAAAGGCCAATTTAGACCTTCTGGATTACTTGTGAGCTAGTTTCCCTTAGTTTTGGTGGTGTTTGACTTGCCGGCGAGCTGCCTGTAAAAAACACGGGACTCGCCGCGACAGTGAAATCGCCTCGAGCAGCCGGCAACAAGAATCGCTAGACCAATTCCCTCCTTCACTATGACCGCACAGTAGTCAAACATGGTTAAGGTGCTGATACTGAGTTTCCCCCAGTGAGGGCAGCCAGTACGATCGCCGCGTAGTCCGCCCCAAGTTGCTTACCAAGGTAGGCGACGAGAAGGGCGAGGGCAATGTCGAAGGCGAGCAGGTGGTCACAGAGTCGTACATTTTCCTCGACAAGGAACAACTGGACTTCAGGGAGTGGGACTTTGCCGAGTTCAAGCGCGACAAGCTAACTAAGTGGACGCGTGCCGGCTACGTCTTTGAGGGTGAGTGTGTATATGGTGGATCTGATCGCTCGGCTGAGATCTTCGCCGAAGAAATGTGTTTTTGGTGATGTTGCTAATCGTCGAGAACAGATTGTGACCCTGACGACAAAGCTTCTTCGTCTGCGGTATAGAATGGGCAATGGGCAAAGGGCTTGCCAATTGACGGGTGTTGATGGTCTAGATGTTAGGGCAGCGCTCGGTGCTGCGCTGGGACTCAATGCCTTAAAACCTGGCGAGCGAAGCAACTTCGTCGAATCTAAGACTGAGCACGCCCCTCACAAGCATATCAGACGAGAACCCCAACAATACACTTTAGACTGGAGCCGGGTAGAGTAGAGGCTGATTCGGCATGTCTGGGATGTCAACACTGACTGAGATGCCCGAGGCCATTCAGTCTCGCAAGTCAATATAAGGATTGAGGCTGATCAAACATCCCAATGGTCTGAAACCGCACAACGTGCATCACGCGTACAGTTTGTCGTTTGTCAGAGCTACGTGATTCTCGAGCCTAGAGTCCGAACCACACTCCAATCCAGAGTTCTAGTGCGGGTGCTATGACAGCGTCAACGGGCGTGCACTTTTATTTGTATTCTAGATCGTCGTCTACAGTCCATCTTTCTCTTCGCCTTTCAAATCCAGCGTCCATAAAGGTTGCATGTCTCACTGGTCGACCATTCGCCAGACTGGACGATAAGGCTCTGCTACCAGCACTCTGTGCATGTTAGTATGACTTTGAACAGCCATCACAATGCCATCTTCAAGCCGTCCCGACTACTACGGCGACCTTGAGGTCTCTCCCGAGGCGACCCTAGGTGAGATCAAGAAATCATACAGGCAGCTCTCGCTCAAATATCACCCTGATAAGCATCCGGGCGAAGAAGAGAAGTTCTAGCCTCTGTTTGTGCAGCTAAGCGAGAACGCTTTCCCAAGCTTTCAACCCACTGTGTCAACCCGAGCCACTTCGCGGTGTCCAAGTCGCCAGCGGCCTGCCAACACCGACGTGCGGAATACAGGTCAACCTCGCCTACGAGATGCTGCAAGACGCAGAGAAGCGCGAGGCGTATGACGAAGCGCTCAAGTACGCCAACGAGCATCCCTCCGAGGATTCAAAGACCGATTGGTCTTCGACCACAGGCCCGGACTGGCAGCATCAGCGGCTATCCCGCGAGGACCCCAGAACGCCCTGGTACTGGCACAAATTCGAGGAGCTGCGAGCATGGGCCCAGGCGCAGCACGCCAAGCACCAGCGCGAGGAGGCGGCGCGCGCAGCCGAGGCCGAGAAGAAGAGGGAGGCTATCGAGCGGCACGCAGCGGAGGTGAAGAGCTGGGAGGAGGAGGAGGAGGCGCGGACGGCGGAGAGGAGGGAGGGAGGGGGAGGAGATGAGGTGGGAGGCGGAGAGAGTGGATAATGAGATGCGGGAGCATTGGGGCCGCATCGATGAGGATGAGGAGCAGCGGTATATGCTGCAAGAGGAGGACGAGCTGCTGAGCCACACCGATCAGTGGACGGATGAGTTGGAGGATGACAGAGTGTGGTTTTCCAGCTTCTTGTTGTCTTCTCCTGCGCGTCGCCAGCAATGCCTCGCTATATCGAGCACGACTAGAGTGTCTCGGAACACCAGCGAATGTCAAAAATGGGATGTTTGTATGTCCGGTCCTGGGGATTCGTCTTGAAAGAGTCCTGGACTTAATCTGGGTTTGAGTGCATATCATCACTCGGAATGCTTCTAATATGGCGTGTCAAAGAGCCAGTGCCTTATTTGTCTGGCGGATGAATATGCGTTGAGCTTTGGAGCCGCCGCTTGGGTAGTAGGCAACCATCTCAGCCTGGGTACAGTAAGTTCGTCTGTCAGAACGGATCCATTTCCAGCCTCGCAGTGGTGATGGCCCAAGTTCAGCTACCAATGACCTCATGATCCAGTAACGCGAGCCTCCGACGATGTGCCTGATCCTCAATGACCCATCCGCCTCGGAAGCAAAATGTGATCCCTCCGGGACCATGATTGGGCTCGTCAGTATGCTATCCTCCAAGGCATATACGTTTGCCCGAGCATGGCCCCTGCGCAAAAAGTCGAGCATGTGTGTGCCTTGTCGAGACGCGCTCATTGCGCAAAGGGCGCAACGAATGGCGGCCTTGCCCAACGGCCAGAACGGCTCAAGGACCCGATCTGTCGACGCACCGAGATGCCTGCTTGGACGTGGCAAAGGATCTGGTCTTATTCAACAACTGCCCGCCGATTGTCGCCACCGTACGAACGCATTGCGGATATTGATCCATCTAAACACTTCACGGTCCGCCACCAGTTCGTGGCTAGTATCTGGCTACTTTGTAGATTGGTGCGAAGGACCAGGGGTCTGGAACCCCCCCCCCCCCGGCCGACGCCTCGTCCATGGGCCGAGCTTGTTCCTCCGCGCGGACTTCATCAATACCATTATGCCACCATGCCGCTCAGGGGCAGCTTCCAGCTGGGCAAGGATGAAGGAGCCTCGTGGCCTGTGGATTGCATGGAATGTGACAGATGTTCGTGTGCAAGTGTTTCTCAAAATGTTTCCCCATCTCGTCTGGTCGTGGGCGGAATCGATGTCTTTGCCAACTGCTCCACTATCCGTTTGCCGATTTAGCGAGCGGCGCATAAACCCCGGAGGACCCACAGCAACGCCACGCCACGGCTGTGCGCTGTCTTTGGAAAAGCTCGGATGAAGTTTATTTTTACCTGTTCTGGCAAGCAGGAATTACCAGTAGTCGGGCGTGGCGAGACGAGTGGAAGGTTCACGAAAACCTGTCAATGCCTAGGTAGGAAGGAATCCGTCGTGGAGCAGCAGGTATGTTTGAATTAGCCCTCATGCTAAAGACTTTCGATCCTGTGGAAGACGCCAAAGGAACAGGCAGGCCACGTCAGACAGCGATTCTAGGGTCCGTGGTCCAAGGCTCAGGTCCGCGTCTGTTTGCCCACCGAACCCAGCGGACCAGCAGCCCTGCATGTCGGCGGCCAGGTAGGCCCGGGCTGACGTCTGCACGAAGCCGACGTGAGGCCTGCTGGCCAAACCATTCCGTAGACGTCTAGGAGGCGGTCTGTGTAGAGATATGCCGTCTTCCGTGGCGGCGGTGACCACGGGTAGTTTGGGACGACGTTGGGAGTTGCCGAGTTCCTGCAGGCGAGCGAACCAGCAGAAATGTGCTTGAGCTTCTTGGAACGCTACTTACTGCATGCAGTGCTCATGCAGTGCTAGTGGTTGGCCCCAAAAGGGCTGCGTCGACGGGCGCCAGCAGTTTTGACACATGTGCTCTTTAGTCACCCGTCATCGCGCAGCACCGCGCGCACGGAGCACTATAGCTGTTGCGGGCGACCTGAAACACTGCAGCTCGACTGGGGTCAACGACTGGATGAGATGGATCTCGAGGCATTTCAAATCCTCTCAGATACTTAGGCTCTAGGTTGTGTATGCGCAGGCATGCGCGTGGCAGCCTCCGTCCTCTGGCATCTGTTCAGGGGCTAGCAAAATCGGCTTTGGGTCGCGTGGTCGACACCATGGTAAATTCACAAATGCTTGTGGGCGTTGCAGTTGTCGCGGAGACAAAGCAGCATCTCCAGTTGCGCACAAAACGCTGGCTCGGCGGCCGCGACTAGATAGATTTCGTGCATGAACATCAAAGATCGTCGTCCAGTCGGTACGAAGCACGTACTGCAGGATAGGACGAACTGGCTCACCAACCGGGAAAAAGGGAAGCTTGGTGAGAGCTGGGCAGGAACGGAAATCCAGACGACAGGACAGGTCCAAACTTGAGACAATCGTTGACTCGACCACGGTCACCCCATCTATGCTACCCGGCTGTGCAAGGGGGGGGGGTCCTCTTCCTCGAGTAAATACACACGCTGCAGATCAGAATCTGCCCTGAGCACCCTGAACACTAAGCCACTTGACAACTTGGCATTTTTGGCAGATCCGAGGCTCCAGGATACGGACGCATATCACTTCAAGACGCATTGAATCATGCCAGCCCGTATCTTTCGTAGTACGACAGCTGATCAACCCAACCCCTCGGCACGCTTGCGATTGCGCCTCGCGCAGACATGCGTCGATAGTGTCTCGCGTGCACCGCGTGTTCGATACGATCTGTGCGCCCAAGCAGGTATAGAGGCGAAGGGAAGCACGCCACATGCCGCGGCACTGGCAGGCTGGCAGGCTGGCAGGCTGGACATCCGGGCGTCTACAGCATCCCTTGCGGTAGCGAATGAAGGAACGGAGCTCAGGCTGCCTCAACGCACACAGCTTTTCAATGGAATCCGATGATCCGCCGTTGTTGCCGCGTGGTAGGCGAGTGAGCCGCAGCCAGTCAATTGAGTTCCGCTCCGATGTCCCCTGACTGACGCCGAGGTAAAACCTCTAGAAGGAATATGTACCCCTGAGATCGCAACAAGGGTCCTCAGCCAGTCACGAACGGTCACGCTGTTTTCTGGCTGTCAGACCAGTGAGCCTGCAACCGCCTCTCCTCCTTCGCCGCCTTTCCCCTGACAGGATGCAAGAGTTGACACTAGGTTTGCTTGTGCGCTGCGCATGCGTCCAGAGACCGGACGGAAACAGAAGATCCATCAGCGCCTCTCCCAGATCCCCCATGCAGGGTCAAATTTCATTGGGCTGGGCGCTCCGAGCCACAAACAGCCTCTGGCAACGTGGGATGCTTGGTGGCTTTCGAGGTTTTCACCCGTGACATTTCTCTGAAGATCTCAAGGCTGTGGGCATGCTGGCATGACACACCCATGCTCGAGACTGATCTGTGCTCCTGCGTGCGGCGGCGGCGGCGGCAGCGGGAGGGAGGCCGCACCGCAAAGCTTGGCCATCTTCTCTCTGAAATCGCGTCAACTTTGGCGGGCCCAATGTCAGTCTTCAGTGCACCAGTGGGGAACATCCCGGGCAAGCGCCGCTCTCAGCCTGCAGACTGCGGCCATGATGTCTGTTGCAACGGGGCAAATATACATCGCAGACTGCTTCTACGGCACTCCTTTGGGACAGAGCCAGGGGGCCCACAAGATGGCGGAGACTGCGTGTTCACAAGGAGCAGGGCCAGAAGCCATGTCAAAACCCCCGGCGACTGGCTAGAAATGGCTCTTTCCATCGTGTGCAACTCCGAAACAAACCAGCCAACCCAGCACAGCCTATCACGCCTTTCCCTCTGCCTCTTTCGTCCTCCCCTGTCCCGATCCTGCAAGACTGGACCCACAGTGCCGCGCAGATGGGACCCATGAAATGCAGGTACCGGTCCTTGCTAGCCACCACCCTCCCCGGAATATTCGCCCAAGTGGGCTTCCGGCCATGGGTCTAGGTCGATCTTGTCCAACGGCCCCCTTCCGTACTCCCAGGTCCCGCATGTACCACAGTATTTGCCTCCTTCAGTCCCTCGTTGTATAAGTATGTTGGACAGACCCAACTTCACTCACTCTCGCTCACCTTGGCCATCATCAACATCCCTTTCGTCGAAGACCAAGCTGCCTCATTCCTTTAGGCCAGCCTCTTATTCTTTTCTTTTTCAAACATCACGCCTGGAGCATACCATTCCTTTTTGGACAAAGAAAGAACGCAAGCATCCCGAGAACATTGCCATTGTGTCGAAGACTGTTTGATCTTGACAACCCTGAACCGCCACAAAACCATTGTCAAGGTATGTTTGAGAACTACCCACCTCGCCATTGTCCTCCACAGCCATGGCCAAGGCGGCAGCCGAGTCTCGAACGGCCTCGCTACCCATATATCGAGTTACCAACAGACCCTAACAATGCCAACAGAAAAGATCTCGCCGTTCCACTCTTCTCATACCAGTCTTTACGACACAAACTCATAGACATTCGTCTGGAACGAATTCTACGCACTCTTTCCCACAAGATGTTTTTCAACACCCTCGTCGTGGCTTGCGGCCTTGCTGCCGGAGCCAGCGCTCACATCACAATGGCCCAGCCCGCCCTCTTCACCCAGCCGGCCATCACCAACGGGCCGGTCACATATGACAACTTCCCCTGCCAAGCGACGGCTGCCGCATACGCCGGCACAGCGAACACCATCGCACTCGGAGACGAGGTCGAGCTCGAGTTCGACGGCGAGTCCGTCCACGGCGGTGGCAGCTGCCAGATCTCCGTCTCCTACGATGAGGCACCCACCAAGGCAAGCACCTGGAAGGTCGTCAAGTCTTGGGAGGGCGGCTGCCCGGCCAAGAACACCGAAGGCAACCTGGGCTCTGACACCTCGGCGACCGCGCCCGTCCCCTTCGAGTACAACTTCACGATGCCCGACAACATCCCCTCGGGCAAGGGCACCCTCGCCTGGTCGTGGATCAACAAGGTTGGCAACCGCGAGTTCTACATGAACTGCGCCCCGCTTGAGCTCACCGGTACTGGCGGCGACCAAGCCAACTACGACGCCCTGCCCGACATGTTCGTCGCCAACCTGGGCGGCTCGGACACCTGCACCGTCGGCAATGGTGATTTCGTCTATCCTGCCCCTGGAGACGTGGTTGAGTACGGCAACGGTGCCGCCCCAAGCGGTGCTGATATCGCGACCACCGCAGGCGTCTGCACTGTTGGTGTGAGCGGAGGCAGCGGATCCGGAAGCTCGGCGACGACCTCTGCGTCGGCGGCTGCATACACGACCGCCGACTCTGGCGGCGCCGCAGCCGGCGGTGTCTTTGCCACGTCCAACGCCGCCGCGCCCACGGTCACCTCCGCGGCCGCCACGTCCGAGGAGTCCACCGCCGTCGTCGCCGCGCCCACCGCGACCGCCACAGCATCGAGCTCCAGCTCCGACTCTGGCTCTTCCAGCTCCGGATCGTCGTCCTCCAGCAGCACCACCAGCTCGTCCGCGCAGTCCGGTGCCTGCTCCACTGAGGGCGACTACGTCTGCCTGGGCACCAACTACCAGGTTTGCGCTTCCGGCCAGTGGTCCGTTGCCATGCCGCTCGCATCTGGAACCAGCTGCGAGGGCACCGGCACCAGCTTCGCCATTGCCGCGTCCAAGAGCAAGTTCAGGCGCAGCCGCGAGGAGCGCCGCGCGGCTGCTGCTGCCATGCGCGAGAAGAGGGGTATGCGTTCCATGTTCGGCATGCCCTAAGCTGGGAGAAAGACTTCTTTCTCTCCCTTCTTTTGCAATGTGTCCATGAACTTTTTCTTCTTCTTGTGTGTCCTCTGCGAGGCGCAGCTTCTTTTTTTCTTGTGAATATGAACAGATGGACGGGGGGAACTCATCTGGACGGATACGATACCAGTGTAGTTAACACTCACACACATTTGAAGGCGTTTTTACGATGGTGGGGCGGGGGGGGGGGTTGAACAAAAACAACACTCTTCTTGTACTTCTACTCCTCTTTTGAGAGAGATGGGTTTCATGTGCATACCGGTTTTGGGTGTACATAAAGCATTTGGTGATGGTCTTCAGCAGAAAGGGATGGACACAATCATTTGACTAGATGAACAAAATACCAAGCCAACTCGGCTGCCTTTTGAGCTTCTCAATCTTGTTGCCCACTTGCAGTATTGTGAAAAGCATGTTGATGAGTGCCACAGAAATTGTGCTCGTGTTTGCCTAAGTTCACCATGACTCGTCCACAGGTGAGAGGGAAGAGACTCCAACGACATCGCGATCTTTCACAAGTCCACTTCTCCCGTGTCCTTCCAATCTGATGTAGTGTGTCTTGTGCGAAAATGAAGAAGACTAGTGGCACAAGGCGCTTGTGAGATAATAATGACAAGACTGTATATGGCTTTGAGCTTCAGAGGTAAAAGTGAAAAGATAATGCGTGCATCCCAGCAGACGGACAACAACGGGGTGTGTAGATATGTGGTCGAGGAGGGGTGTCCTTATAGCGACAGGGATACGCAGCAGAAGAGCTCAGGAAGTCACAGAGTGTCCAAGTAGACATACTATCTTACCACACACAGCTCTACGGCCGAAGTCGATATCGTGCTTGAAGGGTCGGACCTGACAGTACTCCCAAAGATTGAACATGGGCTTCCAGACTCCGTTTTCAACAGTAGCTACCGACTACTAGTAAATCAGTAGCCGGTAGCTTGCAAAGGCCAACGCCGGCTTCGGCACCGACTCGACTATGTAACCAGGTTGGCCCAAGCTCTTCCCATAAGCTCTGTAGCCAATCAACTGCCACCAACCCACTAAAATTCGTCGAGTGTGATGCCCGTCCTTCGGCAATCTGGAGTTGCGCCTCAGACTTCTCAACTTCAATATCATCGCGCCTCGCCCGCAACTCAACACCATCTACCAGCGCGACGCGCTTTCTCAACGCATACTCCAGAGTTCACGAATCGCGTTTTTCTATGAGCTTACTATACCCACGAACTTGACCAGAACTTGCGACTTTGACAGCCATATTATGAATTCCGCAGGCTGCATTCGACAGCTTCATCGCGACTTCTGAAGAAGCCACTTTGCCCGGGTGGAGGGGTTGAGACTCGAGCCCAAGGACAAAGGGCCATCACACTCGGCCCAGGTCTCTTGATTTATGGCTGTTCTGCAAGATCGATACTTGATCAACAGCATCGGCAATGTCGTCATCTTCCTCAGGCCAGTTGCTTGAAGATGTGGTCAAGCGGCTTCAGGCGCAGGACCTTGGTACGTTGGCCGACCCTCTACGCGCACGTCGCGAGGCTTAGGTGACTGACTCCCATGAATGCGCAGACTGTCGCGTCAAGGTCGAGGCGGCGACGCAGTTGCGCGACAACCTCGATGTCTTCACCAATCTGCCCTCGTACGGGATCTTTCTGAAGAAGGTCATGCCGGTCTTCTTCACCATCCTCAATGGACCATGCATATTCCAGAGCAACTCGAACGAACAGGTATGACAATCCTGTATGCGATCCTCATTGCAATCTTGCGCTAATCTTGGGGGACCAGAAACTCCGGAATACCATCCTCGAGATCCTCCACCGATTTCCTACACACCCTTCGCCGACCGAGCCTTTTGAAAGTTACGCCCACGACACAGTCGAGCTGTTAATGAAGCTTGTGCGAAGCGACAACGAGGAAAACGCCGTCATCTGCGTCAAGGTCATCTCGGACATCATGCGGCACCAACACAAAGTGGTACAGACCAAGGTCCAGGAGTTCCTCAATTTGATTCAGGAACTGTTTGAGCAGATGGAGAGAGTGGTCCGGGAACAGCTTGACAATGGGATCACAACAAGCCAAATGCCTTCGACGCCGTCAGGCTCACAGATGACCTTTCATCAGCACCAGTCGCCTCGACCGGCTTCGCCCACAGCTACAACGACAGAATTCGGCGTCGACCAGCCGGCGACCCGGCCACTGCTCAAGGGCATGCAGTCGTTCAAGGTCCTGTCAGAATGTCCCATACTAGTGGTATCGATCTTCCAGGTGTACAGGAGCACTGTTCCGAACAATGTCAAGGCGTTCGTCCCTCTGATCAAGAGCGTCCTGTGCCTCCAAGCCAAGGCCCAGGAACAGGCGCACGCCGACGCAGCGACCAGAAACACCATCTTCGCGGGCGTCAGTCCAAATATCAAGAACAGAGCAGCATTCGGAGAGTTCATCACGGCCCAGGTCAAGACAATGAGTTTCCTGGCCTATCTGCTTAGGCAATACTCACAGCAATTGACCGATTTCCTGCCCACGCTACCCGACATTGTGGTGCGTCTACTCAAAGATTGCCCTCGCGAAAAGTCCAGCGCACGAAAGGAGCTGCTTGTTGCCATACGGCACATCATCAACTTCAATTTTCGCAAGATCTTCTTGACCAAGATTGACGAGCTGCTCGACGAAAGGACCTTGATCGGCGATGGCCTCACTGTGTATGAGAACATGCGCCCACTGGCGTATAGCATGCTGGCGGATCTCATCCACCACGTGAGAGACTCGCTTACCCCCTCGCAAATCAGAAAGACTGTGGAAGTCTACACGAGGAATCTTCAGGACAACTTCCCAGGCACCAGCTTCCAGACTATGAGCGCGAAGTTGCTGCTCAACATGGCAGAATGTATTGCGAAGATGGAAAACAAAGTGGATGCCCGGCACTTCTTGATCATGATCCTGAATGCCATCGGCGACAAGCTCGCAGCGATGAATCGACAGTACGCCAATGCGGTGAAAATGTCAAAGGCTTACGCGAAGCAGACCAAGGAACAGACTCAAGACACTTACCTTGCGGACAAGAGCCACCCGCCGGACTGGGACGAGATCGATATTTTCAACGCGATGCCGATCAAGACTTCCAACCCGCGCGAAAAAGGCGCAGATCCTGTAGTGGACAACAAGTTCTTGTTCAAGAATCTCATGAATGGTCTTAAGAACACGTTCTACCAGTTGAGAGTCTGCAACCCCCCTCAGGCCGTGGAGCAAGCCAATGCGCCCGCATACTGGCAGGAAGTTGCTTATGGCTTCAGCCCGGAGGAGGTCCAGGTCATCATCAAGCTTTTCCGCGAAGGTGCCTTTGTATTCCGATACTACGAGATTGAAAAGCCCGTCGGCGAGTCGCAATATCAATCGGCAGTCGAGTACATGGCCAACTTCTACATGAATTCGAGTAGCAAGGAGGAGAAAGAGCTTCTCGAGACTTTTGCAACAGTCTTCCATTGCATAGACCCCGCCACATTCAATGAAGTCTTTCAGCAAGAAATCCCTCGTCTTTATGAGATGATTTTCGACCACACGGGTTTGCTTCACATACCCCAATTCTTTCTCGCCAGCGAGGCAACATCCCCAAGTTTCTGTGGCATGCTCTTGCGATTCTTAATGGAGCACATTGAGGACGTCGGGTCGGCTGACGTGAAGAAGGCCTCCATCTTACTGAGGCTCTTCAAGCTGGCGTTCATGGCAGTCACGCTCTTCGCTGCTCAGAATGAACAAGTGCTTTTGCCACACGTGGTGGATATTGTGACCAAGTCTATTGAGTACTCCACAAAGGCCGAAGAGCCTATGAACTACTTTCTCCTGTTACGGTCGTTGTTTAGGAGCATTGGCGGAGGAAAGTTTGAGCACCTTTATAAGAAGATCTTGCCTCTCCTCGAGATGCTTCTTGACGTTCTCAACAACTTGCTTCGAGCAGCTCGCAAGCCCGTTGAGCGAGATCTCTATGTAGAGTTGTGCCTGACAGTACCAGCGCGGCTTAGCAATTTGCTTCCGCATCTCAGCTTTTTGATGCGGCCTCTGGTGGTTGCTTTACGCGCAGGGAGCGAACTGGTGGGACAAGGCCTTAGGACCCTCGAATTGTGCGTGGATAATTTGACCGCGGACTACTTGGATCCTATCATGGCACCCGTTATGGACGAGTTGATGACGGCTCTATTCGACCACCTCAAACCAGCACCATACACGCATTTTCATGCTCACACCACACTCAGGATCCTTGGAAAGTTGGGCGGACGCAACCGGAAGTACATGACGGATGCTCTTCCACTCGAGTACAAGCACTTCATCGATGATCCATCTAGCTTTGATCTTCGTCTGATCGGATCGAAAAGGGATCGGCCATTCCCAGCCAACGTCGGCATCCAGTTTGCCATTCAGAAGCTAACAGAAGGCCCCAAGCCAGCAAAGGGTGGCCCGCCCAAGCAGTTCGACTCTTATTACAAAGAGAAGGCATTTCATTTCCTCAAAGCGCAGTTGAAGTTGCGCATTGGCTACGACAACCTGCCCGACGACCTCCCTCGGCTGGTGCGCCTGCAGGCCCAGGACCTCCTGGCTCGTAAGACGGACGCCGACTTCTCGGTATTCGAGCAGGCAGACCGCCCTCGATCAGTGGCCAACAAGGAGGACCAGGACGACACGTTGAAGCGTCTCATCAAGGCCATGATGTTCGCCAGCTCTCTCACTGAGTTCAAGGACGAGGCCAGCGCCCTCCTGCTCAACCTCTGTCGTCACTTTGCCATCATTGAGGTTGGCAGAGCTCTCGTGGATCTCAAACGCGGCAGCAGTCCTTTTGACGTGAATGCGGGAGAGGGCCCCATGTGTCTCGACACACGCGTTTTGTGCGATGCAATTCTCGAGTCGTTGGCATCTGATCATCCAGATGTGCGCGAAGCCGCTCAGCGAGCAACTCAAGAAATCTACAGCTCCACTGCGACCATACTTGGATCTACAAGTTATGTTTACCGCTTGACGTTCTTCACTGCATTGGGGTCGGCATTCTGCCATGGTTGTTATGAAGAGGAGTGGTTCACCAAAGCTGGCGGTAGCCTCGGCATACAGATGCTCCTCACGGACGTCGACCTTGGAGATGCCTGGATCGCTCTGAAACAGAATGAGTGTCTCAAGGCGCTACTTTTTGTGGTTAAGGACATGCCCCCTGACCTACCTGAAGGCACCAGACGCGCTGCGCAGGACACTCTCGACATACTGCTCGCCAGGATCACAAAGAACATCAAGAAAGAGGAATGCCAGCCGGTGGTCCCTGAGAGGGGTCAGCCGCCGCCCAAGCAGCCCCGGATGGCCATCATTTGCAACATCCTCAACCAGGAGTTGTCACACTTGAACAAGCATGTTCGAGAGACGGCAAAGCGTTGCATCGACACCATAGCCAAGGCAACTGATGCACAGGTCTGGGAGTTGCTCGAGCCGCATAGAGACAGACTTCTGTCGCAGATTTTCAGCAAACCACTGCGTGCTCTGCCGTTCCCGGTGCAAATCGGGTACATCGATGCCGTCACTTACTACATGTCTCTCAAGACTGATTTCGTTAAGCTGGACGAACACCTCATACGCCTGTTGATGGAGTCACTGGCGCTGGCCGAGGCCACTGACGACTCGCTCGCCACCAAAGCTGGCGAGTTCAGGACGCAGAATTACATTGTTAGTCTTCGAGTTGCCTGCATCAAGATCCTTTCGGCGTCCATGGACTTTGAGGAGTTCATGAAGCCGGCGGGACAGCAGGGCAAACCGGAACAGCGCACCAGGATTGTGGCCACCTTCTTCAAGTGTCTTTACTTGCAGCAGACACCCATCATTGATGCAGCGTACGACGCCTTGAAAACGGTCTTGCACAACAATAGCAAGCTGCCCAAGGATCTACTTCAGTCAGGGCTTCGGCCAGTTCTGGCCAGTCTGCAGGATGCCAAGCGACTCAGTATCCAGGGCCTCAACAATCTGGCGCGGCTCCTCAAGCTGCTAACCTCCTATTTCAAGGTAGAGATTGGTTCGCGCCTTCTCGAGCACGCTAAACAATTGGCAGACTATAATCTCTTGCAGCAATTGTCTTTCACCTTCTTCGAGCAGAACGAGACAATGGAGGTCATCGCGGCTGTGTTCAACATTTTTCATTTGCTCCCAGCAGCAGCGGAAGCATACAAGGTGCGCGTAATTGACCAGGCGCTGGAATTGGAAGAGAAGTTGCGCAGAACACATCACAGCCCGTTTCGAAAGCCGATGTACAAATACCTGAATCGCTATGCTCAGGAAGTGTGGGCAATGCTATTGGGCAATGTCAGCGAGATGAAATACAGGCGCTTCTTCGCGCAAATTTTGGCCGACGCAGACAGCGGTCCGTTCCGTGACTACGCAGCGGCAAATCTTGAAGGTTTGGTCGAGGCGTGCAACGCTGTTCCGGCGGACGACAAGCAGAGGCAAGCTATTGCCATGGTGACCGCCGTCAATGTCATCGAGGCCCTCTGCCAACATAATGTCACCTCCTGGATGGCGAAGAAGGAA
This sequence comes from Plenodomus libanotidis, assembly GCA_022609195.1. Classification (NCBI taxonomy): domain Eukaryota; kingdom Fungi; phylum Ascomycota; class Dothideomycetes; order Pleosporales; family Leptosphaeriaceae; genus Plenodomus; species Plenodomus libanotidis. The sequence continues at coordinate 150,255 of JAGKQA010000013.1, read as the reverse complement.
GTCCTCAATTGGCTGAAGCAGGCGGGTAGCGATCTGGAGCGTCAATTACGTGCCAACGAGATCCAGGGCCAACTACGTCTTGCCGCTCATCAAGCTGTGGACCACGTCACCACGATTCTGACAAAGTCGCTCGAGCAGAATCCCCACGATTTCGATCCCCTGTTGCAGCTCATTGACGCTGTCACGGTTGGTGACCTCAGGCAAACACAGGACCTGTTCTCGTACCTCTACACCAGCGTTATTTGCAATGACTCCATTGACTTTTGGAGGACTGCTATCCTGCGATGTCTCGATCTCTACGCAGGCAAGGCCGCGTCCCAGAAGACCAAGGTCTTCGTGCTGCACAACATCGTCAATCCCATTTTGGCGATGGATGTGATGCGGTACTGGGACCAGCCCCCTCACCGGCCAAACCGTCTGGTTGACAGGACGGTCATTGAGTCCATCAGCACCAAAATCTGGAAGGTCAGCTTAGCTGACCCGCAAGACGACCTGACACAACCCGGCATCGACCATACCAGAATGGAGGTCTTGCAGCTGTCCGCGATGTTGATCAAGTACCATAACACAAACATTCAAGATGCACGAAAGGATATCATCAAGTTTGGTTGGACGTACATCAGGTTGGACGACGCTCTCAACAAGCATGCGGCTTATGTTGTACTCTCTTATTTCATCGCGAATTACGACACACCGGCAAAGATCGTGACTCAGGTTTATCTGTCGCTACTGAAGAACAACCAAAACGAGGGTCGCACGCTCGTGACTCAGGCTTTGGAACTGATGGCACCTGTCTTGCCAAAGAGGTGCAGTACGGTTCAGCCTGCTGACCCACGAAACGCCGTTTGGTCTGCTGGGCCCCGCCGCATTCTTGCTGAGGAGGGGCAAAACGTACAGCAGATGACCAGCATCTTCCAATTTCTGGTGCGGCACCCCGATCTTTTCTACGAGACCCGGGACAAGTTCGCCACTCTTATCATCCAGTGCCTGCGGAAAGTAACCAACCCCCCGAATCCTTCGTTTGAGAGCCGAAGACTGGCGCTCAACATGATGTGGTTGATCTGGGAATGGGAGAAACGGCGGGTCACCGGACGAGAAGCGAGTTCTTCGCGCAACTCATCTCTGTCGCCGAATATGAAGAAGCGGAAGCTGGAAGACACGCCCACTGCATCACCTCCTGCCGTCCGACAAATTCCTGCTGGCGACAAGGCCGAGTATCAGATTCCTCCTCAGGTGCGACAAAAGATGGTTAAGTACCTTGTCGAATTCATCGCACAGCTCAATGAGAGGTATACACTGCCGTCAAGCAAGACCAAGGATTCTGGCGCATCACCGACCCACCCGATGTCACCTGAGCTAAACAGGAAGGCGATGACACTGCTCTACAACCTTTTGCTGCCCGAGTACTGGGCAGACCTTGATGTCGATCTTTTCCCGAACGTCACAGATGTCGTTCTGGCCAGCGACAAGACCACCCAGATCCTCAACGCCGACCCGGACAATAAGGAGCGCTACGACGAGAAGTTCATAACCAACATAATCAATACGCTGCAAGTCGTGCGCATCATCGTCAATTCTAAGTCGGACGAGTGGTTGATGAAGAACATCGCTCAGATCCAGAAGATCCTGGAAAAGTGCCTCAAGTCTGAGAATCCTGAGCTCCAGGATTGTCTTCACATGGCTGATCCCAAGTATGATGACGGTCGAGACATGCGAGCGACTGTCAAGCGTGTCCTAGACGCCGTGCCTCAGGCTGCTGAGGACGTTGAGATGCAGGATGCTGACGCTGAAGGCGAGCCCGCAGAAACGACTTCTGAATTCATCACCTTCCTCTCGAACATCGCGACTGAGACAATGGCTTCAGCGAATTATGTTTCGGGTATCAACATCCTGTGGTCGTTGGGGAACCGTCGCCCATCAGTCATCGATCCTCACATCAACCTCATCATGAAGTCGTTGCAGTCGAAGCTGGCAAGAGATCATGTCTCGCATTACACCGCTCTCAGCCAGGAGGCCAACATGCCAGTCCGTGTCACCGACCAGCAGAACGCTCCTGTCAAGATGGACGAGTATGACCTTGAAATTCAGACAGGGCTGATGCTCAAGGCGATCGACGCCACGGCAAAGCGGATGGAGAAACTCGGAGATAACCGGAGACCGTTCCTCAGTGTACTTGCCACGCTTGTTGAAAAGTCCTATCACATTCCGCTCTGCGAGAAGATCTTGGAGATGGTGGAGAGCTGGATTTTCCGCTCAGAGGGTACTTGGCCAACGCTGAAAGAGAAGACGGCTGTGTTGCACAAGATGTCCACGTTCGAGCACCGGGCAGATCCAACAATGCTGACCAAATACCTAGATCTCGTCTTGCGGATATATGAGGATCCCAAGATAGCGAGAACAGAGCTTACTGTGCGAATGGAACACGCGTTCTTGATCGGTACCAGAGCACAGGATGTCGGCATGCGCAATCGATTCATGGCTCTTCTTGACAAGAGCCTGACGAAGAATGCAAGTGCCCGTCTGCTGTATGCCATAAACACTCAGAGCTGGGATACCTTGGGCGAGACCTTCTGGCTTGCGCAAGCTTCCCAACTTCTCTTGGGATCTGTCGACGCTAGTAGTGCGGTGCATTTGCACCAACAGGACTTCCGGGCATTGCCAATTTCTCGACTTTACGCCAACTACGCCAAAGATACGAGACAGCCCACACAGATGGTGGACGACAAATACGAAGCTTTCATGTCCAATCACCGCCGCTTTATGTCAGAGATTGGCGACGTCAGGGTGCGGGACATCATCGATCCGCTGACCCAGTTGCAACACATTGACCCACACCTGGCCAGTGAGCTGTGGGAGACTTTGTATCCGATGTATTGGTCAGCGACTCTAAAGGACGAGCGTGAAGAGCTGAAGCGAGGTCTCGTCAACTTGCTCACGAAGGACTACCACCAGCGCCAGCTTGATAAGAGGCCCAATGTCATCCAGGCACTACTTAAGGGTGCCGCTAAAGCCGTTCCAGAGTGCAGGCTTCCCTCTCATGTTCTGAAGTATTGCGCTCAGACATTCGACTGTTGGTACACTGCACTTGTTCAGCTCGAGGATGCTGCCATCAATCAGGAAACCACCGATGGAGATAAAGTCCGCGAGAGCAACTTGAATGCATTGGTCGAGATCTATGCCAATCTCAAAGAGGACGATTTCTTCTACGGTACTTGGCGGCGTCGTTGCGATTTCATCGAAACGAATAGCGCCCTCTCATACGAGCAGAACGGCATGTGGGACAAGGCACAAAAGATGTACGAGAGTGCTCAGATCAAAGCCAGGACTGGCGTACTAGCGTTCTCACACGCAGAATATACGCTTTGGGAGGACCATTGGGTTTTGTGCGCTCAGAAGCTCCAGCAGTGGGATATTTTGCAGGATTTCGCCAAACACGAACACATTCAGGATCTGTTACTCGAGTGCGCGTGGCGTAACACTGAGATGTGGTCCCAACCCGAAAATAAAGCGCGCATCGAAGACATGATCAAGGGCCTCATGGACGCGCCGACCCCAAGGCGATCGTTCTTTCAGGCCTTTGTCGCTTTGCGCAAGTTTCACGATGGGGACGAGTCGCAGCAGGACTTCCAGAGATGTGTCGATGAGGCAATACAATTGTCAATTCGCAAATGGCACCAGTTGCCGAAGCAGCCTACCCACGCCCATGTGCCATTGTTGCAAAATTTCCAGCAGTTGGTAGAGCTTCACGACGCCAGCGTTATCTGTGGCAGTCTGGCTGTTACTACGCAGCAGAATCTCGACGTCAAGAGTAGCGAGCTTAAGTTGCTGCTAAGCGGATGGCGCGACCGTCTTCCCAATGTTTGGGACGATATCACTGCCTGGCAGGACCTTGTCAATTGGCGACAGCACATCTTCACTCTTATCAACACCAAGTACCTCACGTTGCTGCCGAACCAAGGCCAGGCCCCAGGAGGGTCATCATTTGCGTACAGAGGTTACCACGAGACTGCCTGGATCATTAACCGTTTTGCACACGTTGCGAGGAAGCATAACCTCTCCGAGGTCTGCATCACACAGCTTGGGCGCATTTACACGCTTCCTAATATAGAGATACAAGAAGCTTTCCTTAAGCTACGAGAGCAAGCCAAGTGTCACTACCAGAACCCGACCGAGCTACAGAGCGGCTTGGAAGTCATCAACAATACTAACTTGAATTACTTCAACCCGAGTCAGAAAGCAGAGTTCTACACACTCAAGGGCATGTTTTTGGAGAAACTCAGCCAGAAGGAAGACGCCGACAACGCCTTCGGTACTGCGCTATTCTTTGATATCGGAGCCGCCAAGGCATGGGCTGAGTGGGGCTACTTCAACGACCGCAAGTTCAAGCAGGATCCCTCGGACACCAATCCTGCCCGTCAGGCCATTACGTGCTATCTGCAGGCTGCCAGTGCATACAAGAACTCCAAGTCACGCAAGCTCATCGCCAGGGTTCTGTGGCTTCTAAGTATGGACGATGCGAATGGCACGATTTCCACTGGATTCGATGACTTCCAAGGGGAGGTCCCAACCTGGTACTGGATTACTTTCATTCCTCAGTTGCTCACCGGCCTCAGCCACAAGGAGGCGACACGAGTGCATTCGATTTTGCTTAAGATTGCTAGGTCGTATCCTCAAGCTCTATACTTCCAGCTCCGCACCAGCAGAGAGGACATGCAAGCTATAAAGAAGCAACATGAACTCAAGGCTGCCAAAACTGCGCAAATGGCGGCAGCGGCTGCGGCGAGCAAGCCCGCTGAGAAGTCAGAAACGAACGGCACACCTCAAGATGGCACCGAACCAAAGCCCGAAGCAACCAATGGCCAGACCAATGGTCATGTCAAGATCGAGGGCGGCGAGGCGAATGGCGCAGTGGCCACTCCCACGTCAGCAGCACCGAGCAGCACCACTCCAGCGCCCGAGGTCCCACAACCACCAGCTGACGGGAAGAGAAAGCCGTGGGAGCACACGGAGGACATCATGTCCCAGCTCAAGACAGCCTTTCCTCTCCTTGCGCTGTCGATGGAGACCATGGTTGACCAGATTCAGAAGAACTTCAAGTGCCCGCCTGACGAGGACGCCTACAGATTGATTGTTGCACTCCTGAATGATGGATTGGCATACGTCAGTCGTGCTCCAATGTCGTATGCGCGAGGAACAAAGCTGCCGCTCGCCACAGAGACTAACATAACTCGCTTCGCTGAAACGATACTGCCGGCTCATATCCGCAAGACCTTTGAGGCGGACTTTGTCGTTGTCAAGCCCACGATGTACGAGTATATCCACAAGCTGCGTAAGTGGCGCGACAAGTTTGAGGAGAAGCTTGATCGAAGAACCTCTCACATACCTTTGGAGAACTATTCGGCCATCCTTAGCGAGTTCAAGTACCAGAAGTTCGACGAGGTTGAGGTGCCTGGGCAGTACTTGCAGCTCAAGGACAAGAATCAAGACTTCATCCGCATCGAACGTCTGATACCCACTGTCAACCCTGTCCGCACCATCGGTGGCTCTCACCGGCGACTCAAGATTCGCGGGCACGACGGCAGCATTCATCCGTTTATGGTCCAGCATCCTGCTGCCAGACATAGTCGACGAGAAGAGCGGATGTTGCAGTTGTTCCGCCAGTTGAACCAGCGGCTGAGCCGTAAGAAGGAGAGCCGGCGCCGCGACTTGCAATTCACGTTGCCGTTGATGATACCCTTGGCTCCCCACCTTAGGATGATTCAGGAAGACACATCGTACATCACACTGCAAGGTGTCTTTGAGGATCACTGCCGACGCAACGGCTTCACCAAGGACGATCCTGTTTTGTTCATTATGGATAACCTGCGGGCTTTGAGCGAATCCAACAAAGTAAGCTTTGGTTCTTGTTTCAATTCTTCAAATACACGCAACCCAAATGGAGAAGACCCAAGCAAAAGAAATCCAGACGAGAGAGTTTCAGACAAGAAAGATCCAGACGAGAAAGACCCAGTCAAGAATCCATTAAACATAAGCACTGACATTGGACCACAGCAGAAACCAGGCGAGCAGAGTGCCGCTGCCAGATTGGAGATTCTCAATGCTATCCAAGACAAATGGGTGCCTCGGACGGTTGCTCTGGACTTCTTCCAGAGGTCGTACTCGGACTACGCAGACTTCTGGCTGTTCAAGCGGCGATTCTCATACCAGTTGGCTGCTCTCACTTTCATGACTTACGTGCTGCATATCGACAAGCGTTACCCACAGAAGATGCATATTGCTCGTGGCACGGGCAACATCTGGAGCTCCGAGCTGCTGTCTTATATGACGACCAACAGACCGTTTTTCACGACGGCGCACGAGCACGTGCCTTTCCGCCTGACGCCAAACCTGCAGACACTCATGGGTCCACTTGCGACGGAAGGTGTGTTCAGCTGCGCGGTAATGGCGATTGCGCGATGCCTGACGGAGCCTGAGCTCGAATTGGAGCATGCGCTCACGTTGTTTGTCCGCGACGAGGTCATGTTCTGGTTCACCAGCAGCCATAGGTCGGTGCAGCTGAACGAGGCGCAGCTTCGCGAGACGGTGCAGATGAATTGCGATATCATCGTCAAGAGAGCGATGGCACTCTCGGCCACGGATCCCGAGGCCAAGGTCCCGGCGAACCAAGCCGTCATCGACCAAATCGCGAAGGCTGTGAGCCCCATCAATTTGGCAATGATGGACACCCTTTGGCAGGCATATCTCTAATGCAGGTGTGGAACGGAGGAGGACTGGTGCCTCGTGGCTTTGGCTAGAGCAAGCCAGATGAGCATGATATGATGCTTGGGAAAGAAGGGGGATAATTTGATTTTTGCACGGTGTTTGGATGGGACATACAGGTAGCAAGAGGCGTGGGGCAGCAAAATTCAGGGAGATTGGTCATGGCGTTGGGCTGGTAAGATGGCTTTAATGCATGCCCCTCCTGGACACGTGGACGTCCATCTTTAGTAGTGATAATGATTGCATCACGATGCATTATTTACATGCGCAACGATATGCTGTGCGAATAGTTCACTTATGTCTAGCTATTCGACTACGAAAATCGCCCGGCGTGGCTCAGGAACAAAATATTCGCACAGAGTACATGCGCATGCGGAGACGCCTTGCTGAGTGCAAAAGGTCCTGCAAGATCTTGCGTACTCAGCGCCTTATTCGCCAAGTTACCTACCGACTTAGTAGGCACAGTGCCTGGTAGCACTGAGGTACCTAGGCTCCTTGGTACCTAGGTAATCTCAACCCCGCTCCCTGCAGCCGCAACAGCATGTTCGGTGTTGGAGTGCGGACCGAGTTGGAGAAGGAAGTCGTCTCCTGGCTTGAGGTGGTTGCTTACATCCTCTGGATCCCCGACCGCATCGCTAATTTGTGAATCGCCTTTAATTCTATTTTTTGCTATTTCGCACGTTCGACTAAAGTCCTTGCGTCCTTTCTCCTGCGAATTCTGTTCGCGCTGAGTTTCTGTCGAGATGGCGGAGATTCAAGCTACCTCGGTGCCGCGGAAGCTATGGCAGCATCCTGCCCCGGAGACCACCCAGATGTGGCAGTTCATGCAGGATGTGAATGAGAGAAGTGGGCGGGATTTGAAGGTGAGCTGGCATTGTTTTGACTTGCTTTTCTAGGTCGTGCCGTCTCGAAGAATTTGCGCTGGGAAGGTGTTTGGTGGAAAGCTTGGGGAACCAGTGGTGTATATCACCTGGGGTCAATTGCTCATATGAGTCTGTCTATCATGCGAATCCCGAGACAGTTGACCTTCGCAGACTCCCACAAACGACCATCCCACAGGAAGATATTTGCAGGCGGTTGTCCCAAAAGCGATCATCCCGAGTCCGGGTTTTAGACATTGACGCCTCCCACTCACCCACTTATGCATCAATGGACTAATTCGCGCCTAGACGTTTCGACAACTCTACGACTACTCAATCACGCATCGCAGCGAGTTCTGGGCGGACCTCTTCCGCTTCAGCAACTTCATTTACGCCGGCAACTACTCGCGCGTGGTCGACGAGGCTGCGACCGTCGATACCGTACCCCGGTGGTTCGAAGGCGTGCATCTCAACTTCGCCGAAAACGTACTGTATACCCGACCCGCGGGCGCAGACACCGCGGCACGCTGTACGCTTCACAAAGAGGACGGCAAGATTGCCATCACGGAGATCCGTGAGGGCGGGTCCGAGGTTAGGCATGTCTTGTGGAAGGAGCTTAGAGCGCAGGCGGCAAGGCTGGCGGCTGCGATGTACCACACCAAAGGGGTCAGAAAGGGGGATCGGGTCGTTATTGTGGCGGCGAACAGTGTTGAAACCTTCGTTGTCTGGTTAGCGACTAATTGGCTCGGGGCAATGTTCTCGAGCAGCTCGACGGATATGGGTGTCAAAGGGATATTGCAGAGGAGCGTTCAGGTCAACCCAAAGGTCAGTCCATGTCGCGTTGGGCTTTTCTTGCACAAAAAGGGCTTCGGATGCGAGCTAATATGTGTGTATAGCTCATTTTTGTGGACGACGCAGCGATGTACAACGGCAAGACGGTCGATCTCCGCAAGAAGATGACGGAGATAGTCGACGGTCTTACCGAGTGCTCAGAGTTCGCCTCTGTCATCTCCATCCCACGATTTTCGCAGGCACGGGACGTCAGCTCTGTTCCCAGAGCCGAGACTCTCGCCACTCTACTGTCTAGTTCCACTCAGGCACCACCGGACTTTGTCAGAATCGCTTTCCACGAGCCCAGTCTCATCTGCTTCTCTAGCGGGACCACCGGTATGCCGAAAGCCATCACACATAGCGTTGGTGGCTTAATGGTCAGCTATGCCAAGGAAGGCCGTCTTCACGAAGACCTTGGTCCTACAGACACGGGATTGCAATACACGACGACGGGCTGGATCATGTACGTGGCCAACGCGGGTCTTTTACTGTTCGGCTCGAGGAGTGTGTTCTTCGATGGGAGCCCCTTCGTGCCCGATGTGACAGTTCTCATCAAGATCCTGGCCGAACAAAAAGTCACAAAGTTTGGCACGAGTCCAAGGTGGATGTTCGAGGTGGCCAAAAACAGTCTGGTGCCGAAAGACATGGTGGATCTGTCCAAACTGAGGATCGTTACTTCAACCGGCATGGTCCTCAGTGAGCAACTGTTCGAGTGGTTCTACGACGTGGGCTTTCCGGCGCACGTGCAGCTGGCCAACATCTCGGGCGGTACAGATATTGCAGGCTGCTTCGGCATGCAGAACCCCCTCGAGCCGCTGTATGTCGGAGGCACCATGGGCCCGTCGTTGGGAACGGATGCCAGGATCTTCGAGGCCACGCTGCCCGACGGTCCGGGAGAGGAAGTCCCCCACGGGGTCCCCGGGGAACTAGTTGCAGTGCAGGCGTTTCCCAACGTGCCCTGCTGCTTCTGGAACGACAGGCTGCCAGTAGCTACGCCAGGCTCCAAGTACCACAGCGCCTATTTCAACCGCTTCGAGGGCGTCTGGGCTCACGGTGACTTCTGCGTGATCCATCCCGTCACAGGGCAGCTCACTTTCCTGGGCAGAGCGGATGGTGTGCTGAATCCCAGTGGTGTGAGATTCGGCAGCGCGGAGATCTATGGTGTGGTTGAAAGACGGTTCGCAGACTGTGTGCAGGACAGCCTCTGTGTGGGCCAGAGAAGGCCGCAAGATCAGGACGAGAGTGTCTTGCTCTTTTTGATGATGAAGCCTGAGCACAGGTTTGACCAGCAGCTGGTGAGAGAGGTCAAAGAGGCGATCTCGAAGGACCTGAGCAAGAGGCACGTGCCAAAGTACATATTTGAGACGAAGGAGATTCCGGTAAGTTTTCCAAACCCCGAGCTCTGGGATGCCGTTTATGCCCGATGTACTGACCTGGGGAATGAGTAGACGACGATCAATATGAAGAAGGTCGAGCTTCCGGTCAAGCAGATCGTGTCTGGCCAGACGATCAAGCCGAGTGGGACTCTCGCCAATCCTCAGAGTCTGGATTTCTACTACCGATTCGCCAAGATAGAAGAGCTCGTCGGTCCCAAAGAAAAGCTCTGAGCGAAACGGCTCTGCACTGGTGGCGAGAATCAAGCAATCAATCCTTAGACTTACAGGCGACTATTGCGTAAACTCTTTGGTTGAGGACGATGAGGACGAAAGCGATTGTCTCACAACATGTTCGAGTTCGTGAAGACTTCCTACGTGAGCACCGCGTTCTGTGACAAGACCGCCTTGGTCCTTTGTACATAACAGGGAATGAAATTCCGTGGTAGAGTCAATGGATGCGCCACATATACAAGATCCACGTATACCAATATTATATTCATCACATACACAGTATCAACATGCAGCCCGTAAAGCTATCCTACCGCAAAAAGTTTGGTATAGTATTACGATGATAGATATAGAGAGACTTACAAGATATTGTCGGCGCCCGAGTCTTATTGAAGATTTGGTTTACCCACTGGGCTTTTCTCTGCGACCAATCCGGGGATCTAGCCATGGACTAACCATCTCTGAGATGATTGCTTTTGAAATGATCACATCTGAGGTAACCACCACTGAGATACGGGCCTTTGGCCAAGTTACCGTAAAGTGAGAGCTGCAGGACATGTCACGGACGACAACAAAACCTGGTTTTGCGTGCCATGATCGGCGTTCCAAGGCCCAGCCGACCCGGCTCCGGAAATATTGCGGATGATATAAATAGAAAACGCCGCAGCGGGCATGGTCCTGGCAGTCGAGAGTGGGAAGAGCCGCATCCCGCTGTGCTCTTCCCTGCCAGTATTGCGCGTCCCCTAGGACTGGATGTGGCTGTGTGTGCCTGATCTTCGGCAGAGCTGTGATCCAAAGAAGTCCTGATTGAGTTCGTGATTGAAGGCTGAGCCCGAAACAATATGCATTGCACACGCTTTCACCCACACCCAAGCGTTGTTGCTACACAACCAAATACAAAACATTAAAATTTGACACCGCCGCAGGCCCGGCAATATCTTTGGAACAACGCCCCAAGTCCACCGAGGAAGAGGATTGGGGGTCCCCGCTTGCGGGGGTGGCCGTCTCCCAGAAGGTGGCTCGGGCACCAGGCCGTTCGAGATAAGTCAGCCGTACTAACATACTACGTGGTATGGGTAAATAAAGGTAACCTTGCCAGGTCAAGAACTGAGATAGAGTGCTGCGTGCACAGATCACAAATACTCGACAAGGGTGGTAAAAAAATAAAAAAAAAGGTACGCAACCATAGTACTTGCACCAAAGTCGGGTGTGAGCAGGATTAATGTCCAGGCAAATAACGATCTTGGTCTAGGCAAATCAGTATTGGGAAGGCTGAGTTGCAGAGTGGATCCCACACCGAAGCCGTTACCTAGACCCGGGCGAGAGGCCAACCGAGTCAGCGAGTGTACCCACCTGGGCACCGGGCGAAGGGTCCAAGATTGTCGTCATAATCTGGCTGCGACTAAGCCGCCACTGTCGTGGCGGGGAGCCATGTCAATCATCAGTCAGATCTGCCTTGTGCGCTCGAAGCCAGCTGGAGTCAGCCTGTGGACGACCATGCAATATTTTGCCCCGAGATGTGAAGAGCGAGAAGCAGCGAGCCTTGAAGAATAGTCTGGACCACACCGGCCGACGTTGGCGTGCTGGTTGCTATGGAGACTTAGTTTGGAACGCACATTGACATCAGCCGCATCGGCAGCTTCTGCAGGTCAGAGTAGTCAGTATCAGGTTGATTGGGTGAGAGGAGCCGGCGCTCCACTAATTTTGGACTTTTCTCGCGAGGGAAGAAACGGATTTGTCTGTGGCTGGGCGGACGCGTTGGCTCCCCTTTGTTTGTCTTCTTTCTCCCACTGGCTTCGGCTGCTGGCAGTGCAGTGCAGTGCAGTGCAGTGCAGTGTGCGCAAAAGCTGCAAGTGTGGCTTGGCTTCAGGCTTCAGGCTTCAGGCCCTCACCAAACAAACCTTGGTCACTTGGCTTCGTTTTGACCGTATTTGATGACACTTCTGCCACTCCGCGACCCTTCTCAAGTTGACCCCCTGCTCGCTTCCTTCTCTTTCCCACTTCCCATCACCACTGCACTTTGCCAAACTCACCGCTCGTTGCGCGCGTCGTTGTTGATATACTACTGGTTTCCTTGCAACGCATAATTCGGAGTCAAGCCATCAACCTCCAGCTTCGGTCTCTTTTTTGCCAAGTCCATCGTTCGCAGCACAGCAGCTTTCACAGGCTGTTCCTGGGTTTTCTCTACGCCGTCCTGCGCTAGCCCTCTAATCGCCTCAGTTGGCGACGGTTCCCCTGCCGACAGTCCGACATCAACACATTCGATTCGAGCTGCGAAAAGGCCCTGCGAAAGGGACTCGGTGGTCAAGATGGTCGAGTTCAACCACGACAAAATTCCACTTTACAAGTTGATTGTCCACATCGCCCAGATCGTCCTGTCCGTCACGATATGGATCTTGGAAATCATTGTTTTCAAGGGCGGCGACATCAACGCGAAGAACGGTTGGGTCTTTGGAGTGGTAAGCATGTCCATTGCACAGTCCCCAGAGCCCCAACTCATGCACAGATCCTCGTTTTTGACCTTCAAGTCTCCTGCAGTGCTTCCTTTCAGTCCCAGCATGGATATACCTGATAATGGCTCCTCGCTACCCACGAGCCGCCAACATCGCCCAGCCCAATGCTTTAGTCACCGTCGATGCCGTCTTCGCCCTGATATGGCTCACCGCCTTCGCCAACCAGGCCGCCTACAACACCGCAAATAACTGCGGCAGTGCCTGCGGAGCCAGCAAGGCGATAGTGGGAGTTGGTGTTTTTGAGACGTGAGTCGAAACAAAACAATCTACCTGCTGCATATAGCGACTGACAAAATGTTTGACATTACAGACTACTCTGGGCCGCCAGCACCTTCATTTCGTGGGCGACGCTGCAATACTTCAACAACAACGGCGTGCTGCCCGGCTACGACGCCATCCACAACAAGGCGGGCCGCACCCACACCATCAACGACTTCGACCCCGACAAGGCCGCCTTCTCCACCGCCCCCGCCGACGAAGAGGCCTACGCACCCCTAGGCGGTGGCGTCCACGGCCACGACCACGACTCCGACGAGCCCGAGTTCAACGCCGCGCCCTACGGCGGCCGCCAGTCGCCCACATACGGCGGGGCCTCCTCTCCGCACCACGACCCCAACTCGTTTGGTGCTCACAACACGGGCTACGGCGGTGCATCAGGCGCGCATGTCGAGGAGACCTCGTACGGTGGAAATGGACTGGGCAGCGTTGGCTCGAGGTACGACATGAACACGGCGTACTCGAGCCAGGCGTACGAGAGCCATGGGCCTGCGCCGGCTGCCGAGCTCGGTGGACCGCATGCTCATCTGTACAGCCCTCCGCCGGCTGAGCATGATGAGTATGGCCACCCGGTGACGTTCCCTGCCGCAAACTATGACAACGTCGGCTTGAGGCATGTGTAAAAGGTTCTTTGAAACGGGATGAGGGGCACGGATGTGCAATAATGAGGATAGACAATCCGGACACGGCTTGTCTCGGTTGGTACAACACTCAGTCTTTGGATATACATCGGGAAGCAAGCGACATACGAACTCCTGGAGACGGAGCTCGTATATTTGCGGCATTGGAAAGAAGTCATCTTTTCCATTGACGAGGGCATTTTTAAGGCGATAAGAAGCATGATCAGGGGTATCGGTGTTGGGGCGTTTCATCATCACTTGTATGGCCGTGCCAGCTGCCGGTCTTGCTCATATACTGTTTATGCAGATGTCAGAGATGCCAATCATGATATTTCCAAAACTAAATGGCAAAAAGTCAAACAGTAACGATTGTAAGCTGGCGTTTTGTTGGGAACCTTGTGTTGGCGTGCGTTATGTTGTATACGTGAAGGTGGGACAACGGGGCACTGACAACACTGGTTTGGTTATTGCTCAACAGAGAGGTGAACAAATAGGTCTAGGTTCCACTGTTTTCGAATCTCATTCCAAGTAAGCTGGAGTGTGCAATTGTACGCCTATAACGCCAAACATTGACAAGATTGACTCTGTCCCATCCAAAGCTTCGCCCAGAAGACCACCAAAGTCCATAAGGTACGGCCCTCATGCCACTACGCTGCACCCCGTAACTTCCATATAGCTTGAGCCGCATTGCTATTGCGTGCTTGTCCTAGTACAGCCGAGGGCAAAGTGTTGGCCAACTTGGCCCGTACAGCCTTGATCCCAAGCAAATTCCTCGACCGCGTAGTAGTTGATCACCCGTGACGACGCATGTGCGCGCCACGTTCTGCGACTCGAGCCGAAGTCTTTGATGCGAGAATCCCGATATCTCACTGCTGTCTTGAGATGCGGAGGCCGTATGCTTTCCACAAGGAACGCCGCGCCAGGAAGCAAGCACCGAGACAGAAGCTTCGAATAAGTGCCCGGAAGCGGCACTCGTCATCGTGAGATCTCTCAAGTCTCCCAATCAAGACGACTCTCGGCTTCAGTTGCCAGACTCCTTCTGGTAAATCTTCAACTTCCGCTTGATCTCCCCCAGAGTCTGCTGCATCGGATTTAACTTCCCATCCCTCGCCATCGCCGCCAAATCATCCCCATGCCGTGCAACAAGCCTCTCGATCCACTCGCGCTCGCGCGCCGACTGATGGCGCTTATGGCTCTCCGTCGGCATAGCCGCCTGCTGCTCGAGCAGATCGACGACTCTCGTCTCCCCCTTCTCCCCAGCAGCAGCACCCTCCTCGAACCCCTCAAACTCCTCCTCGTCGGAATCCGAGTCGAGCTCGGCCATTGGGTCGTTGAGCGGGTTCGACTTGTGCAGCACGCGCGTGATCTTGCCGTCGGCGTCGCGCTCGACCTTCACGGAGCGGATGGCGGCGCGCGAGCTAGCGGCTTGCGAGACGGCGAGCGGGTCCTGGGACGCGGGTGCCGAGGGGTGCGCTTCCATGCCGCCGGTGGCCTTGCCGAGTTTTGCGGTGAGGCCGAGGCGGCGGTAGTTTTGGGAGAGGGTTTCTTTCTTGTTCCTGTTGAGTTTGGGGTAAGATTTTCAGCGGGGGTCGAATGGGGTGTGAAGGGAAGGGGGCCTTTGCATGGAAAGGGTGGGAGAAAGGTGAAGGGCGGACGAACCAGTTCTTCGCAACGAGACTGTTGCCCAGCGGGTTGAGAGGCTTCTTGAGGCGGTTGGACTGGCGGATTACGGGCCGCGAGGAGCGGTTCTTGCGTTTTTGGAGGTCTCGTCCCATTTTAGCGGTGTCTTTTGGAGCTTTGGGGGAAGAATGGTGGCGGAGGTTTGGTGTTGAGTTCGTTGCGCGCAGGCTCGGCTGAATTGGTATGCGATTCACTTAGGGAAGAGCGACGGGAGATTATATTTTTGAGACGGTACGTACCTTATCAGCTTATCGTATCGACCGAAGTATCTCACCAAGCAGACCGTTATTGTCGCTTGAGATATTTAGTAAGCAGAAATGACTTCCTCCCATCCAGCCGATTTTCAAGTCCAACGCAAAATCTCATCGGACAAACTTAGAATTATATTTGCATCATCGTGCTGGATAATCGAAGAGCTATATGTTTTTCGGGGGATGTTCTATTGATGGATCTGCTTGTGGGCCTAATTGTCCCGCACATTTTTTTAGCTTAAGAGACTTGGTACTTATTGTACGCTACGTGAATAGCGAGCACGGCGGACCAGTCCTCCTTGAAACGGGAGACCATAGATACCATGGGGGTGCAAATACATATACACACCAAAATGGCAAACAAATATCAGAAATGCGGTTGTTGATCGGGTACAAGCCCAATGACGAAAAGTCCACTCTTCGCAAATATGACGAGGCTACACCGGTAGACAAACGCTGACTGCCCTCGTTAAGGTTCCCACATGGTACGTGTAGCTTGCAAGGCGCTCGTCAATTTTCGAACGATTTAGACATACTTGATTTAGACGTGCTATCATTACGTTCACTTAACTACTTTCTGGATATGAGAAGGGAAGGCAATATTAGCAAAACTTCAAGCTGATTGGGAATTGTAGGAAGAAAGAGGTAATTTACCGACTGTGCGGTTACCACTCCGCTTTTGGCAAGGCTTCATACAGAACTCAGACGGTACGATAGTTGAGAGACTTGATGCACCCTATCAGCCATGGTTTTGCTCCCATCCGGGACGTAGGTGCGTTATCCTTGGGAATTATCCAGCCTACGCAGTTGTGGACGCTCAGGCTGCCGGAACAAGACATGGAAGTAACACAGCAAGGATCCAAGCACAGTCTATGTGAACGAGCTTTCGTAGGGTAACTGCCGTAGCATGTGTGTCGTGGAAAGAATCCCCGCGTGGCGCTTGGGAATCACGGCCTCGAAAACGTTGTCTTTGACTGACCAATAGTCTTACACGGATCTGACAGGGGACCCACCCCTGCTGGACATCTGACTTTTCAACTACTTTACGCTTTCTCACTTTCGAGTCTCGCATATTCTGCTTGTGAGTACAGTCTTTGTAAGAAATGTGAATCCAGTAAATTTGAGGCTTCTTGGAAATTCAAGTACAATTACATCTCATGTAGTGACACATGTAGCAACTTATCTGTAGATTACTAATGCTCTCCTCATTCCCCGATGACGTGAGGTCTAACTACTGCACTCTAGCTTTCGGCAACCATTCCACTCCTATCGTCACTTTCGATCCGGACATAAGTTTTGCACACCTCAAAAGAGACAAAGTTTTTCAGCAGCGAGATCTCCCAAAATGTCAACATCTAAAAAATGGACCTTCTCAACAGGTGGCTTCCCACAATGCCTCCGCCAGACAACCTATACGCCTCCCGCGCCCTCGGAACTCACCTCGACGCAGCTCCAAGTCCGCACCAAAGCCTTCGCCATCAACCCTGTTGACGTCCAGGCGATGAATCTGTACAAGACCTCATCCTCGCCCTACCCCTGGCCAATCTCCGTGTTCACCGGCTCGCCCAGCACCCAAGATCACGAAACCTGCTGCGATTTCTCAGGCACCATTACACACGCCGGATCGGCCTCGGGCTTCGCCACAGGCGACGCCGTATTTGGCTTCACCATGGCGCCCATGAACGGCATCGGCACCGCCGGCGAAGTCTTGACGCTCGACACGGCGAGCGCGAGCGTCGCAATCGCCAAGAAGCCCTCCCACTGGGACCACGAGCACGCAGCGGCCATTCCGCTCGTCTGGCTGACGGCGCGTGTGAGCATCGACGCGGTGCACGCAAACGTTGAGAGACAGAGTCGCGACAAATGGCTGGTCTTGCTGGGTGGAAGCTCTTCGACGGGCATGTACACGATTCGCATCGCTAAGTCGCGCGGGTGGAAGGTGCTGACAACGTGCTCGACGCGCAACGTGGATTTTGTGAGGGGACAGCTGAAGGCGGACGAGGTTGTTGACTACACCGTGGTATCGTCTGTGCCTGGAGAGATTTTTCGGAAGCTCCAAGAGCCCATTCAAAAGGGTGATGGAGTCGTTATTGTGGACTGTGTCGGCGGTACAGAATGTCTGTATGATGCGGATTTGGGTGGCAAGATCACACGTTACGTTACTATAGTTGGCGATAAGCAGGATCGTTCAGTTATGGGTGGACCGGCTATTTACGCATATTATCCAAAAATGGTGGCGCGGTGGGCGTTGGGTCAGATGGGGCTTAGTGTCCACTACGACTGTGTGATACTAGAAGCGAAGAAAGAGTGGCTGGAGGAGGCAGGGAAAACACTGGGTAGGGATGAGGTTGTTGTGGACTCGACATTTGCATTTGATGAGTTGCCCAAAGCGCTGGAAAAGATGGTCCATGGGAAGGTGATGGGCAAGCTGGTCGGCGTCTTGTGATGAATGCCAAGGTAGTGAACTTACGATTTCACGACTCGGGCTCGTCGAGGAAATGCAGAACACTACACACCCAACATCTTCCTTAATTGTCGGCCGCACGTCTGGATCTTTGAGTGGCGCTGCCCCGCTGCGAGTGGGACATTGCGTTGACTGTTCGAGACTTGTGCTGCGGTTAAGTTTGCCATCACATCGCACTAGTATACAATAATGTATTCATGGTATTATGCTGCCAAACATTATCACGCCCGCCACCAGGCCAAGTCAACCAAGACGGTCCTTAGGCAAGCCCTCGCTTATATACAGTGATTGCATGCACCTATCCAAGCCAGGCTGCTACCACGAGACGCTCTCCCTCAAGACCTCCATCGCCTCCAAAATTTCCACCACGGCCCGCTCTCCTCCTCGTCATAATCTCTCGTTCGCTTCGCCGGACTCTTCCTGCGCACCCGCCAGTAAAACACCGGCACGCCCGCCGCCACGAATGCAATCACTATCAGCGTCTGCAGCGGCTCCGACACCACGGCGCGCGAGAGCAAGAACAAGCTGACGCAGCAAAAGATGATCGGGGTCGTTATCCACGTCTTGTATGGCCGCTCCAGCCCCGGCTCCCTGACGCGCAGGACGATCAGCGCCAGCACGGTGAGGAAATAGAATGTGTAGCCCGCCACGCCGTAGAAGGTGAGCAGGGTGCCGAACTCGCCGACGACCACGTAAGCGACGGTCAACGTGCAATTGAGCACGAGCGCGTTGATGGGCGTGAAGAAGAGGCCCGTGTCCTCGTCGCCGACCCAGCGGGAGAGCGTATTGGAGAACCAGCTGCGCGTACGGATTGTGGAGACGTGTGTGCGCTCGGCGCCGCTCGAGCCGACGCCAACACGCCCAAGGAAGGCTGGCACGTAGCCCTCTTTGCTGGCGGCGTAGACCAGGCGACTGCTGGTAAAGGTCGAGCTGTTTAGTGCACCGAAGCAAGAGGCACTAACGATTAGAGCCAGGAAGAGTGAGCCAATGGGGCCAAATACTTTAGAGCCAAAAAGGACAGCAATAGTGTTCGACGTGTTCGTGGAAGTCAGAGGTAGGACCAGAAAGTACGCAAGGTTGGCCATCACGTATGACAGGATGACCAGTGGCATGGCCGTATGTATTACTCGAGGCAGATCGCGACTTGGATTGCGAAACTCCCCAACAACGTAGTTCGTCTACAAGACCATGTCAGTAAAGATACCGCGGCAGATTGGAATTCAACTAAAAACTTACATTGTCCCATCCGTCGTACGCCCAGAGGCCCGCATAAAGTGCAACAGCCCAGGCAGAGGCGTCCATTTTGGTGCCCTGGAACCACTCGTGCGTTCTCCAGTCCAGGTTCGGCTGTCCGCTATAGGAGTATCCTGTAATAGCGACCACAACTCCGATGATAGTGACTCCCAGCAAAGCCACAAATTTCATAAACATGAGCAAGTCGTTCACCCGTGTCCCAAGCTTGGTCGAAACACAGTTCAGAAATGTCACCATAAAGAGCCCCATCAAGCCAACCGTCTTGTTGTACCAGGGATTGATGGTCTCGGCCTCAGCGCCAATGGCTGCTCGCACGACATATTCTCCCATAATAATGGAGATAATGGCAGCGCTTCCGGGCTTCAGCACCAAGACTGCCACCCACATGAACAGAAAACCCCATATTTCGCCAAAGATCTTGGCTAGATATACCTGCGATCCTCCGTTGAGGGGTATTGCGCCTCCAAGTTCTGCATAGCTGGCCGCGCCGGTCCAGGCCAAAACTCCGGCTATC
The DNA here is from genome assembly GCA_022609195.1 of Plenodomus libanotidis. Taxonomy (NCBI): domain Eukaryota; kingdom Fungi; phylum Ascomycota; class Dothideomycetes; order Pleosporales; family Leptosphaeriaceae; genus Plenodomus; species Plenodomus libanotidis. The sequence goes on along the minus strand of JAGKQA010000013.1, from coordinate 130,629 downwards.
ACCCAAACAATCAGCGCGCCGCCTGGCGACCCAACATTGGCGTTGACTTGACTCGGCGAAGAGAAGATCCCTGAGCCTATGATCAGACCGACGATCAGAGACAGGCCATTCAAATAGGTCAACGTCTTGTGTTTCTCGAGAGACTGCCCGCCCGCACCGCCATTCTGTGTCGCAGTCACGGTAGGGGCGCCGATAGGAGTGTAACCAGCGCCGGTGGTCGAGGAGAGCGGGAAGAGGTTCGCGGTAAAATCGAAGCCAGAGGACATGGAGAACGTCCTGCCATGGCCTGGTGCTCGCCCGGAGGCTGCTGGGTTTTCTGAGTGGAGAGGGTCTTCCTGCTCGAGCGACAGCTTCCGTGACGAAGATATACTAGGGCGCGAATCGGTGTCGGCACTGTCTGCATTTTCGGAGCTAGCGAGTGATGCAAGCTCTAGCGAGTCGCGAGTGCGCACTTGGAGGTGGTCGTCGTGGAAGTATGAGGACATGGTGGGGGAGGGGTTTGTTGGTTATGCGAGCTCGGCCGACCTCGTCGCGGAAAAGCCTGTATGTATCCTCCTGAACCTCGAAATCAACCGCTGTGCCAGCTGACCATGTTCGGTGTCCAGGCGCAGGACAGATGCTTTGGTCGTGTGTGTTCGAGGGCTTCGTCGAGTCTAAGATGTTTCGGTTTGCAACAGGTGAATAGAAGAGACGCCCGCGACCGTATGTGGTCTCCGGTCGGTGGTAGCACCTAACTAACAATGACTAGGTGTGTTGACGTCGGTAAGGCGTGCTGTAGTAAAGCGAATAATAAGAACAAGTGTATTGTACAGAGTAATTGAAGCCTCAAATGAGGATCTGTGAACAACGCATTCGGACAGGCCCCTTTCTGCCCAGGCCGCCTAACTCGCACCTGCAGTCACAGTCCCCAAGAGCCTCTCAATGCCGCTAACGTCTGAGTGGTCAGAACTGTCCGGCTGTGGGCCCGTGCTTGGGTCAAGGAAGCTTAAGTCCAGTATCCCTGTCCAGGGTCCTGCTGTACGCGACAAAGGTACGGAGTACAAGCTTATATTCAGCATCTTGAGATGTCTACTTCTTCTTCTATGTCATGAACATACGGCATTGGCTAACGTGACTAGATAACAGCTCATTATACGTCATAGGAGAACACTCACCACGTCTTGAGACAGAGAGTAGCAGCGCAGGTACGTACCTGCCCGCACCTCAGGCGCGTCCAGAGCAGTCGCGTTTGGTGGCAACTAGGGCCCTGAATCCCTGTCCCGGCAGCTGTCATCTATCAGTCCGGTGCGCTGCAATTTGTCTCGCCGAACCTTAAACTTTCCAAACTTCTTGACGACATATACTGTGTGTCGAAGCAACCACTTTCACCAATTCTCAAACAATTCTACTCACTCAGCAAAGACGAAGCTCGCTGCTTCTCTTGCAAGAATGACTACGCCTTCATCATGTCGCTGATCTACACACGACCAATGGGCCATCGACTGCCCATTCTGAGAACCTGCTCACGTGCTCTCGTCTTTAGATCATTTGTAGGCCAGAGCTTGCCAGCATGGCGCGCCGCGTCTTCGAAGGCTACACAAATGCCAAAGCTCAATCTGCCTGCGCTGGACAAGAAATGGCGCGCCGAGTGGGACCGTATGCAGCGAGAGAACCCGCAGCTTGAGGCAGGCGAAGGAGAGCAGCCTAAATACATCCTGCCCATGTTCCCATATCCGTCCGGGTCTTTGCACATGGGTCACTTGCGAGTATACACCGTCGCCGACGTTCTTGCGAGGTTTCAGGCCCTCCATTCCAGCAAGCCCATTCTAGCTATGGGTTGGGATTCATTTGGTCTGCCAGCTGAGAACGCTGCCCTTCAGCACGGTATCAATCCTGCGACATGGACCAAAGACAACATCGCCAAGATGAAGGAACAGTTGGAGCTCATGAATGGTAGCTGGGACTGGGATCGGGTATGTGATTCTTCAGGACAGCTTCCTCAGAGGCGCAGCCAGAGCCAGGTCTGACTTGTCTTCGCCACAGGAAATATCCACATGCGATCCTCATTTTTACAAACACACCCAAAAGATATTTCTCATGCTTCTCGAGAAGGGTTTGGCGTATCAGGCCGAAGCTGAAGTCAATTACGACCCCGTGGATATGACTGTGCTGGCCAACGAACAGGTCGATGCTAACGGCTGTTCCTGGAGATCTGGCGCCAAGGTCGAAAAACGCCGATTAAAGCAGTGGTTCCTCAAGATTTCAGAATTCCGGGAGTCCCTCTTGGAGGATCTCGAGATATTAGGGAAAGATGATGCCTGGCCCGAGAGGGTTCGTGCCATGCAGAAGAACTGGCTTGGCAAGTCGCAGGGAGCTCTGATCAAGTTTCCAATCCTGGCCAACAGCCAAGACATTCATGCCGCCCTTGAGGTCTTCACCACCCGACCCGACACTTTGCTCGGCGTTCAGTACCTAGCTTTGGCGGCAACGCATCCCGCTGTCCAGCGTCTCGCTGCGGCGGATCCTGAGCTACAGGCGTTCCTCGACGTTCTGCCCGGTCTACCACCAGACTCTAAGGTCGGATATCTGCTTCCCAGCTTGAGGGCTATCAACCCTCTAGCTTACCATGAGCTTACTCCGGATCATGCTAAGGAGTCACTACCAGTGTACGTGGCTCCCTACGTCCTTGGTGACTACGGAGAGGGTGCCGTCATGGGAGTACCGGGTCATGATCTCCGTGATCACTCTTTTTGGAAAGAGCACCATTACGATCAGCCTGTGCGCGTCGTACTTGCAGCGTCCGTGGACGAGTCCACATCAGTCGTGTCAAATGAGCCATTCGTGGAGCATGGCTATATGACTGGCCAGAGCGGGCCCTTCAAAGGGAAGTCCTCCAAAGAAGCCGGCGACATCCTGGTCACGATGCTACAGGCTGCTGAGCTGGCGAAGCCCGTCGAGAAGTGGCGACTAAGGGACTGGCTTGTCAGTCGCCAGAGGTATTGGGGCACTCCAATCCCAATCATACATTGCGATTCGTGCGGAAGTGTGCCGGTTCCTGATGAAGAGCTTCCGGTCAAATTGCCTGAAGTTGACGGTCACTGGGCCGAGGGCAAACCGGGAAACCCACTCGAGTCGGCGTCCGAATGGGTCAACACCGCATGCCCCAAATGTGGCGGCGCTGCAAAGAGGGACACCGATACGATGGACACGTTCGTCGACTCAAGTTGGTACTACATGCGCTTCGTCGACCCTCACAATGCCCAGGTACCGTTTTCTGCTGAGAAAACTTCTCTGCTCCCCGTCGACCTGTATGTCGGCGGTATAGAGCACGCAATCTTGCATCTACTTTATGCACGATTCATATACAAATTTCTCATGACGTCTTCACTCGCTCCACAGTGTTCTTCAGATGCTGTTCATGAGCCCTTCGCTCGACTTGTCACTCAAGGCATGGTTCACGGCAAGACTTACATCGATCCATCTACTGGTCGCTTCTTGCGCCCGGCTGAGGTCGACTCGGAGAATCCTTCTCAACCGAAGATCATCTCATCGGGACGGACAGCTGCAATAAGCTACGAAAAGATGTCCAAGTCGAAGCACAATGGCGTTGAACCCACTGACTTCATCGTTGAGCACGGGGCCGACGCCACTAGGGCACACATGCTTTTCCAGGCACCTGTCAATGATGTGGTGAACTGGGACGGGGACAAGATCAGTGGCGTCACTCGCTGGCTGGGTAGAATTCATGACCTTGCGACGGGCATAGCTGAGACAAAACCTCTTGCCTCGCTCGACGACGCGAATGTCCGCAGATTGGTAGAAAGTCAGGCCACAAAGATCCCTGATATGGACGACCGCCAATTGCAGACGATGGACTCAACTTTCACCGTTTGGAGAGCAGTTCAGCAAACGATCGAGTCTGTGACGACCTCATACCAGAACTCCTACTCTCTCAACACGGTCATCTCGGACCTGATGAGTCTGTCCAACATCATCATTGCGGAGCAGGAAGCGGTCGAAGAAGTCCGCTGCGCAGCCGTCTCGGCGCTCGTCAGAATGCTGGCTCCCATAGCGCCAGCATTCGCGTCAGAGTGTTGGCAGCTTCTTGGGGCACCCGAATCCCTCTTCGCTGGTTCAATTCGCTTTCCCGTACCAGACGGAACGCTTCCGCTCATGAAGCCTCGGACGCAGCCCTGTGCGGTACAGATCAACGGCAAAGTTAGAGTGGTGGTAGACGTACCCAGGCCTGAGGAGTCGATGAAGGACAAGGAGCTAAAGGCTTGGATAGTGGATAGAATTCTCGAGACGGACGGCGCTTCGAAACTTGGGGATGTGGACAAGGTTCGGGCTGCCAGGAAGGTTGTCGTTGTGCGCGGCGGAAAAACGGTGAATTTTGTATTGTAGAAGATACCCACCATCCGTGTTTTGTACGGAAAATGTACAACAGAACTTGGCGAATGAGCCAAAATCACATAGGGGGAATACGCAGCGTCAACTACACTTTATGACTACGGACCTACCATGCCCACTGCCCTTGATTCTAACGTGCCTGCTTTCTTCGCCAACCATCAACACTCGCGAAGTTTCCTCATCCTCCAGCGGTGCCGCATCCGGCCAATCCCTCCACACCTCAACAACCATATTCCTCATGGCACTCAACCCTCGATGCCCCCAAGCCATCTCCACCACCCTCATAGCCTGCGCTAAATCCCCCACTTCAAACACCATGATCCTCGAGGCCGTCCACGCGCCCACGTCCAACAGTCGCGCATAAAATACGTCCTCGGGCCTATGCGCACCAGCGTAGGTTACACTCGGTACCTGCGCGAGCTTGGGCTCGTAGGTGCGCACACTACGCGCCGTCTGGTGCGCGAAGCCCCAGTGCGAAATGTACGGCGGGTTGGAGACCAGGACGTCGCAGGGGTGTTGTTCGCGCAGCCACGAAGACGAGAAAATGTCGCCTTTGCCGAACGTGAGAGACTGTTGCGCTGAGGGAGTAAGATGAGCGAGGTTGTGCCGCGTATTCCGCCGCGCGAGCCGCACCGCGTGAGGCGAGATGTCAACCCCGTGGACCCGGAGGTCGGGTATGGTGCGGGCGAGGAGCGCGTGGAGGAGGAGCGCGATGCAACCCGTGCCTGTGCATAGATCGAGGATTGTGAGGCGCTTGTGAGTGGTGGGGTTGATGGCCGGGAGACAGTGTGTGCTGAGGAGGCGTGCTAGGTGGGCCGTCCAGGCTTCTGGCTCAGGTCTTTATTTCCTCTCACATGTTAGATTCGATACATGCGCATCTGCCATATAGCTTATGGCAACACACCTTGGTATCAAAACGCCAGGCCGACACAAAATCTCCAGCTCCCCGAATGGCACCGTACCCAGGACATATTGCAGTGGCTCGCCTTGCCCACGCCGCCGGCACAGCGCTGTGACGCGGAGTTCTTTGATGAGCGCCTTTTCCTCGGGCTCGGAGCGTGCCGCGATGTGCTCGCGGATCCAGCGCAGCTCATTAAGCGCCGAGGGCAGGTCTCGGCATGCTGGGAGGAGCGTCGCTGCGTGAGGGGAGAGGCGAAAGGCGTGGCGAAGGGTTGCCGGTGGGATCCGCGGCATTGAGGACAGCTTGGACAGTGCTCACGTTTATCTACGACTGTCTCGTACTTTTGTAGATGTCCACACGCGACGGTGATAGTCTCGTTCACATGGTACACGCGCCTCATCTAGATGTCTTCGCAACCGCGCTCCCAAACACGCGATGGGAATTCATCGTCCTTTCCGTTTGGACCCGAACCCTAGCGATGAACGGCCTCTTATTTCAACATTGATTGGCAGATTCAAATTAATGACTTATGTTGAAGGACGTGTATGTGGTAAACGACACTGACTTTTCAATATTGACCAATCCTGTAACATCGCCCGTCTCGTGGTAAAGAAGGCCGAGGGAGTCACACCTGGTAGTGACGATACACCTAGGCGGGCCGATCCCCTCACCCGGAACGATACCGAAGACCCCGCCCGACTGCGTAATAGGCCTCTCATCACTTTCTTACAACAAAGACAAAAGAGTCATTTGGTGTTCTGTATAGGATTTACTGCTTTTGTCTACTTATGGCTGCGAGATTGAAGCATATAAGCGACACCCTCAAGATGGCTCCAAAGTTGAACGAGAATGGTATCCCCAGTTACGACAGTCTGCCACTCCGGGACGGCGACCCCCATCACTCTGCTTGGGGCTTATATGGCGATGATGATCAGCTAGGAACGCTGAATAGGTTGACTGATGAGCGTGTTGCGGCGGCTGCCAAGAGTGAAATTCATAAAGGCATCCGGTATGTACCCACAAACTCAAGCTGTCAATCGACAATATTTCTCTTTGAGTTTGCTTTGTCGGAAAGGCCGAGACGGCTTTGCTTTTTCGATCACAATCGTCCCGAACAATCGAAATTATCTAATTATCTTCCAGGGTCTCCCTTAACTGGCCCCTCGATGCTCAAGGCGAAGAGTCGGGCTTCTTCCAGCGCAAGCTGTTCCACCAGGAGCTTTTTCAAAAGCCACCCCGTATTGTTCACGACGACATTTGGACTTTTAACTCCCAGGTCTCCAGTCAGTGGGACGGATTGCGCCACTTTGGCTACCATAAGGAAGCCAAATTCTACGGCGGCGTGACAGTGGAGGACATTCAGGGCTGTGGCCATGGGCGAGATAAGGACGGAAACAAGACCTTGGTGAATGGTATTCAAGGTAAGGCGAGACATTACTCATTGGCAGTTTCTTCACGACAGTCCAGAACTCCTATATGAGAATTCTGCGTGAGCGTTGGGCTGACTAGCGAGCAGCATGGGCCGAGCAAGGCATCGTAGGAAGAGGAATCCTCGTCGACCTCGCGAACTGGCGCGAGAAGCAGTCAGACCCAGCCATCAAGAACTTCAACTGTTTCGATACCTCCCCCATCCCGCTCGAGCACCTAAAAGCATGTCTCAAAGACCAAGGTACCGAAGTGAAATTCGGCGACATCCTCTTCACACGCACCGGTAAGCTCTCTTCCCTCCTCCACATCATTGACCCAAGCTCCTTTCTTAACAGAGCTCCACAGGCTGGCACGCCCAACACGCCCTCATCCCGGCCGCCGAGCTCAAAACTCTCCACACTACTCTCCCGCACCGCTTCGGTGGCCTTGAGCAGTCCGAGGCGACGGCGGAGTGGATATGGCAGAATTTTGCTGCGGTCGCAGGCGACCAGCCCAGTTTCGAGGCGTGGCCAGCCGCGGCGGGCGGATTGGTACTACACGAGGTGCTGCTGGCCGGGTACGGATGTCCTATTGGCGAGCTGTTCTGGCTCGAGAAGCTGGCCGAGACGTGCAAGCGCGAGGGCAGGTGGAGCTTCTTTGTCAGTAGTGAGCCATGCAATGTACCGGGGGGAGTGGCGAGTCCGCCGAATATTCTGGCTATTTTCTGAGCATGCATGGGGACGGGGTGGTTTGGGAGGCAGGAAGCCGGGACTTTGTTGGGTGCGCGTTTGCTACAAGACTTGTGTTATATTCTGGCAAGCTTTTGCCAGCGACGCCTTGCCAAAGTCTCGAAAGTCGATTGTTGGTACGACATGTGCAGGTTGTGACACGTTGTGTTTGCGTCACGGTCTTGATTCAGCGGCAAACCCTTTTCGAGGCCAAAGCTGCTAACGCAATCGTGGGGTCTGCAACACCTCACCGGGGATCATCATACTCGCGTAGAGATAGTCGTAATACACTATGGGAATGTGTATGCACACCACAGAAGGGAATATTCGTCATGTGCCACGACAGGAGGATATCGAACACCTCCGGACCGTAAATCTTGTCTTGCCTCGTCCTAGCAGTCCCTGTCTAGCTCTTGCCACGCTATGTCTAGACTCTTTGCTTCACCCTCTTCGCATGTGCCAGCTGTGAGACTGGTTGAATTCCCGAGCCAGGACCATCCTTCCAGTAGCAGAGATCTCGAGGTTCTGCGTTACACATATGTCCTGTCATAGAGAAAGGACGGAGAGATGCCTGCTCAATGCGATGCAACGCTTGCCGCCAGCCCCCAATGCCTTTCATCATCGTCCGCTTTGTCACATCCACGATCATCATACAGCCAAAAGACATGCATGATGTACGCATGGATCATGCGCACCTCGTACAAACATCCTACGGTTTGCGCCTAGTGTCGCGATCACTAAGTAAAGTTAGCGAGCTCTTGCCAATATCGCCATAGGGGACCACTTACGTGCTAAGCCTCCTGGAGATGGACTGCAGCTTTTTGTCACCATCAGCCTCGCGGACTGCACGCTCTAGTGCCTGCTCTCGCTCTTCGGTGTTGGCGCGCTGCACCTCATCGTGACTAGGCGGCAGACGCTCATTTTGTAGATCCACCTTCCGAGCGTCCTCAAATGTGCTGATGGCGTTCTTGATACCCTCTGCTCCCAGCATGAGTGTTCCTGCTGGCAGTCTGCCTCCAGAAACACCCTTGAGCTCCGTCACGCTCTCAGACTCTTCGCGAAGAACCTGGAACACACGTGACAGTCGCCCAATAGCAAGAATCTTGTTCTTGATGGCACGTCGCTTAGCTTCGGTGGACTCCGGGTCCAGAACGGCCGATGGCGTAACAGGTGGCGATACCGGTCCAGGAGAAGCGCTCGAAGCGTCGTCTCTGAGCTCGTCCTCGCTGCAGGTGCTCAAAATGGCAATCAACATGTCCGTGATCTTCTCTCCAACGAATGGCAAGGACCACGTGAAGACGTCCATAAAGTTGGGCAGCCAGTACGGGTGCGGTGTGCAGTTGAACTGCCGAATGTTCATGACGTTGTTTTCGTACTTGAGCACAGCAGCCTTGTTGTTGTAAACATCGAGGTAGTTCGGGGCCGAGAAGATCGTCATGACACTGGGGAAGCCGGTCGTCCTAGTCTTACGGTACATTCTGTACCCCGCGTCTTGCGCCTCATGAGCACGGATGATAGACAACAAGTTGTTCTTCTCGAGGAATGCGCATGCTGCTGGGTATGAAAAGAAGTAGGAGCATCCTCTAACGTGATTGTGCAAGAAGTAGTCGTTCGTTTTCTCCTGGCCAAAGTCTTCGAGGGGGTCGGCCCAGAGAATGTCGCACATGAGGCCTTGGGTAGGGGGCTCCCGGAAACGATCGATCTGTACAACGTCAGCCACCTGGTTTAGAATGTGGCAAGGACGCCTGCAGCGAGACGGCGGATAGGGGCTTACTTACGGTGCGAATATCGTCGAGGGTGTGCAGCTCCGGGCTCAGACCGCCGTGGATGCATAGGAATTGCTTGTTCATAACAGCCGCCAGGGGCAAGCAGCAGAAGGACTCCATGCAAGCCTCGTAGATGGTCTCGGAATACTTGTGCTTGCACTCGAGCTTGAAGGTGAAGTAGTCGGTCAAGTGGCGGCACTCGTGGTTGCCGCGCAGCAGCCACAGCGTTTTCGGGTAGTGGATCTTGAGTGACCAGAGATAAAGGACGCACTCGATGCTGAAATATCCACGGTCGACGTAATCGCCCAGGAACAGATATCTCGTCTCGGCCGGGTCTCCACCAACTTCAAACAGCTTCATGAGGTCGTAGTACTGGCCGTGCACGTCACCACAAACCGTGATAGGGGCGTCCATCTCCAGCAGGTTGGGCTCGGCGCGCAGCAAGTCGGTGCCAGTCTTGAGGATCCATAGCGCCTGCTCATCGGTCAATCGACCCTCTCTGTAGAAATGGGACTTTAAAAAGTTGATGTCGGGCTTGGTGTGTGTGTCGTCCTCGAAGAATTGCTCGTCGGTGGGCTTGGACATGGCAGGAGCCTGTACGTCTGTCGTCGAGGACTCAGTGTTAGCAAGCCGCGTACTCTTCACCCTGTTAAAAAAGACATGCGGTCGGATCGCAGATGTGATTAAATGGTAACACGTACCCTTGCAGACCCTCTCGGCGGTGTTGACCTCGGTGCCATCCTCCATGCGGTGGATGGAGAAGTCGATCTCAGGCAGAGGCTTCTTTTGGTTCATTGCACGGATGGCATTGTCAACCTGGGCATTGCGAGCGTCAGGCGCACCAGCGCCGTCGGTGTCCATGTCGGGCGGCGGCGAAGGGCACGAGAGGCGAGGCCACAGACCAATACGAAGGTGGCAGAACGGAGAGCTTGGTCTTGCTGCGACTGTTGAATCAGGTGTCAAGTCGAGTGCTTTCGAGGATTAGAGCCCTGCTTGCTATTCGTGTCGAGGCTGTGAAGTAGGCGGAGGTGAAAGTCGAGGTCGATTGGAGTGCTCTTGACAAAGTCCCAGAGCCTTGTGAGGGCACGAGGAGGAGGCGAAGGATGACAGGCCCGAGTGAGCGAGACTAGGTATAGTAGTAGGGCTGACAGGTTGCAGATAGAACTAGAACTACGGTGACCACACCTGGACGAGACTTTGGGATGGACAGCAAAACAGCCTGGCCTAGCTGGCCTAGCCTAGGGCACTTGGGACGCTCGCTGTGGTGGAGCAGGGGCTACCCAGCCAGACTCCAGACCTGCGGCTAAGTACCACAGTAGGCTAGACTTCCTCTGGCTAACACGACCCGCAGAAAGCGGAGAGCTGCCGACCTTGCAAAGCTGTCAGGTATTCTCTTAGCACCACGCAGGCAAATTCTGTATGAATAATGTTAGCTGGCTACTTTTGAAAAAGGGGTCCGGTATTGTATACACTGAATATCACATGGTCAGCAGCCATAATACATACTGTACATTACTCTTGCCATGCCTCACAGGTCCATACACCTTGCAATTGTGTTCTGTTACATATAGCTCAGGACTAGGCTAGTGGTTCATTGCTCTTAAGTCTGCCCAGCTGTTCCTGGATTGTCCGCTCTTGTATCTCCTAACATCCAATGACCTGTGCGATAACTTCTTGCCGTGGAAGGTTTGTATTTCTCCAGCGAGACAGGAAGTCATCACGATTGACTGTAGAGTAACAGCATGTCAGCTTCAATGCCCAGATTCCAGTCCTTTACAACACAGCCAATTGGTGAGCAACAACCTAGGGGACATGAGCTTACTGTAACCGCCACATATCCTTCTCATCCCAGTGAAAGCGCTTCGGCCATGCAACACCCTGTGGTTGTCAAAGACTATGTCTTGTGTTAGCGGAGTGGCAATGCCTCATCACTTTGTATATTGTAATGAGAGCACTTACTCAAAGTCTGCCCAGGCCTCAATTGAAACCAAAACTCCGAACTTTCCCTCTTGAGGATTTGGTTCCACTTGGCTGCAGCAGAGTACCATTCGCGTACACGCTTATGCTTGCCACCAGACCTTCCGCTATGCAAGCCGAACACTAGATCATCAAAACATGTCAGCCCACTACATTGTAGAGTTCAGGGAGAGAATGGTTTGTGGCCATCATGGCTCAAAGCTGTCAGCCAATGCGGGATACAACTCACCACCTCTATCGTCGTTATTCCATCTGATCTGCTGGGGGCAATTGCTCATTTGGCCAGTACCACACTTTATCACAGGATGTGCAGTGTCTGGTGTGATTGTTATACCTTGGTTGCCACTCGCGTGCCAAGCCAATTTTTCACGGGCAAGTCGTTCGAAAAGACTGAGGTCTTCTTCTTGAAGTTTCTGAGCAGCGCGAAAGCCATCCACGAGGAGTGATTTACCTCCAGAAGGTTGTGTTTCCTCTGAACCTTCAGAAGATATTGTGTGCGACAACATGTGGAAAGCTTGCAACTAGTATTCCTCTTCATGGTTAGTACTTTGCAAGTCAAGAGTGATAAGGGTGTGTAGCTGAGATGTGTCAAGACAGGTATATCATGAAACGAACGAATCGAGGACATCCTTGAGCAAGTCTCCGACTCCCCGAACAGCCCCAAGATCCTCCATGTATGCAAAATTGGCAAAGAGAATGGGGAAGAACTGACTCCAGCAGGTTCCGTGAAGTATGTTGTGTCTGTATGAGCAGCCAAGGCGATGTTAGTGTAGGCAGTGTCTGCCTTGGCCATGTCCGGAACAAAGTCGTAGAAGCCTCCGTAATGTGTTTCGCGAATGGGTCCGATCCGTTCCAGAAGCTTTTTGGTGTGGACAGCGTCATCAAATGGAGTGTCGTTCACAAATACGAGACCGTATCGGACCTGTAGGATGTAGAAAGTTAGCCTGAGCCGCAAAGCAAGAGGGTATGTTCCGCATTACCAGATGATCCGTCAATTTGGCCATCCCACGATCAGAACCACTGTCCATGACTTCTTCGTAGTTCACAGCAGGAGGGTCCTTCGAGATCTCTGATCCCCAGAGCTGACGTAGGCTACGCTGGTGAGCGGGCGTATGCTGTGAAGGTGATGCTCAGCACTCACCTTGGATCCGGTTCAGGGCCCTTCCTCATGTTCATATGCCGCTCAATGACGGCCCAGTCGTAGAAACTCTCATGGTCGTCGACGTTCCCTTACTTTGTGTAAATGAATGCCAATATAAGATATGGTAGGATTGCGTGAGCTCACAGAGTATTCTTATTCCCTCTGTTTCTATCATGACTTCAGAAATCACCAGTGACGAAAGGTCTGGCAGATCGGTGATATTGAAGTTCCTCTGCATGGTCTCTTGATTTACGCACTGGGTGCAGCGACAGGTGTCTCTGAGAGGGAATGAGCATGGAGCCTTCGCAGCAGACCAATGTTTATTGACTTACCTCAACCATATATTGGGGCTGACCAAGACTCGACGTTAGCCTGGCGAACGGGGACTGAGCTGGCCAGACAATCAAAGCTTCACTCACTAGCGATATTGTCTTCCTTTCCAGTGAAAACCTAATGTGGTGGGACTGAATGTGACGGTTTTGTATCTAGGATTGCCTCCAGTCAAGTCCTTCGCAGGCTTGATGTTCAGTTTTCGAACGCTTTGAGGGGCATCGCCACCGTCACTTGAGACATTAGTCGGTGGGAGGTTGGCTGGTGAAGCCGTATCGACTGCACTTTGCGCGGCTGGTGCATCCGCGACTGAGACATCAGCTGCAGACTGCGCGTCTGGATTTGCCGCAGAAGGCGCCTGGGAAGCGTGTCTCCGTGGCAGCCTAGAAAGCAATAATGAAGACGAGACGGGTAGTGACTGTGCACGCTGAGCATAGTTGAAGGCGCATGACCGCGCAGACCTACAATAGAGCGCAGATTAGCAGGTGCCGGAGCCATGGGTGGATGACTATGCTCCTCACAGACTCACTTTACTGCTAAGCGCACTCCAAACATTGTCGTCGACAATTCAGCCGCAGCAGCTGGACGACGAAAAGCAGGCAGAGTGATCGGGTGGGATACTGTGGTACTGATGACTTCTCTGTCGTCCCAGACATAGTTGAATTATGTAAGCAGAAGGAATGTGCAGGGATCTGGGTACTTAGTACACCGTACCCACTTTCGGCATGTCGACCGGCGCTGAATTTTCGAGGTTCTTTCTGCTTCAACCATTCCCCCGGATTTCTATCCACCATGCCCCGGATTCTTGATTTTTACTCTGGGGCCGATCCTGCCCTGTGGACGGAAGGGAATTTCATCCGCGAGATTTTCGTTGGATTAGGTTATAATGGGGTAATAAAGAGCGATTCAAGAGCCAGTTCACTCTAGCGCCCTCGTACCAAGTATAAGTACGGCCCGAGACCTAACAAGGGACAACCATTTCTAAACGGTCCCTTTTTTCCTCTCGATAGCAGATTTATCACTGAATGTGCCTTCAGCTTATGTTTTCTTCAGGACATTTTGCGCTATCATCTTGCACTATAATCTTGCTCAGTCCCGACCACTGCAACCAACAGATATCCAGGACAACCTTATCTAAGACGAGTCCTACTGGGACCACCTTCACTTGGACCATCTTTCTTTGCGACCACAGGCCTTGTAACACATCTTTGGAACAACCAAGCCTCTTTGGGACAGCCTTCTATCACTTCATTCCCTTTACAAGTAACCTCCTGTGGGAAACCTCCCCCGGAAAAGCTTCCTGGACTTGTCTGGGACTAACAACTTCCTGGAACTAACAAGTTCTCACAAAGATGGGTCCAATGGCTGGAGTGGCCGAGGGCATAGAGGCCGGTAACTACCCAGAGTCTCGAGTCCTCATCATTATGACTGGCGGCACAATCTGCATGCAGCCCTCTGCAGATGGACTTGTGCCAATGACAGGCTTCCTCGAGAACGCAATGGCACCTCGCCTACCCTTCAACGATTCATCTACTCCCGTTCCACTACACGCCTACAAGAACGGAGAGAAGCTCAGCTTGAACAGTCTAAGAACCCCACCAACCGCATACTCTCGCCACATCCGATACACCAGCCTCGAATTCTCACCGCTGCTGGACTCCAGCTCCATCTCTTCGGTTGGCTGGACCGAGATAGCCCTTACGGTGAAGGAGAACTACCACCTCTTTGATGGGTTCGTCGTGCTCCACGGAACGGACTCCTTGGCCTACTCCGCCTCGGCACTGTCCTTCATGATGACAGACTTGGGCAAGCCCGTCATTCTCACAGGTTCCCAGGCTTCTATCTTCGCTCTGCAGTCAGACGCGGTGGACAACCTCCTGGGCTCTTTGATTATCGCGGGCACATTCCAGATACCAGAGGTTTGTCTGTTCTTTCACCACACCCTCTTCAGAGGCAACCGAACGACCAAGGTCTCGGCCTCCGCCTTCGAAGCCTTCGACAGCCCAAACTGCGAGCCTCTCGCCAAAGTCACCAGCCTGGGCGTCGACGTTAACTGGGCCCTCGTGCGGCGGCCTACGCGCATCGCAGAATACCAGGTTACCAAGTATATCGACACAGCGCATGTGGCCTGCCTGCGCATCTTCCCGGGTATCAAGCCCGAGATGGTCGATTCGGTGCTGCGCGTCCCAGACTTGCGTGGCCTGATCCTCGAGACCTTCGGTATGGGTAATGCGCCGGGCGGCGTCGACGGAAGCCTCACTAAGGTGATCCGCGAGGCGGTCGAGCGTGGCATCGTGATCGTCAACGTCAGCCAGTGCACCAATGGCTTTGTGTCGCCACTATACGCCCCGGGTACGATGCTGGGACGAGCGGGTGTTGTCTTCGGACATGATCTGACGACCGAGGCAGCATTGACTAAGCTGGGGTATCTCCTGGCTGTGAAGGATTTGTCATATAGTGACATTGCTGCGAAAATGTCACATTCCATCCGTGGAGAAAGTAAGTTTAACCTGCTTCCCTCTACCAAGTTCTTGTCTGCCTAGCCTATTGGATAGCCACCTTTGGGACGACCATCTTTTGAGATGATTGTCTTTTCTTCTTTAGAATAGCCTCCCCTAAGATAGAGATTTCTGGGACAAGTGTCGCACAGATCGTCTCTTGTAGGCTGGCCATGTGTGAATGGACTGTGTGGATGGCCCCTGAACCGGCTCTCTTTGGCTCGTCTGTGTGACGAAGCTGGCCATTGCGATGGTCTAGCAGGCGCGGGGAATAAACTTTGCTAATACCTGTCTTAGTGACCGAGATGGCTACCCCCAGCTTTTCACACCCCGCCGGATCTCTAGACGCCGCCGCATTCAGTCACCTTACCACCGCAGAGGCAGCCTTCACAGCTTTAGGCTACGCTATCCAACGCGGAGAGCTCCAAAGCGTCCGTGAGATGCTCGAAGGCGACAACTTCAACCACCAGCTGTTGAACAAGGCCGACTATGCTGGTAATACCGCCATGCACTTGGCTGCAATGAGCGCCAATCCGGAGATTATCAAGGAGCTGCTTACTCGCGGCGCTAGCGTTCACACCAGGAACTCTGCCAACAACACGCCGTTGTTCCTGGCCAGAAGGACGGCTCATCAAGAGTGCATGGCCGTGCTTGAGGGTGCTGGAGGTCACCTGTGGATGGATGAGAGGGGTCGGAGTGGCGCGTCGACGCCGAAGACTTCGGATTTTCCGCCTAGCCGGCCGATGTCTCCGGGAATGTGATTCTGTCGGCGTTGATATCACAGTCAATCATCCTGTTATCGATCTTCACACGGTCGATTGTCCGGCAGCCGATAATTCCACCGGCAATTAACGCCCAAGCCAGCAGTCGATGGGCCTTAAGCTGGAGCGTCCAGCCGACTGGCACCGTCCAACCCCGGGTCGCGAGAGAACATGCAACGAGCAAGCTTCCTGCAATGACGCCACCGTTACCGCGGATCTTTAGGGTCATAAAGGGTCAATGCAGTTGTCGAAGTGACGATGTTCGTCGATACAAGAGACAGTGAGTTTGCGATGGCTTTCGTGAGCTAGAGGGAAGCCACCACGGCTATAAGGCCAAATAGGGTGTGGAGGTCTGGGTCGCGAGGTCTGACTACCGGTACTTAGACCAACATACACCCATCAGACAGAACCACTACGGTACCTATCAATGCAAATTCAAAGTCGGAGGGGCTTTCGGACCGTCTAAAGCCCAGATTTCCCTAGAGAGAGAGCGCGCATCTGGGATGACCAGATGAGGGCGGTACCGGATCAGCTCTGCATATACTTCTCGGAAACCACCCGGATGTCTGGACATGGACCTGATCAGCGCTCCTCATCGCCATGAAAAATTCGAGACCAAGATAACCCACGCATTGAAGAAATAAACTCGCGAGCACAGAGACACTCATGTCTGCTGATGTGCCAGCCGCGACCGCAAGGGTCGCGAGGTCTGCACAATGCAATTGGACGCGTACAGCGCAACCCCAGGTCGATGCGCTATTCTCTACGCAGTATTCCCAGTAGACGGATAGGGTGATGTTCCGGGTCGAATCTCAAGTGCCCATGGGCGACGATCGCGTCGCCTCTCACGGTGATCTTACCAACGACGATGACCAGGAATTACATGTTCAGAAAGCACTAGCATAGCTGCTTCCCTTGAGGGAAGTAGTCTCGATCACTCACCAAAGGCCCGTCGCACCAGTGTCAGAGCCGCAATGTGCGGTGAGCGGCCGCACGGCGTAATTGTCATCACCCATCAGCTACACATCATTGATCGAATGACTTTGCTGCGTTTAGTATGCGGCCCTGCTCACAGTGGAAAGCACCCGGGGTTCAAAGCCGCCTCAGACACTTGGGGCGTCGGACAACGAACGCAAGATGCCAAGCCGCTAATGACGAGGCTGACGACAAGGCTGAGCGTGACTTAGACAAGGCTGCAAGGGCTGGAATGCGCGACGCGAGGCATCGACTACAAGCCGTGACTCGGGTTATACCGAAGTTTCATCTTGGGCAGGACAAAAATGAAGGCGCATAATAACAGACCGGTGAGCCCAGAATGTTGTTGCTCTCTTAACGAGCCTGGGCTGGATCCATGCTAGCTGTGCCATACCGGCAACTTTGAGCGACTACGAGTGCACAAACAGGTACAAGTCCAAACAGTCAAGGGTTCACAATCTGCATACTAAAATCTATATTCAAGTGTGAATGTCACTGGAGACGCAGTACTTGCGCACGGGAGAACAGTAGTGTGAAGGTAAAGTTGATCTCGTGTGGGGAAAGTCCCATGCAGAAATATCTGCACTAGGTACTTGTGCCCTACGAACGAGATACAAAGTATTGTGACTATGTACACTAGCTGGGTGAATAGTAATGCTCGCTCGAAAAAACGCAGCAAGACCTCGTCATCTCCGCTTTTCCTCCGCTGACGCAGTCGCCAACCTCGTCCTCAAACACTGTCTGAGGAATATCAAAATCGTGTGATTCATCCTCGACCTCGTCTCCTCCCTCACTCATCGGCGCCGGAGCTTGTCCGACGCTCGATATTATGTATTCGCTGGTGGCGAATTGGTGTTAAATGCGTGCTCGGCCAAAATTTGCGATCAAAATCCCAGTCAAGACCATATCCACCTGGTCCCAAAGCCATGAGTATCCTGGGATGATGGCGTGAACCGACCATTCGAACGCCGCCAAATGTGAAGCATGAAAAATGTCGAAACCAAAAGGCCTTCTGATGCGAATGGGTATGTAGCATGCGACCAAAAAATGTGCCTCCGTATAAGTCGATAGGCTGAGAAAGAGGTTGTATATAGAAGTCCTTCCGTTCCACTTCGATAAGCTGATGAGCTTTTGGTGGAACTCGTGTAAACTTGCTGGGTATATGTCGCGGAAACGTAGAAATTATAGTTCGAAGACGCGCGTCTGCTCCGGTGGCTGCATGAGGCGCCAGGGTTCATCTTTGCTGTGCGTCGATGCGTCTCAAACGCAAGAAACCATAAGCGCTCTATTCGGGGGATTTATTAGAATCCGCCCATCATCCCCAACCTGGTCCTTCGCTTCTCCATCCTCGGCATATTGGGGGGAGCAAGTCCCATGCCGGGGCCCTTTTGCATTGGTGGTCCCACTCTGCCGTAGCCCTGCACGCCAGGCCGTGGGGCGCCCGGGGGTTGACGCATGCCCGGTCTGCCAGAGGGTCCGAGAGGTGAGCTGCCAATACTTCGCTGAGATGTTTGAGAGCTCATCGAGGGGCTTCTTCGTGTTGCTGATAGTCGTCGCCATGCGTCCTTCTCACAGTATGCCTGTCCATTGACCTCAAAATAGCCATCGTGCAGTACACGCTGGCAGTCACCGCAGCGGAAACACTGTACGTGATATTTCGTGGCGCTCTCGTCCTCCAAGTACTGCCCCTCGATTCCTTCCTTGCATGTTCCGCAAAGGCTGCCATTCATTTTGTGGTAGTGCCTCTTGCAGTAGGGTCTGTCGCCGTGCACGTAAAATTCCGCTGTTGGGAAGGGCTCGAAACAGCTTGTGCAAGTGAAGCACGCCTTGTGGTAACGACCTGATAGTCGCCCATCAGCACTCGAGATGGACTTTCCAGTGATGGCCTCGCCACACGCCCTGCAATTGCCACGCGACTTCTGCACAGCTGGATCCCGGCGTGGTCCACGTGCAGGTCCAGACGCAGTCAAGGGCGAAGGTTGCAAATCCCTCGAACGTCCGGTCGGCGACCTTCCTTGAACGGTAGGGTCTTGTTGATCGTCTCGATCCCATTTCGTCGGAGGCGGGGAGGGTGGTCGCGCGCCTTGAACGGCAGTGTCATAACGCGCGTTCGTTGCTGGGGGCAATCTCCTCTGTCGTGCCGACTCCTGGTCCAGATCGGGTGTCGGCGGAAGTCTTTTTGGCATGTCATCCATCGAGGTTTTGACCTCATTCAGTAGTCGATCGAATGTCGATGTGGGCGAGTTGCTGTTTGGCGAATTTCCGTACGGTTTTTGGGCGGATGATGCTGATCGAGCCGGACTTGTGCTCGAGCTGGGGTGGCTACCATGGCTCGACCCGCGGGACTGTGACGATGCAACTGAGGGAGATGGCGAGTGGTATGGGTTGCCGCTGCCAAATTCGGCATCCAAATTAATACTGGGGTTCTTCGTTCTAATTCTGACCAAGCTTGTCCTGGGTGGGGGTGCTCGTGATGTGTCACGTAAGCTATCCGGGCGAGTCCCTGGTGCTGATGGGGCTCGCGCCGGTGGTTGAAGCCTTTCCGTCGACACCACTGGCTCCGTCTCGGCTCGGTGTGGTGTTGGAAATTGTGCGTCGTCTGTGCCTGGTGGCCCAAAACCACCATATCCAGTATCCTTCGGTAACCTAGGTGGTGAGGCTCCTGAGGCACCCATCCGCCCTCGATCCTCACTGGGTCTGGATGGCCTGCGTGGAGGGTCCCTCGTCAAAGCAGGCATTGGAGGAGGCACGTCCCTGTCCCGGCCGTAAGGTCCTGCGGCAATGCTGTCTATCCGGGTCAGAAGGCTGAGACCGGATTTCTTGGGGCTTGTGGCTGAATAGTTTGGTTCAGAGTCAAGGTCTCCGAAGTCGCCATATCCGCCAGGCCTAGTCGACTGCGGATAGTTCTGCCCATCGTCAATTTGTGGGAAGTAGTCGTCGGCTCGGCCTGTACTCGGACGTGCGCCCGGTGTTCTTGGCGACACACTTCTTGATCCGCTGGAGAAGCTCAAGGGTGTGAGTGGTTGACGCGAATAGCTACGATCTAAGTGGGACGAATCAGCATCACGCAGTCGGCTGGTACGGGAAGCAGTCAACTTACTCGCCATGGCCGTGTCGACTGGCGGTATCACACCTATTTTGTCGTGCACAGTCTTGCCAAGAGGCATGAAGGTATCTACCACACCACCGAGCCTTTCTTGGATGCTCTTTGGAGTAGGTAGCAAATTCCCCATGCCGTAGCCAGTCGCGCCACCGCTAGACGCGGGCGCAGGCGCAGGGGCGGCATCGGCCACAGCATCACCACAAATGTGGTCGCCCATCATTGAAATTTCAACATCGTTGCCGCAATTCGAGCATTTTATGGCGGGCATAAAGCTCGATTCTCTGGGAATTCCCGCCATCCCATCCGTTGATTCCCCAACCAATCCGTCGTGGATGCCCTACTACTCGCTCTGGTGTTGTATCTATCCGTGAGGCGAGACTGCTGCTGAACACATGGGAGCTCTGCTGAGGCCGCGCGAATTTCGATGTGTGGAACTCGAAACTGCAGTAAATAGGTCGTTCGAGGAATGTGTCGGCGGAGGGCAGAGCGTGGTTATCGTTTCGTTTTCCTTGGGTGTTTATGATTTTGTTGTATCACAGGAGTGTCGAAGCTTCGTATGTTGCGTCGAAAACGAGCAAGAAACAATGCGACCGAGAGGACGTCAGAGATAGAGAGGGTGGGCTAATATTGGAAGCCTGGATGGCAGGGCGCAGTGGTAAGAAGTGGAAGTGGAATTCGAAACCGAAACGAGACAAACAAAGTGATTGGATTTGACAATGGACGACAAGCAGGCGATGATGTGGTCACGCGCAGGCTGAAACTGGGACTGGCCGGGCAGGACGGCCGATGTTGAAGACGTGATGGAAATGCGACTGGCGCCAATCGACCGAGGATGACAATTCGGCAATGTCTAATGGGCGTTGTCTGCGTGTCCAAGGTGTCCTAAGTGTGTATGACGGAAGGAAGAACCAGGTAGAGAAGACGCACTTGGCACACGGAAGATCAGCAGGCCCAGGGAAACAACGAGAGGATTGATTCAAGATTGAGGGCTGGAGCAAGAACAGGCACGCGCAGCCATTGGCAGAAGGGGGAGAAGGAGTCTCGCATTTGTCTCGAGTTGTTGGACGGATATTGGCAGCAGGTGCGGGTGGCAAGGGTCCCTGGCCGCCCTTGGGTGCGTTTTCCGCTGCCACCTCCGTCCCTTTGCCTGGTCGAGTCCCACATCAAATTCCACTCACGCCCACACAACGCCCACACAACGCCCACATAACGCCCACCCCTTCAGCGCTCTTGCAGCTCCTACTGGTCAAGGGCCACATCCTTGCGACACATCCTACTTTGGCAACCTCTCCGGTCCCGTGCTGTGGATAGTGTGCAGTGGACGTCTTCCCGATGTGCTTCTCCCTCTGCCGGACAGTCGCTGTGAATTCTCAAGAAGCGCTGCCTCTTTGCTTTTCCGACGGTCTTCAACGCGGTCGCATATGTACGTCACACCCGATGATCGCGATGACAAGCGGTACCCAGGCAGCGAAGGCCAGCCCCACAAGCGAAACCATTAGATGTCGTATCGCGAGCCCACAATAGTTGTTGTCCAGGCGCACATAACACTCCGTACTCGACCTACGCGAATAGACCGGAAGTTAGACACGGAGGCTCGTGACAGCGATCACCCAGATTGGGGAATCGAATCGAGAGACAGAGTCAAAAGACTGTAACGAATGTAACGAAATTACGAGAGATTGAAATTCATCGATGGAGCGCTGGTGAGGTGCCGACCAGGGTTGCATCTCCCCCAGATTGCGCCTGGCTCGATGAGAAGAAAGCCTCCGTTTGTGTGGTGGGGGCCGAAGTGGTCCTTGGTGGTTCTCGAGTGGTCCCTGGATTATGCAGTCGCACTAGGCTCCCAGGGCTCCATTGCCATTACTGCGACGACCAACCGAGTTAGCCCATCAAGACCATCATCACTTTGGTTGCAACGCCCAGCTTTCGGCTCCTCGTCTTGCGCCCGTAATATCACTCGCTGGTGGCCTCTCATTTCAAAATGAACGGAAAATAACACGTCGGCATGTGTCGATGCCCAGGCAGGCAGAAGGAATTAGTAAATTTACGCAGGCTCACCAAAGGCTGTGTCCTTTTACTAAATCCGATTGCCTGCCAGGATCGGTCGAGGTGCATAAAGCTTCAGTGACCATCCGGCGACGGCCCCATGTGCATGAATTCAGGACCAACACGAAGCACAGGTACCCCACGACTCCAGAATAAAAATCAAGTATGCGCGCCGGGCCGACAAGAGGCTCAGGTTCTTCAAGGACGGGTACCTTGCATTTAATCTACTAAGCCGCGCGTGTAATCCGTGTGGCGTCACCGCCTCACCCTCTTATCCTCTGCTTGCCGTCCCAAGGCTGAAACACTGTGTCAGTTTGACCTTTTCCCGGATCAAAAGCTCTATTCGTTTGTCCATCCGAGCATTGGCATACGGCGCCTTCTAGAAGGCTGCTTGTTCGCCGGGCCTGGTCATCTCGATGCTGCCTTCTCTCGTTCCTCCCTCTCTCTCAGCGTCAATGAATTATTGGGGTTGTCATAGTCGTATCTGCAACGTTATGCCATTTATGTGAGATTGGGAGGCGGCCTCACCGTCCGTGACAGCAAGCGACAGACCGATCATCCTTCGCGTCCGACAAAAAAATACCCCTCTACAGCATCAATAGGCATTCAGCCTATCGGCGTGTCAAGCTAGCAGCTGGTGACGCTATGTTTCATCAATATTCCGATCGAATCTTTCAAGTGGACTAGCACAGCACACCGAGTCGGAGCAGTAGCCTCGAATTTCTCGTCCATCGCGCCGGATGCGCCCCATGCCGAGGCGTGCGCCAATTTGCGCATCTCGTCCAATGGGTTCAGCAGGTCGTCAGGGCGACGAAGACCGCCACATCAGCTGGACATCTAACAACGATCATCAGCACAATGATGAACCACAAACAATTGACAAGCTATCATCCTGGAAATGCAGCTCAAGATTTCGCCCCCCACAGATCACACGATCCAGATCCCCTTTTGCTAGCTCACCCATCTTCGGCGGTCGCAATTTCACGACGCGGCTCGATCAGGAAAGCCCCATGCCACATCAAATCGCTGATCCATCCGCTGCTCTTATCTCTCGGTAATAATTGCTGCTGGTGATCATTTCCCCCGGACGAGCACCTGCAGACGCTCCAAATCCTGCAGTAACAGCGCGCACAGCGGTCTGTGATCTGTAGCGGACGATCCTGCGGAGCCACTCAGAGAGATCTATCTGCGCTGCTGATAACAGCTTGACGTTCCTATAGCGTCGACCTCGGCAACACCCGCTCATGCGAACTACACAGTGAGTTGCTGCTAGAAGCGCGATTTTACGCGAATTTGTTTTCTCATGACCGTGCGTAAACGGTTTCTGCCAAAGCTGCATACCCACCTAGTTAGTAGCATGACGGAGCACGACCCGTGCGCACGTGCGCTTTCTAGATGTCTAGGACATCAGAACGTCTACTAGTGAGCCTCGGGAATACCCTCACGTGGCTGTCTAGCCAAATTGGCTGTGCACAGACTGACATGCTGATAGGCGCTGGGCAACGGGTGCACTGCTGCAATGAAGCGGAGAATGGCAAGACTAACATGAAATACGACCGAACAGTCTCCGAACCTCATGTTCCCACATACTGGAGATCAACAAGAAACAAATTGCACAGTACCACTTTACCTCAGTCCAATGGGATCGGGAATTTTCGCCGCATCGTCAGTACCCCAGATTCACACGCCCAATGGTCTGGCGCAAAACGGCGCTGATCTGCGCAAGTCTACCATGGTTCGCAGGCAACCCAAGGCTTGGGGAGCCTGTCAGAACTATTAGAATATTTCTGTCAAGTCTTGGGCTCTTGACACCATGTTGATATTGAGGTCAAGTGATCGCACGTTATCTGCGTCGGGAGCTTCGTCGAGTGACTGAGTAGCCATTTGAGGTGCGAGCTGCAGCCGGGCCTCCTAGTGGTGGCGCTCTTGGGCTCGCATGGAACTCATCTAATGGGAACCCTTGGTATGAGTTAGTGCCAATTGACGACGATGGGCACAAAGACACAAATGTCGGTGACTCAGCTGTCACGGACGGCTTCCCGACTGTGGCCAAAATCGCCGACCTTAAAACACATGAGGCGAGTACGGCACGATGGATCTGCAAGCTGGCATCTGCAAGGCTGGGAATGCGAGGAACCGCGACTCTACACTCGGTCGTCACCTTGTGGCTCGCCAGCATCGCCATCCGACATCTCGGTAAGGCAGTCTCGCCATGAATCAGGCTCGGCGTCAAGTGCGCGCGGTCTCTTTATGCGAGACTTGTCATGTGTGTATATCTTTTATGCTGGCGTCCCAGAATATGTCGACCCAAGCCTGGGCGTGCCCCATCTAGTCTATATGTATCTGTGTCTTGGCAGGAAGGCGAATCGTTCCATTTTGTGAGCATATCCAGGTAACAGGCCACGCCTGGCTGTTCCGAGACGCCCATAATAGGTATCCATGTATTCAGAACACCAAGATTTCTAGGGTCGACTTCATCGTTGATGTCTATGCCCTGCCTGGAGTCCAGCGCGAAGGACGCAAAGTATGGTCCGTCCTGGCCAGTCACTGCGAAGGCAAGATGCATGTTTGACATCCATACAGAACCACGCGTTTGAACTCGCACACAACCAGGCAAGTTTAGGTCGACCACTCCTGCCACCAACAACATTCGAAGGCAAATGTCCTAAAAGTGACTATTCGCGAGGTGACCATCGCATTGGCGGTCATTCTGTAGGTGGTTATCCCACAGGAATCCAACCCAGATGTGACTCTGTCGAATGCTTTGTCCAATTTTCGTGTCTGTGGTTCTGCCAGGTAGCCAGAGAGACGCGAGCAGCGCTGAGACCAAGAGAGTTGTAAATCAAAGACGCCTTCGCACATGCATTGGCACTAGTTCTCGGGCTCCGGGCTGTGTAAAGTACTGAGTTGTAGTCTGGTCTGCTTTCAGAGCGGGCTGCTTGGCTGCGCGCATTACGTGACGATCGAGTTTGTATCCGCAACCTCCGACAGGTGCTGACACGCAAATTGTTGCTCGTGGCGTCAGTTGAGTTCTTGCGCCGTGGTGCCGACAGTGGCTTGTGCGCCTCTCTACCTAGCTAGTTGACCACTGCACTCAACAAATAAGTATCATGAAGGTGTTTTGTGTACCTAGGTCGAGTCTTGCAGCGGCAAATATGAGTGCAGTAAGCTTTCGTGTCAATATTGATGAAAAGAAGCTTTCAGTACTCTCGTATCAAAGTAAAATGCATACTTGTAAGTCGAACGTCAGCGGTCTCAATACTGTATATACATTGTCTGGACACCTTCATCTCACAGCCAAGTCCAGACATGCCACAAGTTCGCCAGCGCAAGATGTGAGATCATCCCTTGAAGGTTTTCATGTTGTATTTGTTGCTCTATTAGTAATAGAACCCCGTCTATGAAGAATCTCCGAGTATGTCAATTCCTTCCCGAGGTCTCTTTGGTCGATGTTGCAGTGAGCTTCAGAAGCTTGCATTACGTTAGTCTCAGTCTGGACGGCTGATATTAGTACGAAACGGTTGTCTCGAGACGAGAATCGTGAGAACGTACCTTTTCTTGTTCTGCATCAGCGACTGTTTTTGTGCCAGTCCCCACTTTCTGCCAAGTGTCGGGATCGTTTCCCAAGAAGCGTTTGGCGATGATCAGAGCATCTTGAGAGCGTCTTCGCGGAAAGGTCGTCTTGTTCACGCTCAACGGGATGCTGATAGTCCTGGGTCCTCGAAGTCCTTGGCCGGCTGGGACAAGATGGCCACGGGCTTGGTCTTTTCGGGTGCGGTACTCTGAAAGGCACGGCGGCGGCCGGTCCTGTGTCGAGAAGCGGCCTGATCGTGCTTGAAGTAAGTCTGGACTGGCTGCTCTGGGACCTTCTCTTGCTTCTACGACAGCTTAGGGACGAATCGCGAGGCCTGGGACTTCAGCGCCTCAATTCCGCCCGGCGCCCATCTGGAATAGCTCAAATCCTGCTCCTGATCGGGCTGAACTGGATTGGTGAATTTGGTGTTCTTGGAGCTACCGCTCAGGTTCTTGTTGATCATCGCGATCTGGCTCTTTTCTGGGGATTTTTTGGCGGAGCTGGGTCAGCTTGGTGGCAGCCTGTGTAGTATCTTTGCAATTGTTGACTGCATTCTTCTCAACGCCAGTCTTGCGCATGGCCACAGTGTCCTCTCCCTCGACGACCTGGTCCTTCTTGGCGACGATTTCGACAGTGTATGCGTCTTCCTCGGTGGAGACATCCTTGGTTGGCGTATCTTTGAAGGGAATATCCGGGTGGATGAGCTGGGTTTGGGCGTTGGCGCTATGTCCGTCTGTCTTTGAGATGGCTTCATCGCGGTTCTCGATCTGTGTGCCGGAGCGGTCGGAACTGATCGTGCTGATTGCAAATTCCGCACCGATGTTGGGCATGATGCAATACAAAGTCTGTACAGCTTTGCGGTTGTTATTCGTAATGAGGATAGTATCGTTGTTCAAGAGGACCGGGTCGGATACGAATATCGCGCTGACGTTGTCCAGAATGGTGCACACAAGTTGGACGACCTCATTGATGTTTCCGCTCCGCTTGTTGATATTCTGCAGTACGAGGGTGTTGAGACCTGCTTTGACGGCGGTTTGAAGGGCGGGTATGACAGTGTGTCGAGAACGTGAACAGACTGTTTCGAAGAATTCGTGGATACAAGCCACGATTGTGTCCTCAACCTCAATCAGGAAGAGCTCATAAGAGCACTCGGGCAGCTTGGTGAAAGCGTCCTTGAGGACCGAGACTAGCTCGTCATGCATGATAGCTGTGATGAGCGTAGCTCAGAAGAGTCTGTCAAACTTGTAGGTAGACAGGTAAGTATTTTTTTATGCTGAAATTGGCAGTAGGCAGAAAGCTTTCATGGTTCTAAGGACAATCGAGGACTTTCCACACATTGAATTAAGCAAAGATAGAAAGAAAAGGCCACAAGGTATTTTGCGGACGTTCAGGAACTTATAAACAGGGATGCACAGGCAGATCACGGAGGAAAATCATGTGAAGGCTGCAGTGAATTAAGTATCGGTAGTCTATGTGAATAATGACACCATGGTAAAGTAAAAGACTTAAGTGAAGGACAGGGTGGGAAGACTCTACGATCTGTTCACTTGTTTGGTACAAATCTGCCCAGGTGAGTCTTCGAAGTTGACATGTGTAAGGGTGGTGCAGAGCCGTGTTGAGACCCGCGAGTATCTGGACCAGTCACTTTACACATGTGCAAAGAAGCTATAGGCTTGCATACAATTTTCAAAGAAAATTGATGTAGTTATCAGGTTCCTGAAGCACTCATGCTTAGCTATGTCCGCAATTGTAGGTGTATCATATTGAATATCTTGGTATCACATCAGCATACACTTTGTGTATGTTACTTATGGAGGACCTTGTGAAATATGGATCGAAAGCAGCACGAGGAGCAATGATGTTCCGGAAGCATGAGGTGAGCCATTCTTCAACAAATGTAAAATATCATATGTTAGATCTTCACACGGTGATTTGCTTATTTACATGAATACTGGACTGTATATTACTGCGGATGCCAGAATGCCTTCACAATCTTCAAGTGAAGGCAAAGAGACGTTTTAAGCTAGGGAGCCAGACTGTCCACGGCTGTGTGTAGTGAATGAGTATGAAAGGAAGAGATTGAGTCGATGTCAACTGAGTGATGTCGTTATTGGGAGGTTCAATGGGGTTTCTCAACTTCAAAGCGCTGGGTGTTGTTAGGTTACTACTGCAAACCTTTAGTCAAACGAAGACACACCTAGGCACAAACTGAAGCAAACGGAATTATGTAACACCTTCACCTACTAGGGAAGTAAATCCCGGAAAGTCTTGAATAATTATTTCCACAGTTGAGGATGCCCACATCTGGTCTGCTACTATCTAGAAGGTCTGATACATTTAGTTGACAGGGCATGTATCTGCACCTGCAAAGTGTAAGAAATAGCCTAATATTCAAGCATGATGATACTGTATGCAGGCTCGTTGACATGACCCATTTGGTTCTTGAAATTGAACCCTGGGACATCAGAACTTCTCGCCTGTAAGTACTATGGCGGTATCTGCGGAACATCTGAACTTTGGTCAGTGGTCGATAGCAGCCTCTAGAACAACGAGAAAACTATGGCTACTCCAAGTCTGGTACTACTCCTGCTGAAAAACAGCCAAAAAAAGAGGATCCGAAGAGGAAGAACAAGCCAAAGAAGAGTCGCTGGGGAAAGAGAAAGCAGACGAAGGCTGCGAATGAGTCTGCTGCTGGCAAAGTACAGAAAGCTGAATGGAAATTGACTCGAGCAGGTCGACTTGGCTGTGGGTGAGTGAGCAAGGAACTGGCCATATGTTGCCGAAATTTCGTTGTATTTGGAGGTCACGACTTGCTTCGTTTCCCCATCTAGACTTAGCTCTGTGGATGGCGGATGATGATGACCCTCAGCAGCTGAACGGGGTCTTTCGAGTCCTCACAGTCTCTTACTGAAGCTATCTGGTCTATAATCGCCGGATGATGTCTGGTAAATGCAAGAACGACGACGAAGAAGCGAAAGGCGTTGAGGTGTCTGGACGAATCGCTTTATGATGCAGGCTTTTCTGGCTTGGCCTTTCAACTGCGGAAGGGCTAAGCAAGGCGTCGGGGATTTTGGACAATATTCTAGTCTTTCAAGCAGAATTGCCACGTGGGCACCAATACTCTGCTTCTTGAGTTACCCTGATGGGGCTTTGCAAGTGTAACTCGCGGGATGTGATCAGTAGCCCGACTGGCCGGCTTGCATAGCAGAGAGTTACCCCTTGAAAACACGGTGCTGTGCACCCGTTCTGTGCCTTCGCTCGGTGATCTAGACTCGTTCAAAATGATGATACGAACATGTATAATATGGACCTATGTATTACGAGCTCGAGAGAATCGTATTTAGCGGCGTGCCCCAGTACGAAGCTGCGACGGCCATCGAACCCAAACTCATCGTGAACGCCATGAGGAAGTTCACATCGTTGTTGTCCAAAATGTCCCATCCCGACTCGATGAGCCGCGACGGCGTTCCAACCGCAGCTGACTCATCGGTCTTTGCGACCGCCTCTTTCGCATCGCCACCAACCACAGCTGCCTTAACGTCCGCCCTCTTCAGAGTCTTATTCGGCTCTGAGCTCACAGGCACCTTGTTTCCGCCCAAACCCTCAATGATTTTTCCAGTGCGCGCATCTGTCACACTCCTTTGCAGCAGGCCGCCGAGCACAGAGTCCAGCACGCTTCCGAGCGCGCCCCAGACCGTCATACCGATCATGAACGTCCGGTATTCCTCCTGCGTCCATGGCCGGCCTCCGCCGACAGACCCAGCAGTGTTGACTCCGCAGAATGGGATGAAGAACATGGCCGTCGTGACCATGATGATGCTGCCCAAGAGTCCTGCGCCGAGGCCCGTCAGTGTAACGCCGCCGTTGGTTCCTGGGGGCACTTTGCGAAAGGTTGGGGACGTTATGAGGCGCGGGGGCCCGCGAGCCAGGATGCCGAGCTCGGAGGAGAATGTGTCGGCGGCTACGGCAGCATAGTTCGCTATGATTCCGATCACGAGCAGATCGCCACCCCAGTTGAAACAGAGCGAGGGAGTGTTGGCGCCCAGCGGATCGATGGGGTTGGCGGCGCGGTTGCGCAGCTGGTAGCCGTGGATTATGGAGAGGATCGAGGCCATCAGCGAGTTTGCGAAGACTGCGGTACAGAGGCAAGTCAGTTTACCTCTATAGCTAGCACAGACGAGAGCAAGCAAGAGATTGGGGAAAAAAGATGGAGCGCACCTTGGACATGTGTGCGAGCTCCTTCGCCTCCGGGGTTGCTCGAGGACGATGTGGTCAGCTTGGCTTTGACGCCTTCTTTGATGTGCGTGACACGCGTGCCGGCGAGGAAAAAGACGCAGAGGAGTACGAATGGCAAGTTCCACGGGTGGTAGGCGTGCGCGATGCCCGTGATGGTCGCGGCGACGAGACCGCCGGGTGTGAGCGAGTTCCGTGAGTAAGCGCGATAGATCAGAAGCCCAAGGGCTGGCGCGGCGATGACGGCCTTCATCTTGATGGCAAGACAACACTCGTAAGGATTGCGTTCAATTTGGTTCAGCTTGCGACTAAGCTGCGGCAAAGTTGGACTTGTCGTCTTGGGAGGTCAAAGCTGCAATTCCTTGAATGACGCGGAAGACGGAGATGGGAAGTAAGCACTGTTGGTGACCGGGAGTAGCCTGATCAGTATCAGGCTTGCGGGGCGGGCCGCCTGGCGTCAAACTTGCCGATAGGGAACCAGGTGCTATTATCAGCATGCGTCTAAGCCGGCACGAGTATGTATCGTTTCACTTGAACGGTAACATCGTCTATTAAAAGTACTGTACAAGAGCCTAAGTAGATATCATCAGCACTATTCAGATAGCTTTGTATTAGGAAAAGTGGTTTGCAACAATTTGGGAATATGCAGCTATTTCTAGGACTTGAACGAACTCACCACATGCCGCTATGGCCAGCGAAAACTTATACTTCAGCATTACGTTGTAATTATCCACTGTGTGATAGGGTTGCGCGTCGTCACTTTGAGCGCTCACATTGGGCTGCGTGGTAATCTCCATCCGAGACGTAAAGTCAGACCGTGAAGGAAGATCTTAAGCGGTGCGTACTCTCGGCACCGGCCTGAGGCGCGAAGATGCCAACAAAACCGTACCCTCAATCACCGGACCTGCCACGAGTGGCTGGTCAACGACTTGAGTCCAGAGAGAACCTATCACTCATCACAGGGAAACACGCGACTGTATGGGCTTCAAATGTATTATGCCGCCGACTTTCTTGACCACGGGTGTCTAACTCCGCTACGTCTCGTCCACCAAACTTGCCGCCATAGTTTTGTCCGTTCCTTCGTGCTTGTCGCTGTGCTAGCTAGGACCCTTCGCAATGATAACTCGAAGGAATTGGACTGTCAAATCCATGCCGTCGTGGTTTTCTTCAAAACGCATGACCACCTGAGTCAACGTCCGACACCCACCACACTTTCGGGCTTCGTCCATTGAGCAGTGCTCGAATGTACCACGTGGGCTCGGATCGATGTGTCGCTTTTGCTTCCTTGCTTTGTCCGCAAGTCTTCCAATATGGCTGCTGGTATTTCCACGACCTGGGGTCCGTTGTGCTGTCGCCGGAAGTCTTCAAGACTGGATCAGGTGTCCATCGTTCACCTCTTCCTCCAATAGAGTTTCCTCGACCATGTTGCCCGGAGTGTCGCGCTTCTAATCTTTGACACTGATGTGTCGTTGGAGGGCCGTGAATCGAGCATTCCAGCTAGTGCCCGCAATCGGTTCGTCGGCCTCCTCCCATGTCTGAGCAGCTGACTGCTGTCACAAAGCTCAGCCGAATTTTCTCGAGCCGCCCTTGTTCTTGTCGTCCTTCGGAGCCCGTTTACCCTTTCCAATGAGCTCCAAGTGTCCAACACGCTCTCCGAGCAGCTTCTCCGTCTTGCCAGCCATGCCTGCGGTGTACTTCTTGCGCAGCTTGTCGGCCTTTGCTGAGTTCTTTGGTTTCTTGGCGATGCCGCCCTTAGCGGGCTTGGACTTGCCCGAGGGCTTCGTCTTCATCTTTATTTCACCCTGCGCCATGATGAAGCGATCAGTTGGCACGCGATCGATGGTTCAGTTGGGTAAGAAGAGCGTTGTGGTGGTTTCTGTATTGGGTGCAGGTGGAGGTGATTATGAGGTTGGAAAAGTTCACTCCCGCGCGGATGTAGCGTACCCGTTTGGCTGACTCAGCTTAGTCATCACATTTCAACGACACCCACTCTGCCATCAATGTTTGTTGAGACCGGTTCTCTCTGAGCCAGTTAAAACCACAGTTAGAACATCAGAAGTCGGCCAGTCGTTTTCTCTTGCCACGCTCTGTCTTCGCCTTTGTTCCCTGATCTTTGCGCGCCTTGACCAGCCATCAACTGGCATGCGGTTCTGGCTGTTTGGCTGAAGTAGCCCAAAGTTTTGTTTCCCAACAAGATGAAGAATGAGATTACGAAAAAGAGTCCTGCAAGCAGTGTTCCAC
Source organism: Plenodomus libanotidis (assembly GCA_022609195.1). Classification (NCBI taxonomy): domain Eukaryota; kingdom Fungi; phylum Ascomycota; class Dothideomycetes; order Pleosporales; family Leptosphaeriaceae; genus Plenodomus; species Plenodomus libanotidis. The sequence continues at coordinate 98,559 of JAGKQA010000013.1, read as the reverse complement.
AATGCTATTCCCAAGAACAGAGAAATACGCATCTGGCGTTCGACGATATTTGAAGAACAGTGAGGGAAATAGCGCGATGATGTTGCCACCACAGGGGGAACTACAAGTAGATTGGTGTGCAGCAGACTTTGGTTTAATGCTGAGCATGCTGTGCAAAATCTGAACCTCAGTCTCAGGCTTCAGGTCTTGCACTCTTTGCAACTCGTCCTGCGCAGACATGTCAGTCACTGATCTGACATGCATGGCTGCCTATTTAGTCTTTCTTCCATCTCTGAACCCTGGTATGCTGCCAAGCTTGTGGCTTTCCAGCTTAGGACCAAAACTGTCTACGAACGCAAAGCCCCCTTCTCCCAGGGATTACGCAGATCAACAAAAAACATCGGTAATTCGCGCAAGTGCCAATTCGCAACATGTTGACAGCGATGGAAAGCGAGATCGCTATGCGACGAGGCGTAAAGTTCTGGTGGCTTTTTGGCCTCCTGTATACCTGGACGGGACTGCTGACCATGGTACCGAGGCTTACGATGACCATGATTTCGATTACACTTGTCGGGTATCTATACATGCGATCGAACTCCTTGGCTGAAAAGCGCCCTGGAAGACTGACCGTCCGTCCGCTCGCCAATATCGCGGCAATGTGCCAAGGTCTGATATTGTTCTCGACGACAGCTCTCATTCTGCCTTGCTGGTCTCCACTCACGAAGGTTCTCGCCATCATCAGTACGATATTGTTGATCGCTCAAACAGGTCTTCACCTGAACACAGATTCGTCGAAGTTATGGCGATTCGGACACGCCTTGAGTCAATTAGTACTCAAGTATGTTGTCACACTGCTACCAACAGCCCGCGCCATCGACAATCGAGTCCTGAGATATCCAGCTATTGCTTTGGCATGTATTTTATGGCACACAGCCGCATCCATCATGTGGACTTGGGTCGTGGTCTACGACTTGCCTTACTCGGATCTGCCCAGAATCAGATTGCTCCTGCGTCATTTCCGACTCAGGTATGTATCCTCGTGGTCACGGCTCCGGAAGAAGCACGTGGACGTCTTCAAGCACAGCCCAATCATCCAGAGTAAGGGAACAGCCAACACTATCCGTCTCTTGAAAGTGCTGAAGCGAAGACCATTTGGAGATCTCCGATGCCAGCTGGTTCAAGTCAGTACGGATGACAAGCCGGAGTACGAAGCCCTATCGTACACCTGGGGGCAAGCCAAGATGACCGAGGCCATATACATCGACGGCAAGATATGGATGGTCGCGCCGACCGTCCTAGCAGCACTGTATCATCTCTGCTCATACACGAGAGACCGTTTCCTCTGGATCGACTCCATCTGCATCGACCAGACAAACCATGTTGAGAAGAGCCACCAGATCGGGCTGATGCGTCAGATCTACCACGACGCTACTACAGTTATTGTGTGGCTGGATGGAATAGAAGAGCCGTGGAAAGTGAGAATCATGCTAGCTGGAATTTGGCACGAGTACACGTATGGCACAGTGGAGTCGTGCCTAGCCTTGATCCGAAGATACTCGGAGGTGTTTCCCGAGGCCGGGTGGATTCAGCTGTCAGATATGTACGCCAACCCCTGGTTCTTTCGCATCTGGGTGTTCCAGGAGGTGGCCATGGCATCTTCGGTGACCGTGTTGGCCGGTGGCGAGACTTTGGGCTGGGAGCACATCACCACGGTCGCGCAGATGCTTGGGGCGGCGCCTTTCAATATGGCCCTCCAAGCAAGCCCCATGCCCGGTGTCAAAGATGACTTCATGGCGGGGATCTTGCATGCTGTCATCATGGCGCGGTTCAAGATAGAAAGGGATTATCGCAACCGCGATTTGGCGTCGTTGATCGGATTCACCTCTAACTTCCTCGCCACGGAACCCGTCGACCGTATCTACGCCTTATTGGGTCTCTTGAAAGCAGATGATAGCTCTCAAGTGTGGCTGAAACCGGACTACTCCAAGTCGGCAGCAGACGTCTATACCCATGTTGCACAACACCTGATTGTCGAGAATTGCAATGACATCCTCTCATGTGCCGGAAAAGGTTACGACAGGACCTTCGAACATCTTCCATCATGGGTTCCAGACTGGACGAGGCAGTCTACTAAACATGCAATGCGCCAGCACTTCACTAAAACCCAAGGGTCGGCCCAATACAACGCCTCAGCAGGTTCCAGACTGGCCGTGTCTTTCAGCCGAGCAGAGAACAAAGTGGATGGTCAACACCAGCACCATATGGAAATCAAAGGCCATAGTTGCGGTCGCATTGTGCACATCGGCAAAGCCATGACCTACACAGAGCACAACGGCGGTGAGGGTGATACTCCCGCCGCCACGGGGTCCATTTTCGAGGCGCACTTGCTGGCACGGCGACTAGCCAAGAAATTCGCGCGCGACCCCTACCCGACGGGTCAGAAGCTTGAGGAGGTCTTCTGGCGCTGTCTACTGGGCGACACGCAGTTCCAGCGTCCGGCACCCGCCGAACTGGGGGTCTGCTGCCTATTCTGGGAGGCGCTGACCTTGGGCCAGTGTGAGATGAGCGAGGCAGTGAAAGAGCAGGTCCGCGAGGAGATTGACGAGGTGACTGCGATGGGGTTACCTGGGGATGCGGGGTGGACCGACGATATGATCAGATGCGCTTACTTGTGGAATAGTCACAGAATCATGTGCTGTACAGGACGGGCGCTTGCCATCACGGACACTGGGTACTTGGCTATGGTACCACCTGGAGCGGTTGCAGGAGACTGGCTGTGTCTGCTGTACGGGCTGAACACGCCATTTGTGCTGAGACCCTTCGCGGAGGGGGTTGAAGGTCGCGAAGTCCTCGCGAGACTTGTAGGTGAGGCATATGTGCACGGCATGATGGATGGAGAGGCCATGTGGGCCGACGTCACAGTAGATACGTTCGATATTGTGTAAGATGTTCAAGTAGGTATATGGCAGCTACCACACTGATATTGCTTACTACGCCTAGACCGTCGTTTGGGCGCTGACATCCACAGCGAATTTCTCTACATACAGGGTTGACAAGATTGACATCCGTGAGAGTACACTATAGGGAATGGACCACCTCTTCTGACACGCTGTTTGCACAAGTAAGGATGATGGCCTCGGTGGCTGACATCAGCCATTCCGGTGTCCGAGACCGCGGAGGGACTTCTGCGAAAGCAGCACGCTGCTACCGTTGGTAGCGGTGATACATCTGACTCATGGACAACACAAGCAGTGTGCGATGTTGTGTTCAATCACATTCCATACTCAGCGGCGAGCATTCGGCGAAGTTGTTGGGCATCTGGGCAGCAACGATGAGTCAACCAGAGCTATGGGTCCCGCGTGCTGATGCAATCAGCATAGTCGCCGAGCAAGGGCTTACGAATGGCTATTGCACTGCCAAAGGGTAAGAGTCGGAAGAACTGCGCAGGTGATTGCTTCACGACAGTTGTGTGATGTTGAGTGTCTCCCCGATGACCTTCATCATAGGGCACTTGCGCAACTTGCGCGAGTGTTGGGCACCGACAGGGCGTGTCAAAGGTGTCATCAAGACTAGCCGGCCGTCGAGTTTTGCTAAATGCCGCACTGGATCGCCTTTGTTGGCTTGTTGAGAGACTTGCTCGGTGTTGGGCAGCAAGAACGAGCAACTGATAAACTTTTCCGTGAGTCTACTAATCATACAAACCATGGTCTCGTACGTTTTGTGAACGCGCCTTGTCTCGGCGTTACCAATCTTGCCAATGTACCATAACCATAGTAGCTTTAGCAAGCGATATGCAGGGACAATGGCTGCACAGCCTCTCAATGAGACACAACATAATCGTCCTCGGCGACTGTCCACACAGGATTGAGCATCGGCGTCCTGTGACAACCCTGCCGAGTATTGCCACAGTAGGTAAGCAGTGAGAACCACGCTGGAAAGAGTTTTCCAGGCTGATTTCCCGGGCGGCACGGCGGTGAGCTGTTAATTTCTTACAAACAACGGCTTGGCTCGTTGTTTTGCAGCTTACGTTACCGTCGGTCCTTCTCACAGCCTTCAGTTCTTGTAATTTCACACAATAAAATGAACACAGCTGAAGGACATTCCCTGACTGACGTAGGACCCTCCTCATATGCCCTTTTGCCCTGACATCCAGTGCATCGTTCTAGTACCTAACAGTAAGTCCTGACCGACAGCTTGGATCCCTGCTGTGCCGTGTGCCTGTGGCGGTGCAGGACCCACCTGTCTGGCTCTTGCAAGGGCTCAAGTGGCTCCTTCTCGGTCCTGCAGCGCGAGAGCGTGGGTGTGGAGTCACCGTCTCGTTTCTCAGTGGAGCAGTGACGCAGCTGCGCCTTCCTTTTGGTTTCCCTCCCGCAAACCAGGCCCCGCCAACCGCCAAGTGCCCCGGGACCAAATGCCATTGTTCTGCCGGCATCAACTCGAAGACCGCACAACCTTTCCTAAACCACTTTTCGCCTGTTCTCGTCTGTCGCCTGCAAACTCACACTACACCTCTCTTTACCCACATCAAATAACCAACGGCTTTGTTTCACAGCATCAGACGACACGACCTATGGAGTCCTCCGGCCTGAAGAGGAAGGACACCACGAAGGGTCCTCCCCTTCGCATTCTGTCGCTTGGTACGCGCTCTCCCAGTCTCAAACCCTCCTTCCCACGTCGCGCTAACTCTGCTCTCACAGATGGCGGTGGTGTCCGAGGTTATAGCATGTTCATCATTATACAGGAGATCATGCACCGCACATTCGTCGAGACCGAGGGCCGCGCCCCAAAACGCCACGAGATTCCGAAGCCAGCCGACCATTTCGACCTCATCGTCGGCACCGGCACAGGCGGCTTGATCGCCCTCATGCTGGGCCGCCTGCGCCTCGACCTCGAGACCTGCAAGGAGCTCTACGTACGCATGACCCGCATGGTTTTCGAGACCGACAAGACCATCTTCGGCATCCCGACCCACTCGACCCTTTTCAAAGCCTCTATGCTCGAAGAGGCTATCAAGGAGGCTGTGAGGGAACATACGGTATCCGAAGCTGAAGGCAATGATGGCACCGAGCCAGACATCTATAGCCCGCTCAGCACGCACTCACATCGTTACTCGCGAAGCGACTCCCGTGTTCCGAGAAGACACGCCAGCAACGCCAGTGTTGTCAGCTTTAGCGCCAAGAGCCCGACGGCACAGATGGCTCGGCCCGCGTTCACTGGCCGCGGAGGCGATCCCAATGCGCGCTTATATGACGAGCGGGAACACAGAACCAAAACGTTCGTTGATCTTGCTTGCTCGAGAATGTGGCGCGATTGACTGACATTGTATAGGTGCGTGACCGCGGTCTACAACGGCGCCAACAGCAAGACTGATGTCGTCATGCTGCGATCGTACGACTCTAGGAGAGAGACAGCCCCGGAATACGACTGCACTATCTGGGAAGCCGGCAGAGCAACCTGTTCGATCGGACTGGCCTTCAAGCCCATCAGGATAGGGCAGACAGTCTTTCATGACGGAGGCGAAGGACGATTCAACCCTTCTCCCGAGGCGCTCGAGGAAGCCGTGGCAAATGAGTGGCCCGGGCGCGAGGTCGGCGTCTTCCTCAGCATCGGCACAGGGAAAAGACCAAAAGGCAGCGAATCGAACAAGCACGAGTGGTACGAAGGCTTCTTAGGCGGGTTTGCCGAAGCGAAGCGGAGACTTATCGCCAAAATCGAGGGATGCGAAAAGACTCACGAGCACGTGAAGAAAGACCTCTTATCCAAATACGGCGTCAATTTGGACAACTACTACCGACTGAACGTGGAAGTAGGGGTGGGCGAGTTTGGTATGAACGAATGGAACCGACTATCCGATATATCCACATCAACGAGGATGTATCTCGGCCGGAAGGTTGAGCAGAAGATGGTGCAAGATACAGCTACCAAATTGGCCAAGATCAACAGGGCAAGGCAGCGATTCGAACGACTGAGCGAAGAGCCCGAGACCCAGCAACAGCACGACAAATACAACCTGCTGTCACCGCTTGCGATCGAGCTCCCGGCCGAGATTCCAGAAGCATGGCCTCCAGCACCCAACACACCGTCAAGTCGAAAATCTATTGACCGACAATCTTACGATTCAGGGGTCGACGCGCTGAATGTCCCATACAGCCAACGATCTCCGCGCAGCTCATACGAGCGTGTCCTACCCCCCATCCCGCAGGACGAAGAGGCGTCCGTTCCCCCACCTCTCTCACCCCGCCAAAAGACGCCACCCACCGGTCGGTCCAGACCACCATCAGCACCTGCGACGACCATGGTATCAGATTTCGGTGTCCACGAGGACCGCTTTGTGGTACATGCGCCATCGCCCGCGCAGTACCATCAAGCCTCGGGAACGGACAAGATCGCCATTGTCTCGGCGGACGAGCGTCCACGGAGTAGTGGGCAGCTTGGCTACGGCCAGCTGCCCCCGCGCGTGGAACCACCGCCATTGCCCCCAAAGACGCCTCTTCCCGAGCATCAACATCCTCTGCGTCGCGTGGGCACGGCGCCTGTCTCTGCTGCGCCGCCGCCCTACCCCATGGACGACGAGGACCCACCTCCTGTGGGGAGGAAGCCGCCCAACTACCACGGTCGATGAACAGAGCTAGCGAAAGATGCGTTGCATGTTTTCATTGACGAACTAATTCAAAATTCCGCGGACGAATGGCTCACAGTCGCGCAAGGCTGCTCATGAGCCTGAGTTAATAATATCTTTGGCGTGGGTGACACAGCTAGGCTCACCATGAGCCTGGTTTCCATGTCAGTAACCTCACATGACATAATGACGGTCACGGCGTTCAAGAGGCAGGGCACATCAACTTTTTCTCGTTCTGTCATCTAGGATACCATTTTCGCAACATTTGTATATGATTTCCTAATTTGTATTTACGTACTCGATACCTCTTAATATTGCACGATGGTGCCCTAAAATTGGAAAGACCAAGGTTCCAGCTCATGCCATGCTGTGCGTGTCTTTTGTGAGGAGGCAGCCCGGCCCTCCTCGTTATGCCCCACAATATGTTTCCCATTGGGACCCGAGACTCTGGAACGAGAGCGGATCGCCGCCGACGCCCCCGTGCCCTGCAGCATGGCACCCTTGCAATGTCGTGTGATTCATGCCCTGGTGTGTGGCAAAGGAAACACAACAGAACGACGTCAAAGATGATAATGTCTTGGTCGCAATGCAGCCTCAAATGCAAGCTTGTAAATCTTGATGTGTGGTTACATTCGCTGCTGATCGTCCAGTTACGCACAGTCTGCGTTTACGGCACTTCCCAAATGGCTGCCACCCGGCGGAATGTTCTCAGACGCAGGGCGGACCGCCGGGTAGGCAGGCTGACACGAGCGGCAGGATCTAGCAGCAAGCAGGGTCCCGACGAGTTTCCTTCCTCCTACTTTCCGTGTTTCTCGAGGAAAGACAGTGACAGCCTGGGGTAGCTGACGTGAGGTTGTCAGTAGCAGCTTCGCCCAGCTGAGGGGCTTGGCAGCCGCGGGGCAGCAAGTCATGTTGTTGTGTGGCTTTCTAATCTGGACTCACACATGGCATGCCAGTGGTTGAGATCACATCATTGCCGCTCTTCGGTCTAGAACAGTCGTCAGTCTGGCTGTGTGGCATTTTGTTACCTGCAGAAGGTGCTGACTCCCGCTGCCTACCTAGACACATGTCACAAGTCTATAAATCGACGAAGAATGGTTGCACGTCGGCACACGGGTCCCTCCTGAGATGACCCGATTGCTGACGGTGCTCAGGGGCATATCGGCGATGATCGTTGTTGCACAGACTACCTCGGGTTACTCATTATCGCTGGCATGAGTAGCGTGCCTGCTTTGTGCCTGGCGGAACACCATCGCGGGGAGTGGGCGGAAAAGGTTGTCTATCGCTCAGCTGGGTCCCGCATTCCTGATCATCTCGGCTACCATGGGGTTGCATACGGGGCCTAGCTATGCACCTCCCAGCTAGAGCAAAACTATCGCAACTTCCCAAGTCGGTCGGTAGGGCTGGGCTCCAAGGCCTCGCGACCGCGTTGGGAAAGGAGTTACGGGCGTGGTGCTCATCCCACGGCTATCATGACGTTTGGTTTCTTCGCCCCCGAGTTCTTCTTGCTCTTCTCGTGCTTAATTCAAGGCACCAAGCAAAAAGGCCCGTCAATCTTATCATCAAGTGCATATCTGCAGCAGGGCCGGGCTGAGTCTGATCAGGCGCCACAGCTCGTAGAGCTGTCCTCTCAGGGTCCACGGGGCCTGCGCGCCAAGTCGCTAGCTGTGCTCACGACGAGAGCGTCTTTTGTGCCTTCAGATTGGATGAAGACGCCCTCGGTAAGACTTGCGGCATTCTTGCCCACCTAGGTCGTTTTCCTTTGTGCCCCGAGACTTTCATCCCTTGGAGCACGGTTTGATACTTGAGTCTCTAGGGAAGAGCTTCTTTGGCGGGTCGGGCGTCGAATTAAAGTTGGCTCGAACTAGAGACCGCGTTCCCGAGGGGCTTGTTCTGAGCCTAATTCGCTAGGTTACCGACCAGCTGGGACGGGGTCGCCAAAAGATAATGAAATGTGTCTCTCCTACGCGCTCCACCCTTGGCGTATGTGTGTGACAAACCCCAAGTCTCTTGTGGCTTGAGGAAGGGGACATCTCCCCGAGACTCAGAGTCACGCCGGGTGTCGTCAAAATAGGCTCATGAACCACGACCAGCGGGACAGGTAGCCTGACAGAGGGTGACGCCATGCGCCTGAGGGCTGGCTTGTCAGTTGACCGTGTCTCGAATATGGCTAAGAGGTCGAGAAGGTCTACGCAAAAAGCAAGAATGACTGCTGACGGGGGAGGGATGCCTGGTCGAGGGCTCCTGGCCCTGTCCTATCACACAACGTCTATGAGGCTCCTGCTATACTTCCAGCTGAGGCTCTGCTCTGTGCCAGGCAGACCCACTAGTCGAACTGTACTCTGCTAAAAATATCCCATTGCGGTCAAGTGTCCTACGCCTGTCCTCAATACAAAGGGCGCCGGAGGGCCCTAGGAGGAATCCTCTCGCGTGCACTAGAATGATGATATCTTGGTAGCTCTCGCCACTATTGTGCACCAGCCCATTGAGAAATGAACAGATGTCTCTGATGCTCCTTCCCACATGCCGACGCCTTTCTGTGTGTTACTCACTGTTTGTCCCAAGGTCCGGGTCAAGCTTCCCTATCATCGCCAGGAACGAGACGTGTCTCGAGAATAAGTAGCCTCGTGGGCGCAGGGACTCAACCACGTGGGTTTTGGCTCAATGCCAATCAAATCAATCTCGCATGCGCACCATGTCGGACTTCACCCAGACTGGCTGCTCGGGGCGCCCAGCCCGTTCGGAGAGAGTACCTGTCTCATGCGGTGAATGCAGACGCCGCAAACAAAAGGTTGGTGCATTTTCGGTCTGTCAATAAGGCCTTACCGTGCCGCAGCATATTGCTGTCTTGCGTGTAACCATTTTGTTGGCGAGCTAGTTACAGTTCCTGGGCTGCGTTGGTCACTGACACAACCAAATTGCAGTGCAACCAGGGACAGCCATGCAGTAATTGTTCTCGCAGATTTCCACCTCCTCTCTGCGAGTACATAGGAAACGTCCACAGGTCAGTGCTGCTCCACCGTCAGTGTTTGGTGTCCCGCTCGTCGTCGAGGCCTCACAAGACCGGGACACATAAGTTGACCAGTATACCATCTGCACAAACAGACAAAACGACGGGCCAGATCCACATCACATATCGACTGTGTCTCTTGGTCTACTCCCATCAGCATTTGCCGGAGATGAGCACGTCATCGTCGACGGTGCTGTCCAGGCTCTTTTACCGCCGGTTTCCGCACAGATCCAGCAGCAGGGACAACGGTCCTCCACAGACTGGGGCAGTTTCGCAGCAAACAATACCTCGACACCATGGAGTGGACCGTGGCAGGGCGTCTTCACCACACCGTCAATCAGAGATGCCAGTGCAACATTCCAAATCCACTCGAGCACCTGCCAGCCAGGCTGTGTGTTCCATTCGGAGGCACAGCATACAGCCGAGATGTTGCGTAGCAGAATCACCGCTTTGCCTGCAGATTATGTTCGGCAGTGGCAGCCTGCGAAAACCGATGAGGTGCTGTTTTGGCTGAATCGACAAATGGCCTTCGAAGCATCGTCACCAGGCTCGCCGAATAGCTTGATGGCTTCAACCTTCCACCACACGAGACAAGATGCGGAGTTGTTGCGCCTCTGTACGTGAAGGATCCTCCAGGATAGTTTTGGTCATGTGATTCCACAGGACTGCCACTAACATATTCCCAAGTCGTAAACTTCGTGTCTCGTTTCAAAGCCTCACTCGACGGCGAGCCAGACATAAATACCAACGTGTACATGAAGCAATATGTCCCCTTCTGTCTGCATAGCGCGCTGCTGATCCAGACCGCCATATACACGTCTGCGTGCTTCCTCAGCGAGATGGAAGACGGGTACAGTCTAATCGACAATACCACCGCAGTGAACCACAAATGTCGGAGCATCAGAATGTTGAACGAGCACCTGCAAACGCAAGGTTCGACCACTGATGAGGCGATAGCAGCCGTTATGCAGTTGATGCTTAATGAATGGTACTGGGGCAACATGGACGATTTGAGGGCACATCTGAGTGGCTTGCGGGAGATGGTGAGAATAAGGGGTGGCTTCGCGAATTTGGGCTTGGGTGGCTTTTTGGCAAGGCTGGTGATAGTGTGAGTCCACTGTGAACATGGCGTTGACTCTCTCATGGGACTTCTTGCTGACTCCTTTGACCCAGGTCGGACGTTGCTATCGCCTTGTCATTCGAGATCCAACCACATCTGCGAGGTTCGCCGGAATTCGAGTACCACGATGTCACAGTAGTGCCTTTCAAGGTCTGCCTCAACACTCCTTTGATTCCGTCACTCGCCCCTTTTGCGAGGTGTGCAGTGCACAGTGCATCGGCGCAGATCCTGGATGACATGAGATTTCTCACCGGGCTCGTGTTGGCCTTGCCAGCGAGCCCCTCGGAGAAAGAGCTGCAAAAGGTCCGTACGACATCAGCGTGGATATATGACCGCATATCGTCGCTGCCAGCAGAGACTCCGGCGGTGCAGCAACATCGAGGGTCCCATGATATGCTGAGCCCTGTCAGCGGCGGGCCGTCGGATCGACGAGCATCTTCCGGCGGCCCTCAGCCTCGCAAGCTTTCGCGTCACCACAGCCCCTCTGATCTGTACTCTCCGGTCATTTTTGAAACGTCGGAGGGATCGCCGCCACCCGATCCCACAGCGGACATCATGTACCAAGCGATCCATCAAGCAGCACTGATCTACACCAGAGCTATCATGAACCGCAAGCCTCTACGAGACCCAAGCGTGTGTAGTCAGGAGGACTTTCTCCATCTGTGGATGACAATTTGGAAGGTCCCACTGCGAAGCTGGAAGGCAGTGCTTGGGATCTTCGTCTGGCTGCTGACGAGCATCATTCCGGCATCCCGCGGCACGCCGCATGAGAGGTTTGTCAAAAGTCTGCTGACTGTGGGCATGAGCCAGATGGGTCTTGAAGATTGGCAAGTGGCTGCGAAGAGCATGCAAGGCGCGCTGACTCTTGTCGAGTGGCTGGCTAACAGTGAAGGGGGCTACGCGCAGGGTGAGTGTCCAAGTCGTGGTCCTCTTGGTGGGTCGTCCGGATGGTAGAAGCTGGTATATAATCTTTACTAACAGTGCTGTTTTGATTGGAACTTGTCTGTTTCCTAAGCGCTGGCGTTGAAGGTCGCGTGCGTCGAGGTCGGATAGTTGAATAAATTGCTTGATGTCGTTGTACAGCTACTAGGAGTAGTTGTACGAAATGTGTAGGGCTGGGGTTAGGGTCTTTATCATGCTTTCAATATACAAGGGGTCTGGGGACGCGAATGCTGAAACAATTGTTATTATCTGGCTAGGTAGAATCCTCGGCGTTGATTAGCGACTAGTCGTGGAGCGCTTGTGGAAACCGTTCCACTGAATTATGCTCGCTTGTAGGTATGCTCACGACTTGCTCGACCCGCGAGCTTTGGTATCCTGAGGCTCCAGTATGCTATGTCTGCTACTGTGATGGCTGTGCGCAGAACCTGAACATGGCGTTCATACGTGTATATCGATGAAAACTGAGTAGTTGCACTCGCCCACAAAGCCGTCGCTATCATCCCCCACCAGGCTTGGACTGCGCGTACCTTCAAGCTGGCTTTTGGCTGGCTGCTGCACCCTTCTACTCTGTTTGGGGGCGGGAATCAGCGGGTGCGTGTCTTTTCTTGAGCTTCGCCTGTCTCTGTGCTACCTTCTTCTGCAACCGGGCGGCCTTTTTCGCCTGCAGGCTTTTGACCCGTTGGCTCTTGCGAAGCCCTACATGCTGCCACTCAAAATTCCGCAGATCATGAACTTTTGCAATTTCATCAAAGTTGATGTCCAAGCCTCCTCCTCCCACGTTTGGGTTCCAACTTCTCAGCCGGGACCTGGTCATCATGTTAATAAAAGTTCGCACCCAGATCTTGGGCCCAGAGTGGTGGGTAGCGTTCCGTTTGTCAAATACATCATCAAGACATTGAAGATCTTGCCATGCTCGGACAGGTTCCTGGCGGTTGTGGCCAAATCTTTCATCAAATCTAATATGAGGGACAGTGATGGCGAAGCTAAAGTCAACCAACGCGGTGCCCACGTACTCATCAGGCTTGACGTCGTCTACCACGATCCTGCATTGGTGTAGTTCGTGGATGTTCCGAATCATCTTGGGGGCATCTTTCGCCGACATCTCGGCTTCTGACACGAATGCTTTGACGATGGCACATAGCGGCTTTCCCTTCCTGTTTGGCGGTTGTTCTTCATCGTCCTTGGCCACCGTCCACCTCAGAGGCCGAATGTGTCGAAAAGTGCACGTTTCATGGTCGCGTCGACCAGCAAATAGCCGTAGCATCGAACGGCAAGGTGCTCTTTATTCACCTCCTTAAGTCTTGCGTATGCACGACACTCACGGCCAAAGGGCTCGCATTGTGCTCGGAATTTGCTCCCAAGGAGGCAAGTAATCCTCCTCGCCGTCCCTTTCAAAAAATCCAAGCTCGTTATCTGTGGTGACTTTGAATTTAGGGAGGGACTTGTTGTTAGTGAATGTTTGCCTCGTCAAAATCTTGATCGCGTATCGGCAACTCACGATCTTGATGGCATACAAGTGGCCGTCGCTTCTCGCCTTGAAGATGTAAGCTTGGAGTCCAGAGCCGATCAGCTCGAGGAACTCGATGTGAGGTTCATGGTCACCTCCGGCGCTGAATGGTAATAATTTTGGCCCTTCAGCGTCAGGCAATGGAACCTCCACCGACATCACCTCCCTCAGACAATGAGTGCACAAGAAGGTGCGTTGGTGCTGGTGGGTGCACTTGTTGATGAATGCAATGAGAAACAGCGGGCTGATCGCGAATAAGCTGAAGCTTGGAACCCTGTCGCTTGGGCTTTGGTGCTTGCTGACTAGAGCGGTACGGACTTACCTGGGTACTCAAGGACGGCCGTATTGAGGTCAGTCGTCTTATCCTATGGGACGCAAGTGGGCGTGGGAAACTCACGGTGAGTCTGGCCATTTGGTGGCTAGGCGTCATGGCTATGAACAGCAGTCACCGAGACATCAAGTCGAGAGTTAGTTCTCATCGAAAAAATACCTGGAGGACGAAAACAAACCCCAGAAACGGGAAAATAACAGGTTATGTACATGTCCTGTCGGGCAAGGGGTAACAGTACCGGCTGCAGGAAAGCCTATTACCGATCCTTGTATTGCTCGATAGAATTCTCCCTTATTGTGACGGATTGGGAAGCAAGTTACATTTTCATAGAATAGTACCGAGAAGAGTTTACCACCATAGACCTTGTCACAGCAAGTACAGTTGTGAATGTTGGCAGATGTTCTCTAGAAGCCAACTTGCGCACGTAGTCCGCCTCGCCCCAACTCATACTCAATTCGATGGCTGATCCCAGAGACCGCTAACTTGAGATAGCTGAAGTTGACAAGTAATGTCTTTGTCCACGGAAGGATATACGCGAGGCAGGACCTGTCATCGAGGCGGAACGGTTGGTGCGCCAACAATTTATAGCAGTATCTGAAACCAACATATTGGTAGAAAAAGAACGAAGGCTGCGTATACTTCCGTTGCTGAGTTGGATATCCAAGCGGAAAACATAGCCAACAAGTATCTAGTTCGCTCTCCATAACTCATCCTCTTTCCAGGTTCCCGTGCAGGTGATAATTAACAGCCACATCTACAATGTGGCCAGCTGAAATCTTGTGTCTACTTACGTGGATCATAGAAAAGATGTCTTCTATCAACTCCTGATGACCTGCCCTCATAGGTTGTGTCTGTGACGGCCATGTGTCTTGCCTTCATCAAGATCTAGATATGCGAGCAAACTTCCCCAGGTAGATATCAGGAGCTCCCATGTGTGAAATGGCCGGTCGGCTGAATGTTGTACGACGTAGACCCGCCATCTTAGCCGGAATCTCAAAGTGGGGATAGCTCAGTTGGGAGAGCGTCACACAGAGTACAACGCACTGGTCCTGAAGCATAGTGAGCTGGTCTTGCCAAAGGAAGGAGCTACAATCTCCCTCATACCAGAAACCGCCGTATTTTTGCGATTAAAAGTCATGTTATGCTAAGATACGTTTCTTTGCAAAGATGCCCCTATGCTTTCACCGCTCCCCCGCTTGCGGGGGCCTGGGGGGGGGGGTCTCGGAGCGCAGCGACGCTCATGTCGACGTTGACTTTCGTTCGTGCGAGGCTCCACACGGTCGCTATAGCATCTCCCACTATTGACAGCATTCGAATATTGCACGATTTCTGCTCGAACGGCCGTGGCTTTGTTGCGACCATGGGCGGATATTTTCATATCTTCCACCTCGCTGGCGCCGAAACTAGGAGCCGCTAATCCGGCACCGACACCGGGGGACACTGCTTGCTCTGTGGATTCAGGACCCAACAGCCAGGGCAATGCCCGTCTGCCTCTTATGCAGGCTCCTAGCTGCCTAGTTGATCTGACTGGCTAATGTGCATCTACTCACTCCTCATATTGGTGGTCCTTATCTTGCATGGCGGCATTGCAAGACTTTTTCTCCTCGGCAGCCAATGCCATCCGGTGTCTGTGACGGCACCGGCGGCCGGGGCATGTTGGTCGCTGACAATGTCACTTCATGGGTGAGTTGTTGTCTGAGTCGATTAGATATGCGGTCCTTGCCTTTCTTCTACTGTCCTTTCATTCTCTCTTGTGTCACCGGTGATCTATTCAGTATCTTTTGTTCTGGTAGCGGCGTAGTGTTCCGTTAGAGCGTTCTAAATCTCTGTGTGCCCATCCTCTTACTTGGAAAATCACGACTTTTAGATTCTCCAGAAAGACTACTTGAGTTCGCGGCCGTGCGATTCAGAATCACACCACACTGTCAATATGCCAAGCGGCTCATCCTCCAAGACGGTGACCCTAGGGAAGACTCCGCCCACCGAGACATCGGCGCTCCTCCCGAAGCCTCCTGCGGATCAAGCATCTACGGACGTCCTCGCGGAGCCGTTGAAGCCCGGCCAACCGGAGTGGAGATCATGGCTCGCCGAAATATGGCTTCTCACCAAGGCCTCAATACCCGTCATTTTAGCATATACGCTGCAGAACTCGCTGCAAACAGTTAGTGTGCTCATCGTCGGCCGCCTGTCTCCCGAGGCTCTGGCCACGGCGGCCTTCTCGTACATGTTCGCCATGTCCACAGCATGGCTGATCGCACTGGGAGGCACGACTGCGCTGGATACGCTGGCCTCGAGCAGCTTTACGGGGTCGACCAATAAGCATGACTTGGGCATTTTACTGCAAAGAGGCCTCTTTGTCCTAACTATGTTTTATGCTGTGGTCGCGGTGATCTGGACATCCTCTGAGCACATATTCCGCGCGCTTGGGCAAGAAGAGTACATCTGCGTTCAGAGCGCAATGTTTCTCCGCTGTCTGATCCCAGGAGGGCTGGGATATATCTGGTTCGAGGCCATGAAGAAGTATCTTCAAGCACAAGGTCAGCGAGAATCGTGCCATATCCGTGTTTTGGGTCAAGAACTTATTTTGAATCAGAGATTTACCGTCCTGGCACATACGTCCTCCTCATCACTTCGCCACTCAACGCTGGGCTGAACTATCTCTTCATCCACACCTTCAAACTCGGTCTCTATGGCGCTCCTTTGGCCACGGGTCTATCCTACTGGCTCTCGTTCTTCCTCCTTCTGCTATATACTATCTTCATCCGTGGCCACGAGTGCTGGGGTGGCCTTGCCCCTCGTAAGGCACTCGCTCACCTCGGATCCTTCTCCCGTCTCGCCATCCTCGGCGTCGTTCACGTTGGTACGGAGTGGTGGGCGTTCGAGATCGTCGCGCTCGCCGCGGGACGTTTGGGCACAATCCCGCTTGCGGCGCAGAGCGTTATCATGACGGCTGACCAGATCATCAACACCGTGCCATTCGGGCTGGGTGTTGCGGCGTCAGCGAGGCTTGGGAACTTGCTCGGCGCGAGGCGGCCGAGGGATGCGCGGCGCGCGGCGCACTGTGCTGCAATTCTCAGCACGGTGCTGGGCGCTCTGATCCTTGCAGTGCTAATGGGGACGAAGGATGTGTTTGGGCGGCTGTTCAATGACGATGAGAGGGTGATCAAGTTGGTGGCAGAGGTGATGCCATATGTGGCGCTGTTCCAGATCGCAGATGGCCTCAACGGGTCCTGTGGCGGTGTTCTCCGAGGCATGGGCCGGCAGTGGGTTGGCGCCCTGGTCAATATCGTGAGTTACTACTGTGGTGCGCTGCCCGGTGGCATATACCTGGCGTTCCATGGCTGGGGCCTCGCTGGCCTGTGGATTGGACAGTGCGTGGCGCTGTATCTGGTGGGTGCTTTGGAGTGGGTGATCGTTGGGATGAGCAAATGGGAGAAAGAGGTCGACAGAGCCTTGCAAAGGTTGGAGGCTGGTGGGATGGGTGAGAGGCAGGAGGCCGGTGAGCAGGATGTGAATCCGGTCTGAACCCCCTCACGTAGCTGCCTCGTCGATGGTGGAGAGATGAGTCGATCAACAATCAAATAGAAATAAATATAATCGGAGCGAAAGCTTGACTTGAGGAGCTGCGGATCCTCTCTGACTGTTTGCGGTGTGATGGAAGGAATAGAGCTACTACTTGAGTACTTTAAAGTGAAAGAGTAAACGCTCGCACCTGGATTTTGCATCGGCTAGACTTCTTATCCTTCTCTGCCAACAGTCTAGGAATACAATGGATCTCAAGACTTACAACGCCCAAAACGACCGGAACTTTGACCCTACCTTCCAGTTATTCACGCGGCAAGAACAGACCCAGTCCTTCTCATCACTCCTCGTTCCTGACTCTCACTACTACCGACTTTTGGAAACAATAAACCGGAGTCAACGGTTAGATGGCCAATATGTCATTGGCATTGACTTTGCGACCTGCCTTTCCCAAGTCGAGGCTTGCGCGGTGCCCTTGCAAAGACTTCAACGGTGACGGCGTTCCATGCGACGACCACAGCTCCAGGAGTGGAAAGCATCTCATGAAGCAGCTGAGCTTTACGCGTTTTTTCGAGTTTCCCGCTGAACTCCGTCATGAGATCATCCGCCACCTCATCAAGGCAGGATCTTGTTGTTCCGAGTGTCGACGTATCGCAAAAGGCCGAAACCACATACTGCGTGACTCGGATCTCTCCATAGGCCTGCTGCGCTACTTGATGGCCAATCGAGCCTTCTATCATGATGTGACCACCGTCCTTTTCCAGCGGACTCCTTTCGTCTTCAACACTCGCTACACACACACCAAACTGCGTTTCCTCACCAGGCCCCATGAAGTAGCCTTCACCAGCAAAGTCCAGCACGCGATTTTGCACATCCCAGACGCCAGCCGCTTCTTCTTGTCACGAAGTGTCTCAGCCCTGTTTAAAATGGTCGATTCTGGAGCGCTGCGACTGCTAGAAGTGTTTCTTACGAGCCCTAAAAGACTACACAAGCTACCTCACAGAAGATCGGGAGATGGGCTCAACAAGAATGGCGACTTGGTGCCGGAGGACTCTGATTCCGACTTCAGCTCTGAGCGCTTCTTCTGGGGAAGACCCTATTATCCCTACGGCCACGAGTCTCCTAACGATTTGCGTCTGTCAACCATCGCAGAGGATCTGTGCTGGCACGAGGCCTGGCCCAGCCTGTTGTTCAAGCTGCTGTCGCATCCGCGTCTACACATCGTCAAATTGCACGTGGAAGCTTGGTCCCATGCTACCATTTGGTGCCCATACCATTCGCATCCTCTCAAGAGCGGCCGCGACGCCAAAGATCTGCTTGTCTCAACCGGCGTAGATCCCGAAGTGGCACCTATGGCCGCTTCCATACACGAGCGGGACTCTCCCAGCGCAGAAGTCAGGTACAACAGACTACAACGCTTTGTGTGTAATTTTGATACTCTCGGCCTCAAGCTGGAGGTCGACATCCCCGCTGTCTTGAAGGATCACTATCGCGGAGAGACGCTTCTTGATTGAACATGACATGCAGAAATCCGAGCAGGAAGACAACAACGATCGACTTTCTTCAAAGTGAAAAGGTCTGGGGATACGCTGGGAGAGATTGGCAAAGGCGGCGAAACAGAAAGCCACTAGCTGAGTCTGTGTTCATCCTGGACAAAAGGCACAGGTGGGGGAAATTGGAGCCCGAGTTGGCAAATTGCGAAGGCAAAATTGGCATAGGAGTTGGAGACAAGGTCATCGATACCACCAGCGACGTGCCGCGCCACCCAGAGGCACATATATGCTGGGAGACGAATATCTGGCAAATACGTAGTGCAAGACCTACATCAAGGGAGTCTAGACAAAGAAACGTCTAAAGTGGCAGTCAAGACCGTTCGCATTTAGTCTCGCGCTTGTGTGCCTTCATTCTCAAAGCATGCAAAACCATAGTCGCAGGGACGAATCAAAGTGAGTCCAGGCTGGCCCTTAAAAGCGGCACAAATCCAGACTGAGGATGCCGTCCAGCCGTGTCTAGCTAGTTTTGTCGCTTGTTTTTCCTCCAGAGAACCTCCAGAGAGCACCAAAGTAGCATGAAGGACAGCCTTGAAGTATTTCTGATTGTGATAAATTCAAAGTGGTAAAAGTTTTGCGTGACCTAGAACTGTGTGTTTCTTCTCTATGGCAAGCCGTCACAAACCCCAAGATTATGAATGTATGTGCATCGAAACAGAAGAACATTCGACCTCAGTCTTCAACAGCGAAGAACTTCGCATACTTAGTCAAAAGAACGGTCCAGGAGCGCCACGCCAACAAGAACTCTTCTATTCCTCACTTGTCTCGGCAACAGAGCCCATCACACGGACGCGGGCGCCACCACCGTCCACCAATGCAAATCGCCGTCCTTGCATCTTGAGACCAGTCTCGGCCACACTCGTCTCATGGTCATGATACACCGAGGAGTACTTGAACGAAGGGGTTGAGGGTGTCAATGACTCGTCCATGGCATTGTTTTCCGCAGAGTCTGCATCCTCGTCTCCATCATAGAAATATCTCGCAGGATCACCGACAGGTTCGACAATCCTTTTGCTCGCGCCGCAATCCTCACAGACCAACCAGATAACCCTCTCGGCCACTGCTGCCGTGCTGCGCCGCTGCGATTCGATATTGTTTTCGTTGTCACACTCGTCGACAGTATCGAACTTGAGGCCCAGTCCGCTCATATCTCCGCTCATCCTAGCACCTCCGATGCGAGGTAAGTGGAATGAGTTCCTGCTCGTGGATGTACGCCTTCGTTCATAGCTGTTGAGTCCTGTGCCCAGCAGAGACGACCTTCGCGGCTGAATTTTGAGATTTGGAATGCATGCAACTGGGCAAACATCCTCCGAGTTGAAACCCCGGGTATCGAATTCTTTTACTGTAAGTTCTTCCTCCCAGTCACCAGTACCATCAAGATTGATGTTCTTGAGGCCCGTGTCCGTATGGGGAAGTGATGCGTTGGTGGCCGTGGAGGTAATGCCTAGCCTGCCTAAAGAGGCAAAAGGAGCAATAAGAACAGCGACTCCCGCGAACGACAAAGTGGCGATGAAGACGTGCAAGTAAGGCATTTGTAGAGTAGTGACGTAGGCGTTGAAATTGGTGGCAGCATTCTCATGTGTAGGGTACCACGTTGACAAAATAGCCGTTGTGATGCCAAGGCCTAGTGGTATAGCTAAACGAGTAACGAGCTGTAGGATAGCAGCTCCTATGAGCTGGTCGTTGAAAGGCAGGTTCTGCAGGACGTATTGCTGTCACACTGGATATTAGCAAGGACGTGACTGACAGAATATGGATTGAGATGTCTTCGCGGCTTTTTGAGTATGACATTGTCTCAAATGAGCCAACAATTCTGATAGACGTAGTGGGCTTGCAGTGTGTATACATGGCCGTAGAGGGAAGACAGTGGGAAGAGAAGCCGAGATGATTGGGAAAATTGAACAACTTACAGCCCCAACAATGCGAGCCCAATCCATGCCCAGTGTACTCAGAATCAGGGAAGGCAGAATGAAGGCAAAGTAGTTGCTATCCAGTCGTAGGAAAATCAAGAGAGCGCTAGAACCCGCCGTAAATAGTGCTGCGGCTACTAGAATGAACATATTGTCGATTTTGTTCATACACCAACCGATCATGGGGCTGAGGAGAAGTCCGGTAACAGCTTGAGGAAGGAGGCGGATGCCTGCGTGGAGAGGACTTAAAGCCTGCATATCTCTCATGTAGAACGTGACCCAGAAGAGCGATGCGAAGAAAGCCATCGAAATAAACAGGGTCGTGATGTACGTCTACGCATGTAGGTCAGTCAAGTCTGGCTCTGTGTGCACTGGTGCCATATGGACAGACTTACTAGTATCAGGCCGGAGCTTTGCAGTACACTCGTCGGAAAAAGAGGCCTCTCGGTGTACACCTCCCAAGTAACAAGGCCAGCGAAGCAAGTTACGCTGTACACCAGGGGAAGAAAAACCTCAGGATCGCGCCATTGCCCTTCCGCTTCCATGGACAGCGCTGCAGATAAGCAACCAACACCAGTGAGGATCATCATCAGACCAGGCCAATCGATACTCTTCCAAACAGACCACTAATCTGTCCAAGCGCTGCGCTTCGCGACTGGATAGCCGAGCAGGGTGTATCTGTCTTGCGCGCGAGACGTTATGGCATGCAAATTGTGCGTGCGCGGCATGTTTGGAATGACCAGCGCGCCCACGACCGCAACAATCGCGTAGAGGATAGCAACGTACACGAAAATACCTCGCCAGTCTCCCTCCACCATCTTGTCCACAAGGCCAGCACCCACACCGCCGAAAATTACCGAAAACGCATTGCCCCCAGCAAGGAAAAACGTCAGCACGCAGTGCCTCCGTGTGGACGGGAAGACATAGATGGAAGTGAGAAGGCTCGACATGATCGGGAGATGCGCAGCAGACGCAAGGCCGGCGACGCCAAGCAGGACGTCGAGAACAATGCCGTTGCGAGTAAGAGTTGCGAGGCCAAGAGTGAGCGAGAAGAGCATTATGCTAATCACGAGGACGCTTTTGCGGGATATGTTCGGGGAGCGGTCTGCAATGTGAGCGATGGGAAGTAGGAACACAGCGCCCGTGAGACTGGGAAAGACAGAGTCAGTGAGGGCAAGCCTCGAGCGAAGAGCACAGCACTCACCCGGAGCTAGCAGACATCCACACCACGTCCGACATGTCTAGGAGTAAAGAGTGTCTAACAGTATCCGTGATGACCATCGTGGCCAGCTGTAGTAGGAGGAACGAGGCTCCAATGAACGCCGACAGCAGAACAAAGAGCATTTCATGCACCGGGCCGGAGAGGCTGTCAGGACGGGTCGATTGGCGACGAGACCTTTTAGCTCGGATATCATCGTCGAGATGGATATCGTCCAACTGCTCGAATGAGCCGAGTCGGACCTTGCCCATGGTGTGCAGAGAGTGTTTTTAGAACGAACTGTGGGTCTCGATAAGAACGAACGGTAGAATGTGTCTAAAGACTTTCCAGAATTTTGGCAGAGCCAAGATCTTGTGCTGAAGGACTTGCCTTTAGGCAGGCTATTCGAAGCTGGTCAACCGGCCAAGAAGGGAATGGCAGCACCTTGGACATCGTTTGCTCTTGCCTCACCTCGGAACCATGGTCGAGAATTGCGCACTTTCGCAAATTAGGTAGGAGCTGTGCCGCATCTTGCTCTACGCAACCGTTGCTTTGCTGTGTACTTAAGGAGGTAAGGTTTGAGTATTGGTTCGCTCGCCCAGGATTCGAAGTATTAGACAGACATTTCTTCAAGCTCAACAGCACGTCAAGTCGAAGTCCCAGAAACTGGGCTGATGGGTCATGCAATACTATTTTCCTTTTAATGCGCCTAAAGTTCTGCATCATGACAATGCTCAGACACGTCTGCGGTATTTGTCTTTAAATATACCATCATGTGACCATCCACCCCAAATGCATGTAGTGACCTCAATCTGTCAGCACCGCAACGCATATTAGTCTTTGTCAAAGCACACCTCCAACGCCCTTCAAAGCACAACAATCCAACTAGCGACCGTTAGTGCCACTCAGACGCGAGATCTCAGCCTGGTAGCGGATCTTGAAGCCGTTGGCGAGGGCCTTCATGTCCGGATACTGGGCCTTGAGGAATTCGTAGCCATTTGGCACCACGCGCACCGGCCAGCCCTGGACGTGGGAGCTGCGGTTGGCTTTGAAGCAGAGGTAGAAGTAACCCGCGTGCTTGCTGTCTATGCAGAAGGCGTAGCTCGATCGATTAGGGTTGGCGTCCATATAGGTGGTGAGCCACCTCTCTGCACAGGAATTATCAGCTACGTGGCATTTAAGATTGGGGAGGGAGGAGAGACTTACCCAATTCTGATCTGGAGCCCTTCTGAAACTTCTCGTGCTGCATCATCTCTGCCACCTTGCGCGCCATGGCCTTGACGTGGTCGACAATCAGCTCGTCAAGATCGGTGTAGTTGAACTTGCCAACTCTCAGCAGGCGACCAACGGAGAATTCGTTCTCCTTTTGCAGCTCGAGCACATCAATGTGCTGGTATACGCCATCAGCAACCTTCCACGTGATGGCCAAGTGGTCGTTGCCCTTGGACGACGGTCTTATAATGACCTCACCCGAGGCTTGTGATCCGAGCCACTCCTCTGCCTGGGTCGAGTTGAAGGGCTTGAAAAGAGGGTGGTTGATGACACGCTGTGTGCGACCCGTTGTTGCATCCTTCTCCTTGAGCGCATCTCTGTCATCGCGCTCCTGGTCGAAGTCCCAGTTGCGGTCATCGTGGTCCATGCGTTTCCTGTAAGGTACGCGAAGAGACTCATCACGAACTGACAGCTTGGCGGAAAAGCTCTTTCGATCAAGCTCGAGAATTTTAGCTTGGGCAACCTGGCCGACGGAGAGAACGTCCTTGACAGAAGACCTGTGCGAAACTTCGTGAGCTTCGATGCGGCCCTCAATGCCACAATCGAGCCGGACAATCGCGAAATCATCCTTGACAACCCGGACATTCACTGCGACGATCATGCCCTCGGCCAAAGTATCGCGAGTCTCACCTGTGAGCATGGTGAAGATCTCGTCAGACTTCAGAGGTGTAAAGGTACGTCGTAACTCTTCGTACGGCGCCTGCAGCTCGGCACGGATGGTCTCGAGCGTCGCACGTTTGCGCTGGCTGTACTGCTGCTCGAGCTGCTCGGCGTATTCCTCCAGCACTAATTCGTTGACCTTGTCTTGCTCCTCTTCCCTGAAAAGCTTGCGGACCACAGCGCCGGGACCATTCTCGTCCATCTCCGCCTTGACGTCTTCCTCGTCCAATTCGAGTGCATCTGCTGCCATCTTGCGACCTAGCTCGTAATCCTCGGGATGAACGCGTGTGTTGTCCAGAGGCTCGGTCTGAGGATTTGTCGCATCGTATTCAATGAAGAGGAAACTGGCGCAGTTGTCCCAGACCTTGACACCAACCACAGGTAACTTGTTGTTGTCAGGATCTCCTACGAGTTCATCGCGTCTGATCACAGAGCCACCATTCATATTGATGCCCTTGATGACGGCTTGAGCCTTTCGAGGACCTAGACCGGAGACAAAGGGTAGTAGGTTGGCAACGTAAGGGTCACTGACGGCGTCGTTGATGTCGACACCGACCAAATTGACCAAGTCAACCATCGCCGTCTCAAGGTACCTCTTGAGCTTGTCCTCGGGTAGGAGACTCTGGCAGGGGTGAAAGGTGAGCGAGACAATGTCCTGTCCAACAGCCGCGTACTCTTTGAGAGGATCTTGAAGGTACTTAGCGAGAGCTACGCAGTATCGAGTGAGAGGTGGGATGGTTGGGTGTTCGGCCTGTGCTCTGGGACTGTCTTTGTAGAGACGCGCTACTTCGTCGTTGACAACCATAATTTCCAGATGATCAGTCCGGAGCTCGTTGGTGTCAGGGTCATCATATGACGGTCCCATGAGACCCTTTTCATTGACGAGGTTCTCCAGGTCCTTGACGAGCTTGTTGGTATCTGAGGAGTAGCCACTCACGGCGAGCACATCGGGGTGCCGCCTGTTGACCAGATCGGCAAACTTTTCGCGGGCCTCCTCGTCGCGAGCCAGGTTGCCGAGCTGACCGGTTTCAAGTACTCGGCCATCTTCCTCGACCCACGCGTAGGAAATCTTCTCCCGGGCGGGATCAGACATGCCGTTCGAGAATGCAAGAACTCGAGCGGTTGTGCCAAGTACCATGCCCTTGGGTTTGTAGGGTGCCTGATCTAGCCTCCTCGAGAACTCTTCGCGGCAGATCTTGAGTATCGATTCTTGACATTGTGTACGCATTGCATCCTTGACAGCCTTGACCATCATCTTATCCAGTTTCGTGAGCGCCAAGTCGAGTACCTTCTGGCGTTCCTCGTTCCAAGAGTCTGCCTTGTTTGAGTAGTTGTCGGAAGCAAAGTCGGCGTAGAGCGATTTCTTGAACTGCGACAAATTTCTCAGAGAGATTCTGACCTCAACGAGACCCTCTTCCTCGGCCTTCAGCATCTTGAGGAAGATCTCCGGCCTCTGCGCAAGATCGGCCAGAGACTGGTTCTTCAAGTACTTGACCTCGTAGAAGGGGTGTGACTCTTCGAGCTTACGCAGACCCTTCTCAGTACGAATACAATCCACCACGCACATCATGAAGTACGTCGTCCGCATTGCCTTCCGCAGCCGAGGACTGGTGCACAGCTCCTCGGCGTACAGCTGTCGAGCAGCGTTCATGACGGAGTCTCCTGTTATGAACTCGCCGTCCGTCAGGCTATCTGCAAGGTCGTTGGGATAGTCGGAAGGATCGTCAGCCACCATCCGCTGTGTGTTCGACTGTGCGTTGAGTCGGTTTGCAACCACTTGACTAGGCTTCAAACCGTAAGCCAAGTAGAAATCATAGGCCTTACTCCTCCTGGCGCGATCGAAGATGGCAGTCCGAGCACCGGGTCGCTTGATTGTTGGCCCGTCTTCAGCGTCCTTCTTGAGCTGGGAGGCGTATTTGAAGTTCACGTAGTCCAATAAATCTTGAAGCTCGTCCATCTCCCTGGCCTGTGTGATCAAATCCTCGATCATTTGATCCTCGATACCCAGACTGCGCAGCGTGACCACCAGCTTCTCCACAGTCGATCGCTTCTCAATGAAGCCCCGGAACTTGATGTCCAATTCCAAAATGCGCCAAAGATCGTCTTGGTTCAAAAGCTTATCGGCCGTCACTTGGTACTCGGATTCGCCCGGATCCCGTCGGTCGTAGTGTGGGTTTTTGACCCTCTTGGTTTGGATAAGGTAGTCCTTTCTGTGCTGAAAGACGTACGGGACCTCGACATAGTCAACCACGAAAAATTCGAGGACTTTGTTGACGGCCTTGGAGAATGGACCCTCGAGGCCAGATTCCATGGAAAACTTTCGAGCCTCCCACATCTGACTGGCGATCCACTTAGTCTCCTCTTTCAAGTCGGGCGAGATCTGAGACTTCTTGAATGGCCGACGGTCGAGTTGGAAGCGTTCAGGCTCGTCGGTGGCACGAATCTCGTTGTCGTCCTCGGTCAACAACTTTTCCGCTAGCTGCGATGGCTCGAACACATCTTTGAGCTCGGGAGCTGCTTGATCATCGCCTCCACGATCGTCCTCATCCTCTTTCACAAGCGCCCAGCCATAGTCCTCGCCGTTGCCGAATATCTGTTCCATATCTTCGAGTGTTTCCTTGTCGAGGCCAGTCGCATCGATCACGCTGCCCACGTTCAGACGGTCGCGGCCACGAGCGACCTCCCTGTCCTCTTGTTTCCGGAGACGCTCGTCCTCATCATCATCGTCATCTTCCTCAATGAAGTCGTCGAACTCGTCTTCGGCAGCTCGGTTGTGGTTCAGGCGGCGGTAGGCGCGTTCGTCGCCATCTTCCTCGTCCTCGGAGAACATTTCCTCCAAGGCATTGCCCTTCCGCTGGCGCTCGTCTTCGGCGTGGCCACGCTTGAGCCGCTTGAATTTCGGCTGCAAAGGGTGGTCAGCGCGTGCCAGCGCTCGCATGCGCCCGCAAGAATCTAAATGTTGCCGGGCATAGGGGCACAGAGCATACCTGTGTGGGTTGTCTGCGCTCGAACTCCGGATTGTTCTCGCCGATCAGATCGAGATCTTCTTCATCTAGAACCTCCTCTTGCTCGCGCTCAGCTCGCCGGCGCTTTCTCCTTCGACGCCGCTCACGCTCGTCCGAGTCGCCGTCGCCGTCTTCCTCATCTTCGTCGACGATGAAGCCTTCGCGAATCTGGTAGAATCTGTGTCAATTGGAGGCTCGTGCGCACAAGCATTCGCGATTGGTCCATGCTTATGACCAACCTTTCTCGCTTCCTCTTCATCATCATCGTCGTCCTCCTCGCTGGAGTCATCGAGATTCTCGGGGCGGCGTTCGCGCTTGCGAGGCTCGTCATCGTTGCTGCCGTCGTCACCGAAGGACTCGTCATCCTCCTCATCGTCAAGTTCGGCGCGGTCGTCGACGAGGTCGCGCATAGAGGCCATCTTGGCAGGTGTTGCGGCGGGCGCGTGGTCTTGTTTGCTAGTTGAGGTGACGGTTCGTGGCTTCCCGATTGGGGCAATGTGAAAGGAGCGATGGAGTCACCGTTTGGTGAGTGGAAAGTAGATGAGTTGAACCTGGTCTAATTATTAGTAATTGTGTGCAAAGCGAGCACGATGCTTTGGCTCGGTTGTTTTCTGTTGAGAATGGAGTTTGGCAGTCGAGCTCCCGAGGTCGCCCTGGTCTTTTCCAAGGTTGCCAGCCAGCTGCCAGCGCGTTGAGATTCAGCACAGACCACCTTCTTTTGCTCGCCAAACCTTTATCGATAAGAGCGCAAGGGCCCTGAGAGGCTGCTCACTGCTGCTACTTGGACAGTTGCTCTCCTGTCACCTCGAAGTCAAAAACACAAGTTTTCAACATTGTCTTACTATGTTATCTTTTGTCTCATTATTGCTTGTCTCTGGAAGTTAGTTGATACTACTCATTCCCTGCATTGCCAATTTCATGTATCCATAGCTTTCTGTGTTCTTTGGAGTCAAGTGTCAAGCTGCCACTTGATAAGTGCTGAGCCAGGATTACTTGTCATAACTATTTAGGGTGCAAACCTCTGCCTTCGCATTTGTCTGGCATTTTTCGCACCACAAGACGTGGGGACTTTGTCAAGGCTAAAGTTCCAAGTACAACGCAAAATGGAGAGACAAGCAATTTTGAAAGCTCTCCATTTCAATCTACATGACACAGCACCGGAAGAGCTTCCGATGTTGAAAGATATACTTCCTCATCCACAGCTGGCTGTTTCAAATGGCCCCCCTTGCCCTATGGAAATGGGCCATGGACCATGGTCCATGGCAATTGACAGACCCCACTGCCACCTTGGCGAGTACTACGAAATGCTTCGTCAAAATGCATTCAAATCGTTCTAGAAGGACCCGAGGGACAAACTCCCTGCGACTGATAGAGCAGCCAATCGGTGCAGTTGGCCACCGTTTGAGACTTCCAGCTCCAGACGGCGACTCTCCATCGGAGCGACCACAACGCCTTTCTGGACCCTTATTTGCTCCTTGATGTGTTCCAGACCAGGCACATGGTGGAAATGGGTGTGGAGAGAAAGGGCAGCACCCTCGCTTCAGCCTTTTCACACAACGCTGTCACACTCGGTCAGTAATGAACAAGTACTGGTGAGAAGTGAGAAAGAGTCGGATCCATACACTGTCATGAACTTCCAGTACGGAGTGCAGCGTTGCAATATTGAATCAGCCGTGGAATTGCACGCACGCCTTTGGTCGCCGCGGAGGAATGAACGCCCAATAGTCAGTCACCTTTGAGGTGCAATAATTTCCGGTACCTGAATAGGAGACCAAACATTTGCACAGTGGGTTGTGTCTTTGTTCTCCAGGGCTCCTTTACCTTTCATTTACACGAGCATCGATTACCTATACCACGGGCAGTACAAGCGCCGTCCGCGTGTTTCGGTGCACGGGCGTAGCCTGCACTAATGGATGGCCCAAAAAGTCCCAGGACCCGCTGCCTGGGTACCTAACGCTGACACCATTGGTAGGGGGTGCTGAGTCGTTTGAGACTTGATATTGTAATTCATTACCTGCTGTTGGATCCTGGTTTCGATCCTGCTTTTCTTTTCTATTCTTTTTCTGCTCCTTCCTGAATCCTAACCACCAGTTGCTGGAAAGTAACTGATGCAGTGTGCAGTGAACAAAGTGAGGTGAGCCAACGGATTCCTTCCGTCCCCTGATGCCCTTGCAGATCTCCCGCTTAGCGCGTCACTGGTGTATCCGTGTGAGAAGGTGGAATTCGTGCTAATGAAGGCGTTGCACTTGCAGCTAGAGCGGCTAAGAATCTAAAGAGATCCGGAATATCCTGGACAAGGTAAGGTCAACCGCCGAACCACCCCCACTACCGCCATTGCGAACGGCCCAACCTCTGCCTGTTCCACTCCCGAGTTTGCGCGTACCTGACTTCACCCTCAAATTGTCCATTTTATTACTAGAGCAGAGGAACGCGCAAGCACTGGTTGACTGAGAAAGCCTATCCTCACACCAGACGAAACGGCATATCTGACGAACCCCTCATCGAACTCCACGGCCCTTCCGGACCATACTACTCACTCCGATCGTCTGTCAAAACGTGCATCGAGGAGATCTTTTTGCCCTTGTACAATCACCACCCGGTGAAGGCCGTATCCCAAACGTCACCATGTCCGACGGCTTTGCGCCGCGCTCTATGAAGCGCAAGAATGTCAAAGGCCTCGCTTTGACACCCGCCGCTCCCAAACCGCCTGCAACATCCGAAAACGCCGGTTTCAGTCACTCGAGGAACAACCAGTCCGAGGATACCTCGGCACAGCTTGAGATCGGAATAGAATTCAACCTCGACTTGCGCCCCGAGGATCTCGAGATCATCAAGGACTTGGGCTCTGGCAATGGCGGCACCGTCAGCAAGGTCAGGCACATCCCGACCAACACCATCATGGCTCGCAAGGTAAGTCGTCTCTTTGCTACGGACTCCTATCCTCAACTCGTCTAATTTTTATAAAAGGTCATCCACGTCGAGGCGAAGCGAGAGATGCGCAAGCGCATAGTACGAGAGCTCCAGATCATGCATAGTTGTCACTCCGAGCACATTGTCACCTTCTACGGCGCCTTTCTCAACACCAATGGCGATGTTATCATGTGCATGGAGTATGCCGATGTAGGGTAAGACGTTCTCCAGTCCGAAGGCTACACACTATGCTAATAACAATACCACAGTGCCCTCGACCGAGTCTCACGAGTATTTGGGCCGATTCGAGTCGATGTGCTGGGCAAGATTGCTGAAGCGACCCTTGGTGGGCTGGTCTACCTATACGACAGGCACCACATCATGCACCGAGACATCAAGCCCTCCAATATTCTTGTCAACTCGCGTGGCCACATCAAGCTTTGCGATTTTGGTGTTTCTGGAGAGTTGATCAACTCTGTAGCCGACACATTCGTGGGCACCTCTACGTACATGGCACCGGAGCGGATCCAGGGAGAAAAATACACGGTCAAGTCTGATGTGTGGAGTTTTGGTCTGTCCATAATGGAGATGGCCATTGGAAAATCTCCATTTGCCGCCAGCGAGCAGTTGTCCGACGCGGAGTCGGCGCCCGCAGGCATTCTCGAGCTGCTTCAGCAGATTGTTCACGAGCCGGCACCGAAACTGCCCAAGAGCGACGCTTTCCCATCCATTCTGGAGGATATGATCCAAAAGTGTTTGATGAAGAACCCAGATGACCGACCTACGCCGCAGGAACTTTACGTAAGTCTCATTGTCGAGGAACGGCTGGCACAGCAGAGCTAACGCTGCACAGGAACGTGACCCCTTTGTCCAGGCCGCGAAGAGGACACCAGTTAACCTTAGGGAATGGGCCGTAAGCTTGATGGAGAGGGACAATCGGAAATCCCACCTGGCTCCTCAACCTTCTCCAGGAACACAAGAGCTCTTGCTGGGTGGTAACAACTCTCCCGACGGCGCCGCAGATGATCGTGCATTGGAAACACCCACGTCAGGTGAGATCCCCATCGTGGGTGCTATGATTTCGTCACCTCGTGACCAACATAACAGCGTATCGAATCGATCCCCGACGCGAAGCGACCGGGGCGCAGGGTCTGGGCGATCAAATGGACAGACTGTTCATCCGGGACTTGGACCACGCGTAGCGACCACGAATTCGATCCCGAAGCTCGCGGCGCCTCCCCCTCCTCGTGTCGGCCGCCACAGCCCCAGCCCGTCGCTCGGCTCGAATAGCGGAAAACAGACCTCGTTCGCGCTCCCTATACGGCCTCCTCCACCCGGCGGTCCTCTTCCTCCCCCTCCGCGAAGAAACACCCCGCAGACACCGGACGATGCGAGCAGTACTGGCAGTGGACCCACGAGGGGCATGCGACGACAAGCGACATTTGGACTTCCACAAGGGCTGATGAGCACTTCAGGGATGGGTTACTCACCGTCAAACCAAGTAAGGCGTGATTAGGATGCGCTTTTCTTGTCATCTACAGATAGTCACTCATCATCCAATCCCACCGTGTCGTCTACGGATGAACACGAGGTTCAACTTCCAGCCGAGCACAAGGCCGAGCCTGAAATCAAGCCCAAACCAGTCTCATCACCTCCCAGTATCCTTTCCCATTATATCCATTCTCCCTCACCGGATTGGTCCGCCATTTCTCTCTTTCATCAAGCATCGGCGTCCAGATCCTGTCCCTCACCTTCCCTCGCGGAGCGCCGTTCGCCATTGGAAGACATTTCACTACTACAATCAGTCGCCTCTAGGGTCCCCCCGACTTCCTCGGTCAAACTCGATCGACACGGTTGGGCGTTTGGCTCTCGCGGGCCATAAGCGTCAGGAAAGGGCGAGTGGGACGATTTTTTTCTATTGTTGGGCATTTGAGGGAAGAGTAGATCATTCGTTGACCCCAAGGTATCATATGTAGCAAGCCCATTGTTGGATCAGCGAGCATTAATGGTTTTGCGTGGTATCGTTCTCCGATTTGGTGGAACGATGGGATCGAGTTCTTGACAAATCAAGCACTGCAGGAATGAGAGACACGGAAACGAGGAGGCTTAGAAAAAGCCTATACCTACATGATTGGAAATCGCAGTGCTCGATCTGGATCTTTCATACTCTTATGCTTCAAGGGTCGTGAATGCTAACGTCGTCTAAGTTTGAGGCATGGAAGAGTCGTCATTTTCTCGCCACATACGCGCCCTCTCAGTCAACGCCCGCAGCAATTCCATCTTGCGCCGAGGATGAGGCATACCAGTCGATCAGCTCATATTTCCCTCCCCGTGAAACCCTCCTCTAATACGCCGATCAGCTCATCCAATGTTCCGATGACCAAGTCCGTATGCTTATGTTCAGCCAAGTGCTCATTCGCAGGATTCACAAGCAAAACGGTGGCAGCTCCCGCCCTGCGGCCAGCCGTCATGTCGTCAATCGAGTCGCCCACCATAATCAATCCACTCGCATCCCCCGCCTCGTCATTCACAGCCTCGGCAACCCTTTCGCCCTCAGCGATCACCCCAATCTTCTCCCCGTTGGCAGCAGCAGCACTACCGGCTTCGCCGCCATTGGTGAAGCCCCAGCTTCGCGCAATGTGCAAGATACCGGCTGGGCTCGGCTTCGGCGGGCGGAACTCGCGCGTGACGATCGGCGCGAAGGGTTGCACGCCGCTGGGGTAGAGGAATTTGCCGAGCAAGTGCGTGACGGGCGCGTCGAAGTTGCGCGTGCATATGCCTTTGGGCAACGCTTTGGTGTCGAGGTAGGCCATCAGCTCGACGAGACCGGGTTGTGGCTTCTGGATGGTCATGGCGGCGCGCTCGATATCACGAACGGATTCCACTTTGGAGGGTGAGTGGTCAGTGCTTGTGTTTCTTGAAGGATGAGGAGTGACGCGGGGATTGTGAAATGCGATGACTCTTCCCAGGCTCCAGCCTGGCAGGGTGATTCATGTTGCTCTTTCTCAGGACGCATAGTTGAAGTCAGAGGGTCTGGGTTATTGAGAGAGTACCTACTAGCTTCTTCACGGGCCTCGGGCGTAGGCAGGCTGTAGATATGATCCAGAATATCGGTGGGTTGCTTGATGCCGAGGGCGGCGCGCATTTGGCCGAACATGTAGTTCTGAGGCTCACTGTTGGTCCTGCCGTATCAGCCTCTCACTCATCTGGATGACTACCATGTGAGCATCGATACTCGTGGTCAATAGCAGAGGCAAGGTGCTGAGCAGCGGCTGTCTGTAGATCCACTTGTACGCATGAGAGCTCAGGCTGCACAATGCTTTTGCGTATCTTGTCCGACCTGCGCTATGTTGGTACACAAAGGTACCTGTGGGTGTGCATCCGCAGACGATCATCCCACGTGGATTCGCCTCCAAGAACTATCCGAGGGCGAAGACCTGGGACCAGTAGCTATTGGTGTTGCTTTGGGGAACAAGAATGTAACCCACACGTGGATCACAGCCTCGACCACTCACTCTGGACTTCCAGAGGGCATGCACCAAGAAGAATCGACCACGGAATAGCACCAGGGAACGAACCAGAGTGTCCCATCAACGTCAAAAACAATTCCCTATGTCCTAGCATGTTAGAATTGATAGATTTAAGGTCGGGGGCATCATCACTTACCTTCAACTTTGGCAAGTCACTGCTTGCCACGCCGCCAGCCTTGAGTGGCGCAAATTGTCTTCGTGACCTGGAAGTCATGCTGGATATGAACTTGCGCATAGAGATGGTGGTTTGTCCGGCGAATGAAGGCTTTGAAAGTTTTTGTGTACCGTCGAATAGTCACGAGCTGCTAAAGCTTGTCTTGACTCGTCCGTCGTCGGATCACAAAACCGTGCACTACAAATCGCTCGATGTGATAGGATAGAATAAGTCAGAAGATCTGTGCTGTGCGTTCTGGCTCTGTAGATATGGAAGCCGATCGCGACCACACCCTGAGAGATTCGTGGTGTGTCCCGACCTTCCAGACTCCAGGGCTCCCAAGGCAAGCCTGAGTGGTGATGCTTCCTTTCATGCCTAAATCTACAGGGCTATGCTCAATAGAGCACTGAGCACGGACAGGGCCAGCTCTCCCAGTAATTTCCATCCTTGCCACTATGTACGGCGGGAGCGAACCGGCCCGTCGTCATAGCTGCGGCTCACGCCGACTCCACTTTCATAATCCTTTTCTGCTTCCCTCAATACTGAAGGCTTGCTTACTCTCCAGTTTGCATGGACAATGAGAAGCTTCCCCTACGCCCCAGAGAGCTTTCCAGCGATGTCGTCTTGTCACAGCTGAGAAAGCGCCAATAAGAGAAAGGATGAGTTCCGGGTCGGCTTCGAACTCGCCCTCTTCACCCTCCGGGCCTTGGCTCCAAAGGCCCTCCAAGAGGAGTGTAAGTCGCCATTCCTGACTCCTAATTTTCCGAAAGTCAACCACCACGACTGTGTCTCGCCCATAGATAGAGACTATTCAGAGCGGCCTTCTGACTTTCTTTGCTTGTCTCGCAGAAACTCATTCGAAATGGCACCTTCGTCGACCCCCAGACCGGCCAACGGTCGCGTCGAAATTTCACTTTACGCGGCGCGTTTCGTGACCGTGTGAACACCGGCGACAGCGACCTTTCCTCTAGCTCTTCTACGGAACACGTTTCTTTCTTCTCCTCCGCCCACGAAAACCTCTCCGACCGTATCAATGCCCTGGTGCACAACATCAACGCCGCCACCGCGCGCACCTGGCACTGGCTGAACAGCGACAACGGCCATGGCGTGCTCAAATGTGTCCTCGCCTACTCCCTGGGCAGTCTCTTCACCCTTTGGAGGCCCTTGTCGGATATTCTGGGCCAGCCCGATGGAAAGCATGTGGTTGCGACAATCACTGTCTATTTCCACCCGGCCAGGACCTCGGGATCTATGATTGAGGGCACTCTCATTGCCATGGCCGCCGTTTGTTACGCCGAGGTTGTGGCGGTCGCGTCCATGGCGACTTCAGTGTTCTTTGGTTCGACCTTGCATATGGTTGTCGTTGCGTATACCCTTGTTTTGCTGGTTTTTGTTGGCGGAGTTTTTGGATTACTGGGCTGGGTAAAGCAAAGGCTGAACAACCCATTGGTGAACGTGGGAAGCACGCTGGCTTCCCTTTCGATGATCAGCGTTCTGACCAAGGAGAACGCTATACAAGATCACGTGTTTTCCAACCAGAAAATTGTGCAGGTCTTGAAGATGCTTTGCTTCGGCATTGCCATCACAGTGGCGGTCAATCTGTCGTTGTGGAGGACGTCTGCAAGATCGCAGCTTCGAGAATCCATGACCAGGGCATCTAGCTCTCTGGGCGATATGCTTGGGATGATATCGCACTCATTTTTGAGTGGCGCCGAGGAAGAGATGCAG
The DNA here is from genome assembly GCA_022609195.1 of Plenodomus libanotidis. Taxonomy (NCBI): domain Eukaryota; kingdom Fungi; phylum Ascomycota; class Dothideomycetes; order Pleosporales; family Leptosphaeriaceae; genus Plenodomus; species Plenodomus libanotidis. The sequence continues at coordinate 63,612 of JAGKQA010000013.1, read as the reverse complement.
ACCGCCGAATTCACTAAGGCTGAGAAAGGCTACGACACCGCATATACGAAGATGACGAAGTCGCTTAGGGAGGCGAAGTTTGAGCATTACTTTGTGGGTGACGAGAAGATATACCAACTCGACAAGGCCGTGTATAAGTCGATGGAGAATTTGGCACAGTCCATAAGAGGGCTGAGGAGTGCGGCCAATACACAGTTTGCTTTGCTGAAGGAGCCAGCTTCCGAGCCAGCGTCTGGGACCGTCTCTCCGGGACAGCAACTCTCGCCGGGCTTACCACGCTCATTATCAAGCAACTTCAGGAGTCATCTGCCGACACTGTCGGCCATTGACGAAAACTCGGATGAGAGTGAGGGGGAGGAAGCCAGAGGACGGAGCCCAGTCAGCGCTCCCGTGTTTCGCTCACCTGCCGATATCTTCGAGCTTTTCATAGCGCTGCTGGGGCCGTCGATGAAGTCACTCGCTTTCACGCTGTCTGAATTATTGCGAGAGCCACCTTTCGGAGAGGCCCCGAACTACGACATCACGATAAACGACAATTTCAGACGAAGTCTACTAGACGCGCTATCATTATACAATGAGAACAGAGCGAAAGCACTAGAGGAGCTTTACAAAAACATCGAGCTTGGACTATCGCGCTCGGAGAAGATTAAGGCCGACTTCGAGGAGGTGGCGGCAGCATGTGGACATTTTAGTTTCTCCCTCCAGAGTTATGGCGAAGAGATGAGCAAATATCTGGATGTTCTGGACGACTTGAAGTACGCCTCCGAGCACAAGAAACGAAGTTGGCAGTTTCTTGCTCTGTGGAAGCAGCTCCACCTCCGCCAGATTCAGGCCCCGTTACTCCCATTCGAGACGGAACGAGAACCTATGGTGCGTCCGATCAGGAAGTCTCAAATGCCTCGGGGAATACCAGATGTTATGCTTCGGCGCAAGGACACTTTCAGCTGGGAGGCGGAGCCCAAGAACAGCGACTTGGTGAAGAGAATGTCGACCAAGATGTTGACGTTCCTGCGCTTCTTGGCTAGAGATGACAGTAAGTCGACCCCTCACGTTATCTAGCTCTGGGTGTTGATCTAACAAAATGGCAGTCCGCTTCGGCATCAAGGTTGGTCTCGGAGCCATGCTTTGGGCCATGCTCGCCTTCATACCCCAGACGAAGCCCATCTACATGCACTGGCGAGGAGAGTGGGGCCTGCTGTCCTTCATGATCGTCTGTTCCATGACCGTTGGCGCGGCCAATACCACGGGCACCGTCAGGATTCAAGGAACATTGTTCGGAGCTCTCTTTGCCATTGTCAACTGGACCGTCAGCGGAGGCAACGGCGTCGTCTTGTTCTTCCTGGGCGGTCTCGTCGCTTTCCTCAGTTTCTGGATCACCATCGTCCAGAACAAAGTTTCGTTTGGGCGCACAACGCTCCTCGCCTACAACGTGTCCTTGCTGTACGCATACCTCATTGCCAACAAGGTCGACGATGATGACGATGACGAGGGTGGCGTAAACCCATACATTGGCGAGATCTGTCTCCATAGAGCTCTGGCCGTTACAGCGGGTATCATTTGGGGCTTAGTGATCTGCCGGCTGATCTGGCCCATCTCTGCACGTAAGAAGTTCCGTGAGGGCATCTCGGTCCTATACCTCCAAATGGGCCTCATCTGGAAGCGTGGTCCACTCGCCATTCTTCTACGCAGTGACTGCTCCCGTTCATACCTGAAGTCAGGCGAGCAAGCCGCTATGCAGCGATACGCCTCGCGTTTGGAAGTCTTCCGCCAATCCGCTCTCTCGGAGTTCGAGCTCCGCGGGCCATTCCCATTCGAGGCCACAGCACGCATCATGCGCAGCACCAACCGCCTCTTGGACGCGTTCTACGCCATGAGTCTGGTGACGCAGCGTCGCGGCCAGCTCTCTGACGGCGAGAAGGCGCTGCTGCTGTTCACGGCCAAAGAGCGCGCGCTGCTGTGCGATCGCATCTGCCACGTTTTCCAGGTGCTCGCAAGTAGTCTGATGCTGGAGTATCCCCTTACGGATGCGATACCCAGCGTCGTAGGCACGCGCGACCAGCTACTCGGCAAGATTTTTCAATTCCGCAAAGAGCACACCGCGGCGATGCGGGAGAAGGCCAAGCGCGAGGCCGCAGACGAGGCTGCTGATGACCAGCATGTCACAAGGAATGGCGGCGGAGGCAAGGGCCACTCGGCGCTGAGCGGGAGTCTTGCGGGCCAGGTGGTGGTTGATGAGCAAGACTATGCGCTGCTGTATGCGTACGCGCTGGTTACGGGCCAGGTTGCGGAGGAGCTGAAGGTGGTGAAGAAGGAGGTCGAGGGGCTGTTTGGAGTGTTGAACACTGAGGCGCTGCTTTTGCAGTAGTCGTGGGAGCGAAAGCGCATGGCGAGGTTTCAGGGTAGACCAGACGGGAAAAGTTGGATGGGAGCACATGCATACACGCCGGAGTCTTCGGCATTGGACTGGAAACATACAAATGAGATGGGGTTGGGATTTGATACTCGTTTTTCTTCCATTCTTGACATACGTTTACCTGAAATTCGTCTTTTAGCAGATCGAAGCATGGTGTCTGGATTGGCTTTACCGTGCTGAGGGTTTCTAGTATATACCATCTTGAGGCACTTATTCTCAATCCACTTGGACAGTCAGCCCACTTTTGTCAACTTGCGTATTCTTTTGGTGACCGGGTAGAGTTCGTATTGGGATTAAATTCTGATCGAGGCCTTATATATGTGTCTTCTAAGTTAAGAAGAAGGTGTCCATCTATACAACGCATAAAATCAGGCATGCAGCTCCGGGCATTGTCCTGACAACAAGAACATTAACCTCTACTCTCAGTCTTTCCAGCCACATAAGTGGCTAATTCTTTGGTCACAGCAGGGACAGTAGTGTCGTCGAGTTCGTATCATATTAGTGAGACACGCTGTACTTGACGTATCTAGGGCAAAGCGCATATCCGATTATGGTAATTGTAGTCGAAGGCGGCCAATATCCCAACAAGCTGAGTGATTGTCACCAATACGACGAATATATGAAAAGTGTGAAGAACCGTAGATGTCGAATTTTCCCGGGCTAATGCATTCTGGAAATCTGGTCTGAGGCGCACATCCATATCAGCAAAAGCGCAATATGGCTCGAGACATAGCTCTAGCCCTGGTGTTACCTCAGGAGACTTACCGCATAAATCAGGACAGCGAAGCACAACAATCCACCTTCAACGAGATAGTAGGGCATGCCGGACTGCTTCATCATCTGCGAGAAGCCAAACAGATACACCCCATGGGCGAGCGGCGCAAAGCTAGACATGCCCGTCTTTACGAAACAGAAGATTCGAAATCTTCGCTAGTGCATTCCTTTGAATTTTTGGATTCACAAGAATGAAAATTTTCAAGGCGCCCAGTGTCAAGGTCTTAAAGGTTAATCAGTCTCGGAACCATACTTCGAGAGAGAGCCCACTGACTATTGACCAGTAGATCGCGCGCTGTTGTGGTTCGCAGAAAAAGACAAGACATATGGCGGAAACAAAGTCCCCAACTGTAAGTAGGATTATGCTAATGAAGTCTAGGCGCAGCCACATGGTTTCCAAGGCATCGGAATGATTGATCAGGGTATGGTAAGTGCTCGAGAGACCAAGCCAACCAGCTGCCGTGACGATGAAGAATGCGAATATGAAAGTATCCAGGGGAGTGATGCGTGAGTAATGTGCGTGTAGATCTAAAACAGGCAGTCAATATTCAGTGATCTTGCGACCTTCAACTGATTGCAAGCTCCGACAACCACTGCACTGGTAGCGTTGCGAAGGACAGGGAGGAACATGAGAGAAAGGACATAGGTAAAGCCGTATATTGAATTGAATACCATTCTCCGAGTATGAACGCTGTACAAGGAATCAAGTGTGAGAAGATATTGATGGTCTCATTGTGTGTGAAGCGCCAGCTGGCGAACGATGTGGCTGCAGAGCCTGAAACTGGCCGATAATCGTGCCGTATGAGTCCGTTGCCTTGGTACCACTCTGGTAATTCGTCAAATTTTAATAGCCTGGGCTTGCTACCGGAAAGCTTCAAATTGGTAGAAGGTCCAGGGCATGCGGTCGGCAGTCTTCCTTCACCTGCCGCTACAGCGGGGGAAGCAATGCGAAGTCGGGGAGATCCCATGGTAGTTGGAGAATGGGTTGGACGAGGCAATGCCACTGGATTCGGCCGTACTGGTAAGGGAAAGTGAAGCTCCATGGACTTAAATACGCGCCGCGAGGTGTCCTGCCGAGTCGAAGATTGAGCGTTGGTTGTTGGGGCCAGGAATTTGGTGTGCCCGCGTGATGGACGGTAGGTAGGATTGCATTGTGCGGTTGGCTATCATCAGGTAAGGAGCCAACCGATCCGCTCACTGTGAAGGCTAACACTTCTAGAAGGAAAAGATCTGGATGATTTGCTACCACTTCAAACTCATAAGAAAATGATCCTTGAGGTGGGTCAAATTCTGGAGGGTCCTGGCTGAGAGCTCACTGCAGAAGAGCTTACAATGGCAGAAGAAGGCCACTGCCAGAAATATTCTGTTACTCGAGGCATGTCGTTTGCTGGATGAAAGGCCACCACCTCGTTAAAATGCCATTGGCCCTAGATGTCTGTCGAAGCGGAAGCTAAACTGCCATTCGGGCTGGGGAAGGCTTTCGATCTTTAGGTCACTCATACTAGATAATCTGCTTAAACCTGGATTAGAGTGGGCTCAGCAGTCTACCTCTCTCCCTTGACAGGCCAGTGCGAAAAATAGGTGCACTGGGCTTCGGGCTGAAGACATATAGGGAATAAGTAAGGCGCTGACAGCAAAACGGTGTTCGGACCACAATGGAGTACAACTTTTGATAGCGTAATGAAGCCGAATTTTCAAGATTGAATGCTAAAACATGAGACTCAGTCTACCTATGTGATCTGTTGTCTGGGGCTCAGGTTCAAACACAATAATAGCATTGCTGTCTTTTCCAGGCCCAAGAAACAGTATATCAAGGAAACACAGCGTCTCTTTCGAAAAGGGCAGCATGTAAGGGTGAGGGTCGATTTGATGAGTTCAATTCTGTGGATCAAGCAACATTTGCTGTACGGTGCATATTGGTGCCCCTTACAAGTCTATTGGGATATACTGTACAGAATCGTGTCTGTTGAAATGTGCTGTGTTCACACTCCCACTGGCACCTCATTGAGTGCGGTCATGTGGACAGCACTCAAGAGGATCTAGCCAGCAGTATCGTTACATGATTTGATATAGTAGAGTGATAGAGGGGACTTAGGGGCGTAGACCGTGAAATTACGCCGCGACGTGCTCAAGGTGGGGTGCCCTCCCACTCTTGAGTTCGCAAGCTTGAAGAATAGGACTAGGCCGAGCAATCTATCGCAAACCAGATCAAAGTCCAGTTTCCCAGATGTGATTGTTCCAGAGGTGATTGTCTGCCCTGCCGGCCACTACCGGTGTCCAAGGAGTAGACGCCCTGATGAGGCGTGATAGCTTTCCATGGTCTTCATTCGCTCTGATGGATCGGGAGCTAGCTCGGACTAGCAGGCCTCCAGACATGGCGTTGGACTCGGATGAGCCCCATACAGTAATAGAGAGCCACGTCAGCTGAGTACGCTGTGCTGTACTCCGTAGCTCTTGATGAAGTGGGGCTGGGGTGTGCAAGTTGACTGTCAAAGACAAAATAGGTCTGCGCTACTGCTTGGAAGGAGGCTTTACTAAGTTAAATTCGTAATTCAGGTGTGGTCCTCTCATTCATACCTTTACATTATGATTGATGTTGAAGTGCAGGGGCATTTTTAGCGATGCAGCGATCCATGGATGGCAGGGGATCCCCAAGGAGGGTGGGACCGCTGCCGTGGGAGCTTGCGGGAGCTAATACAGCGACAGCAGGACGGGTTTAATTAGAGCATGGCTCAAACGCAACGTCACCCCTAAACTATTTCGTTGCCCTGTTTGTGTTATATTTCCACCCTCGACTTGCCCAGTAAGCTCTACGCGAGACTCAAGCTTGCTTTTGTGCTCCATACTACCTACTCATTTCTCAATCGCTCCCGTCTGCCTTGAATGCCCGCCAGGCTACGAACAGCACGAGTGCCACAGCCTCGCGCCCCAACCTTTCGACCTCCCTTCACTTAGCTGAATAACAGCCTGCCGACTAATGGAGCTTTGGAAACACTAAGCACCATTGCAGCTTATAGTCAGGAGTTTTCGAGCTCTCCCAAGACCCCCAATTCTCCAACATGGCCGGCATTGAGCAGCTCGAGATCCACAGCAAGGTGCGTTGCGTCTTCAGGACCCAAAAGCCTGAGCAGAGGGCCCCGCGCGCTGAGAGCTGAAGAGAAGGCTGACATCTGGAAACAGTCGTACATCGTCCGCTGGGTCAAGGTCGAAGAGGGTCACACCATATCCTGGAGCGTCCAGCCCCACAAGAAGTCCATGTGAGCCGTCTCCTTCTATCACCGCCCCTCGCCCAAATGGAGGTTGTGGACACTAAACCTTTGCTGGCTGTTAGCAATTTTGGCATCGTCAAGCACCCTGGCAGCGGCAGCACCAATATCACCGTCAACCAGCTCGAAATCTCGACCGAAGGCCTCGATGGCACCTCCGAAAGCAGCAAAAAGGGCGTCTTTGCCAAGAAGGACTCCAGTACCGCCCAGGAACAGCTCAGGAAGAAGGGCTTCTCTGTCATAACATGGCACGGAAAATGCGAGGCGGACAAGGTCTCTATGGGCACATATGACGTGGACCATGACAACGGTGGCATGTTCGGCCTCATTTTCGACAATACCTTCTCCAAGCAAACAGCCAAATCAGCGACCTTCGTGCTTCTAACCTATCCGACCGACGCTCCTCCTTCGACTGCGCGCAACCTGCCCAATTTACAAGCGGGTCAAAATGCGAGCGCAAGCAAAACGAGCCTCCCAAAGTTGGCGGCCAGCCCCAACATGAGGCCAAGCGCAGCGGAGTCGGTGGACTCATTTTCGAGCCAGGCTACGCGTGCTCGCGCAGCTTCAAACGCTCGCAGTGAGGCATCGGCCCCGTTGAGCTCGGGAAATTACCACACAGGTCTTTTGCTGAAAAGGAGGCGCAAGAAGGGGCAGGGCTTCGCGAGGCGGTTCTTCTCGCTGGATTACGCCACATGCACTTTATCCTACTATCAAAATCGAAATTCGTCGGCCCTTAGAGGAGCTGTGCCACTGAGCTTGGCGGCCATTGCTGCAGACGAGACGAGACGAGAGATCAGCATCGACTCTGGAGCCGAGGTCTGGCATCTCAAGGCCTCGAGTGACAAGGACTTCACGGAATGGGCAAGGGCACTCGAGAAAGCGAGCCGAATAGCTCGTGGTTTAGAGCCGATGTTCCTCGAGGCACAGCCGGTCAAACGTCAAATTACACGACGCTCCACGCAGGCTCCGCCAAACACCCAACAGGAAGAGGATCGAGAATGGCAGCAAGTCGAAGCTTTGGTCAGCCGAGTCGTCGGAACTCGGGATGCGCTTCGTCGGTTGGTTAAGGACGTGGCTGCACAGAAACACCCGCATCCTCATCGCCCGATGTCATCGCATATGTCCCCGGCTTCCCCGCCCGTACCAGAAGAGGGCGGCGACTATTTCGCCCCGTTGCCGGAGAGGAAGAAGTTCTGGAAACGCAACTCAACGGCTTCGGTCACATCCCAGGCGCTGCAGTCTAGCGTTTCGTCGGCGCTAGCGGCACCAAGTCCAAGCAGTGCCACGACTCCAGTTGCGTCCAATGGCACTCCCAAACAGGACAAGAGACGTTCCAAAGCGTACCATGTTGAAGAAGAGCGCACGATGAATGATCACTGCAAAGCTCTGCTCGGAGATCTCGACGCAGTGGTCAGTGAGTTCTCAAATTTGCTGTCAAACAGCAAGAGACGGCGGATACCAGCCCCTCTCTCGGCCGTCTCACGTACCAGCATGGAGTCGTCCACGTCGACAGATGAGTTCTTCGACGCAGAAGAGGCTGAGGACCGGTCACAATTATTGCTCATTGATCATCATAGCGAGGAGGAGACCCCAGCCGTGTCGGAGGTCGATGAAGCAGAGATTCACGACGATTCTTCATTCTCCAGCGCGGCAGAGGACGATGGCGGTCATGTCGAGGATCAGACCGACAGATTCCCCAACAAGCCGAAGTCACTCATTCCACTACCCATTAAGGATGTTGTGAAGCGGCGCAAGACGATAGCGTCTTCGACTGTACAACCACCAAGTCTGATAGCCTTTGTACGAAAGAACGTCGGCAAGGATCTATCTACTATCAGTATGCCCGTCTCGGCTAACGAGCCCACATCAGCACTGCATCGTGTAGCTGAGCAGCTGGAATACGCGAATCTTCTAGACGTTGCAACGAAAAAGCATAGGCCTCAAGAGCGCATGCTGTACGTTGCAGCCTTTGCTGTGTCGCAATTCAGTGGCAACCGTTCCAAGGAACGTGCTACGCGGAAACCCTTTAACCCCCTTCTAGGCGAGACCTTCGAGCTTGTCCGCGGTGAGAACGAAGTCCCCGGTGGCCTGCGTCTCATCGTCGAGAAGGTGACACATCGCCCCGTGCGTCTAGCCATGCAAGCAGACTCGGCGTATTGGTCCTTTGCGCAGTCACCCGCTCCCTCGCAGAAATTTTGGGGCAAGTCCGCCGAGCTCACCACCGATGGTCGTGTGCGCGTCGTTTTGCGCTTGCCTGATGGCACCGATGAGCGATATAGCTGGAATATCGCGACCATGTTCCTGCGCAACGTCGTCATGGGCGAGAAGTACGTCGAACCCGTGGGTGACATGACCGTCACAAATGAAGGGACGGGCGCGAAAGCCGTAGTCGAGTTTCGCTCCAAGGGCATGTTCGGCGGTCGTGGCGAGGATGTGCAGATCGAGACGTATGCTGGAGACGGCGTGCACACCGGGCTGTCACTTGCAGGCACATGGACGAGCTCGCTACGGCTGGTTGAGGCGGGCAAGGCTGCCGGGGAGGAAATCTGGCGCGTCGGGCCACTGGTTGACAACGCGGCGACTACGTACGGCATGACGACGTTCGCGGCGAGCTTGAATGAGGTCACTACGATCGAGCAAGGGAAGCTTCCGCCGACAGATACCCGGCTGCGACAGGACCAGAGGCTTGCCGAGGAGGGCAAGCTGGACGACGCCGAGGTCTGGAAGGTCAAGCTTGAGGAGGCGCAGCGAACGAGACGGAAGCAGCTGGAGGACAATGGCGTGGAGCATTCGCCGCGGTGGTTCGCCAAGGTTGCGACGGGTGGGGATGGCGAGGAGGTATGGAAGTTGAAGGGCGGAAAGGAGAGCTATTGGGAGCAGAGGGATAAGGGGCAGTGGACAGGCGTGGTGGACATTTTTAATGTCTGAGACGTGCATTGTCAAACAGCATTTCCTGTCTGCTAGCGTCTTTGTATCAGTCCTGTTGTATCGATTATTGCTATCTCGATTTGCCTGAAGTGAAAAACAGCTGTGGTCTTCCACGCTGAATGGTGAGAAGAATTGGCCCTTCTGCCCTGTGGCCTGCCTAATAGAACGTGAGTAAGACAGTTGGTGCTAAATTCTGGATGCATACTTCAGTATGCGGGATCTGATTGTATGTTCGGATCGAAAGCGTCTGCAATGAACTGTTCTGGATTTCGCAATTACTATTTACATCTCAATTACCGTTGCCATCGCTCCCGAAGCCGGGGGGGGGGGGTCAGGAGGCGCTCTCCCTGTGTGCAGGGGTCTTCCAGGGTCTCCGGCCTCAACCATGGGTCCCTTGCTTGCCCAGGTGCGCTGGTGACAGCGGCCAGCTTGCATGTGCGGCTCTATACTCACTTACCAAGTAGCATTTCCAACTCAACATTTTCACCATACAACGAAATCCCACACTATTGAACACATTCCGAACCTTCCAAACGAAAGACAAACCACCAGCCGCAAACATGGATCCCTACTCCAGCGAGGGCGAGCTCATCAACATCCACGCCGCCTTCCACCAATACCAATACGAGTCCGTCCTGTCCGACTTCGACCCGTCCTCCTTCTCGCCCGAGAACCACCTGCCCGCGCGAATCCTCCAGATGCGCGCGCGCGTCGCGCTCGGACAGACCGATGATGTCCTCGCCGAGGTCAAGGGCGAGAAGCAGCCCGAGCTCGTCGCGGTGAGCGCGCTGGCGCTCGCGGCCGAGGGCAAGAAGGACCAGGCTGTTGCTGTCGTCGAGAAACTGCTGGCCGACGGCGGCGATGCCGTTGCCGAGAATGCGCTTGTGCAAATTCTGGGTGGAACGGTTTTGGCGGGTGCTGGGAAGGCGGAGGAGGCGCTGGCGTTGTTGGGAAGGCATCAGGGCAACCGTGAGTTGTGCTATACTTCTGGGTGATGAGGCGTTAGATCTTGAGAGGAGGGCAAACATTCCGAGAGACTTGAGCTAACATGTTTTGTTGCTACAGTCGACGCCGTCGCTTTGATCGTACAGATCCACCTCCAACAGAACCGGAACGATCTCGCAGTCAAGGAGGTGACGTCTGCGAAACGTTGGGCACAAGACAGCATCATTGTGAACCTGGCGGAGTCTTGGGTTGGGCTGAGGATGGTATGTCTGCATCGCTCTTTGGCAAATATCAAAGCTACTTATAGTATGTTGTGAGCCTGCCGCTAATGTTTGCCTACTGCGTCTACAGGGCGGAGCTAAGTACCAAGAAGCCTTCTACGTCTTTGAAGAACTCGCACAAGCACCATCGACTTCTTCCGTCCAGACACTCGTCGCACAAGCCGTATCAGAGTTGCACCTCGGCCGCACAGAGGAGGCTCAGGCCGCGCTCAACCAGGCACTGGAGAAGGACCCTAGCTACGTGGCGGCGATCGCCAATGCGCTGGTGCTGCAAGTGATTATTGGCAAGGACCCGAAGGAGCAGATTGAGTATGTTTTTCTCGGTGTATATCCCTGGCCGGCCCTTTCTCTGCTAATCATAAGTCTATCGAGCAGGTCGTTGAAGAAAGCAGACCCTACACATGCCTTTCTGACGGATTTGGAAGAGAAGAGCCAATTGTTCGACACGGCGGCGTCGAAGTTCAGTGCCAAGATTTCGGCATGAACCGGGGGTTGCGGGCGTTATTCTACATTTGGTGTTAGGAGCTGGAAAAGACTAATAGATTTGATGAATTACAACCAGTTTGCGATCGTCGCGTATGTTCTTCAATGAGAGCCGGCAAAACACTGGTCAAAACGGTGGCATGCTAGTTGGTCAACTTCTTTATGACTATGGTGATGCTGACTGGAACAGATAGCCATACAGAGCTCATCGTCTACTCCGGATGTTTGGCTTCAGCAGTCATCGAAATAGTCTTGAACTTCTTCCCTTAAAATCCCCTCTCAGGGAATCAAAACAGAATTACGCAGCAGATATAGATGTCTTCCCTGTGGACATACCCGATGACCTGCTATCGAGATCGAAGCATCCAGTTCAACGGGGCTTCAAGGGGCATCCATATCCTCACTGGTAGGCAAGCCTTTACAGCCCGCGCCCGCGCCCGCACCTGAAGGCTCCTTTCGTCATATCCCGAAGGACATCGAATAGAAGACTTCTCCTCGGGTTACAACCTGGCCATCCTGCCACTTGAAGCCCGAGGCCAAGAAGGTGGCCGCACGACAAATTGCAACATTGGGGGCCGGCCTGGCGCGTACGGCGATTCTGATACTTGCGCTCTGCCCTTGGAGCTCCAACGCTGGCGAGCGAGCTAACTTGCGGTTGGCACGCGGCCGGCAATACCATGTTGATGGTGGGCAGCGAACACCGCTCGAATTGATCGGTTCTTCGATCGGCAGCGGTGGTGTGCCAGCCAAAACAAGTATGGGGTACGAGTCTCGGTGGTTGATCCATCATTATGCAGCCACAACTTCTGCCACTTGCATCTCGATCAACGGAGGTGGTACTGAGCATGCCTACGACCTACTCGACGTCGCGCCTGCTGCCTGCCCGGATTCGTATAGCGCTTCCGCTCGGAGAGTGAGTTAGATTCAGGTAAAAATTGGCTGAGCCTGCGTGGGAAGCACTAACAGAATGCTGTCAACCTTGGGGGCTTGTCACTTTGCGCGTGGCTCTACCGTCGAGCACTATCTCTCGTGATGGTGCGCTGCATGGCGACTCATTCTGTGGCATTTATTTACCGTCATGTGCATATACTCGACCACGACTCCCCACCAGCGATACTCCATGGATTGACGACGTTACGGTCGGCAATAGCTTGTTTGTGTCTCATTCGATGCACAATGATGCCAGTCTACGAAGGTCTCCGGCGACAACCACTGCACACCGCTCCTGTGTGAAATTTTTGGCTATCTAGTGCACGATGCTTTCATCAATGGACGTAGCGCCTTCGTTGGTATTGTCGCTCAGACCGCCTCCTGCAGGTCGTTGCACACCCTGCGCACTACCCCATACCCCATGGGGCAAAGCGCCCACTTTTTTCGTCCGGCTCATGAAGGCTGCCGTGGCACTTTGTGGAGTGCATAACGATTTCGATGCCCCGGGTCCATAAGCTTGAGGGCGAGGGAAGTAGTTAAGCTAAAATCACATGTGATTTTAGACATTGGGGAGCATGACTGTGCCTGGCAATCCTTTTCATTATGGTGGTTTCGAGTTCCTGATGGCTGACAGAGACGATCCCAGCAGCAGGAACCAGTGAGCGCCGCGGAGCAGAGCCTCCTTCTAGCCTCCCACATCATTGCGGATCTAAGCGAATCGAATAAGCCTATGGGAATCTCGTTCCTGTCTGCAACGGCCCAGATCACTCCTAGATCTACAGTGCATTCCATCTAGACTGTTCTTGGCCCCACCCCACGGCGGCCGTGGGAACGGCAGCATCAAACAGTCACGGCCATGGCCACGGTCTCGAATCCTACGGCTTCGCAAATTGCCCTGCCCCAGCCAGTGAATAAGGAGCCACTCCCGGCAACGCTGCACGATGACCGACGTCCTGCTGTGGGCCGTCAGGAAACTGGAACGTTTCCAGAGGTCTCTCGTTCTCATGCACGCCGCGAGCCAACAGGAGCCGAGTAAGAATACATCGGCTTATTCTTCTGCACGGTTAGGCTGTGAAAGCGAGTAAGGGCCTGTCCACGGTTGCCACGGAACATGCGGGTTTGCGTTGGGCGTTATCTGAGTCGACCGACCTCTAGTCTGCTTTCAGCATGGCGTTGGTGAGCGGGACGGCCGGTGGTAGTGCCGGGTGTGCTCTTCACGATACCGTCTCCCACTAGCTCAGACATATAGTATCGCCACAGCGTCTTGCTCTTTTGATTCCCTCGTGCTCTCTTCGTTACAGACAATTGTACCAGAATTCAGACTTCTTACTCTTAGTATCACAGCCGCACCGTTGATTATCCTCCTCCTCGATCAAGTCTTCACATTGTGATATTTAGTCAAATTGCTCAAGATGCGTGCCACTACACCGCCGTCTATCAGCGTAAAGGATGCACCAATTCTGTCCGGGGAGGCCAACAAGAAGAGAAAGATAATATGCTTCTCTGGTACGCTAGGCTGTGCTCACCTTGCCTCTTGAGATAGACCACATCAACTGACCTGGGAGTCTTGTTACAGATTTCGATGGCACTATTTTTATGCAGGACACGGGCCATGTGCTGTTCGACAGATTCGGCTGCGGATCCAAGAAGCGCGAGATTCTCGACAGGCAGATCAGCACCGGTGAGCGATCGTTCCGCGAAGTTTCTGAGGAGATGTGGGGCTCTCTCAACGTGCCTTTTGACGACGGCTTCGACGCAATGGAGGACGCCCTCGACATCGATCCCGCGTTCCACGTCTTTCACAAGTTCTGCCTCGACAACGAGATTCCCTTCAACGTCATCTCGGCCGGCTTGAAGCCAGTCTTGCGAAAAGTTCTGGACACCTTTTTGGGCGAGGAGCAGTCTAAGAACATCAACATCGTGGCCAACGATGCTGATATCAACGATGACGGATCTGAGTGGAAGGTCAAGTGGAGGCACGATACAGCACTGGGCCACGACAAGGCCATCTCGATGCAGGAAGCTCGTGCGGCAGCTGAGGACGATCTCGCTGGCGAAGACGGCACTATTCCTCTAATTGTATTCATCGGTGACGGCGTCTCAGACCTACCCGCTGCGCGGCAAGCGGACGTGCTGTTTGCCCGCCGCGGCCTGCGTCTTGAAGAGTACTGTCAGGAGAACGACATCACATACATTGCCTTTGACTCCTTCGCCGACATTCAGAAGGAGCTCGAACGCATCCAGGCTGAAGACGCACAGAAGACGGGAGGCCGCGGTGTGCCGGTGCTATTCAACCCACGCGCAAACATGTGGCGCCGTGTGTCGAGCAAGAGCGCCGTGCCGCGGTTTGCGGTTATGACGCCTTCGCGTGAGGAGAAGATGTTCCTCTGGCCCGAGGCGTACACAGAATTGAAAACGCCTGGGATCGAGAGGACCATCGAGCTGGGCACTCTGGCTGAGGAGGAGCCTGCAGCGCCTGCAGTAGTCGCGCCTGCTGCTTGAAGAGGTGTCGAAGCCTCGACGATCTGATTTTTAGTGCATGACTTACGGAGTTTTTGGTCAGAACGATTTTCTAGATTGTGATACAGGTACGTTGCGGACATTTGGTGGCCTTGAGAAGTTGGCAACATGGTCAGAAACAGAATTATGCATGCATACCTATTATAAAGAAAGCGGGATCTCGGGCTAGAATCGAGCAAATAGATATAGCTAAGAGACTTGACGCGAACATGTCATTCAACAACAAATTCTAGATCTCAAACTTCTTGTTACTCAGTTCTCAGTCTTTTTAGGCCTGCCAGGACATGGCAGCATGGGTAGACTTCGGCCTACACGCGTCCTATGCATGGTGACATCGCTCTCGAGCTCAAACATCAGCCAGCGTCAGCATGCAGACAACGACCTCGGATCTTTCAGACGCACATTGCGAACGTTGTTGGGCCGGAAACCCCAGTCAATATCGCGCCCTGGCATGTCAATACCGAAGCTCCTTTTCCGTAAAGTGTCAACATTCATCCACGCAGTCATAATTCATTTGCACTGAGGCATGTCTATTGAAATGTAAAATGCCAACTGCAGGAACATATTCCGGAGACCGCTCCTAGAAGGCTTTGTGGCATCTGCCAACCCCGCGAAATGTCGTGTCTACAGGCAGACAAGGTATAGCGAGGTTTGAGAGCCCCTTGCTTTTTGCTATTTTTGTGCGCTCCAAACTTTGTGTCCCAAGGAACAAGCTGGGAACAAATACTATTTAGTGGTCGCTCCCCTACCAACCCACTCTCCGGTACCATCAGCGCTGTTCTGATCTCCGGCCCCGTCCCAACACAATGGTTCGTAACGCAGATCATTTCTTTTGTTTTTTCCTCTGCTAAGGAAGGAGGGCCGTCTGTGCACAGCCCACCAGCTGCCAGTCTGCCAGCCCGCCAACTTGCGGTGTCTGACGACGAGAAACGAGCGAGGACCATGACATCGTCGAAGATTCGACTGATGTCTCGCAGGCTGGTATGACCAATCGGACGTTTGTGGTGCTTCATCTATACGGAGCACCACGAAGTAGCGCGATCTCTACGATACAACAGATACACGAAGTGTGTCTCCGCAACAACCGCAGGAACTGATCGGAAGTTGGCCTTTACTTGCCCTGACTCCAAGTCGCTTGTTGTCATGTTCATTGTGGCGGGGAAACCAAAGGCCGAAAGGCAGGTTCCGTGCATGGTCATGTAGTCTTCGAGAGCACGATGCCAGGGGCGCGGCGTGGCAAGGCTGATCTCAGGGGCTTTCTGGCGCAGCCAAGACGGACCACGCACCACCTACCGCTCGTCTGTCTAAATAGTACTGCGGACTGTGGGCTGTGGTACTTTGCAGGAAACACACTAACGGCTTTCGAGACCGACTTTGCAGCGAGCCCATACATGCCGCGAGAATTTTGCCGAATTGGCTTGTTTTCGCTGCGATTCTGTGATTTGTTGTGTTCGTCTCGGCGACAAAGTGCATAATTATAAGCATGCCATGTGACAATTAAATGTATGAAATGAGCCCTGGCAGAGCGATACTACGGCAGTAGAGCCCTTTTCCGGGTGGGTACGTACGTGGCCCTCGGGGCACTGTTACAGAAGCGGATAGTAATCCTGATGATTTTCTTCCATGCGGGCGTGATTGGCTGAAGTGTTAGTGAGACACTGGAACACTTCGTGGAAAGTGGGTTGCAGGATGGAATTCAAATTGATTATTCTCCGAACTAGGATGTCTCGGTATCAAGGCCTCGTGGAGTCGTGGCCTTGCGCCCCATCAAAACCATCCCGTCGGGGTTGCATCCACGTTTTTATGCATATACATAGGAGTAGCCCATGTAACGCTGGCCCTTCATTGTCTGAAGCACTTCTGGCGTTCCGCTGATTTAGCAGGATGCATTGAACCTCTTGTCCTTTTCCGTCTGTAACCACCTCAGCAGATATCGCGGTTGATCCGCATGGCATTACAACATGGACTCGACGCTCTCCCAAGTCAATAAAACCGTCGGCCCTGTTGCGAGTGATGGCCTCAATAGCACTGCATCTGGGCCATCCAACACGGACGGAATCACGTACGGAGCCTCCGGTCCTTTAGTCCTCGGCATCGTCTGGGCCCTCACTGTCGTCGCCGCATGCATCCTCTGCGCCCGTCTCTTCGTCAAGAACCGACATAACAAAGGCTTCTGGTGGGATGACCACCTCCTCGTGGCCTCATGGTTCATGCTGGCGCTCTTCGCCGCCATGGCCACGTACTGCGTCTCCGTCGGCTTGGGCAGTCACTCTCACTCGAGCACGGTGCAGCAGTCGCCGCTCCAACTCGGCGTGATCATCGCAACAGTATTCTCGGTGCTGGGCGCCGCATGGAGTAAGACGTCGTTCGCGTTGACGCTACTGCGTATCACAAGAACAGGAAGTCGAGTGCTGTATTGGAGTATCTGGTGCGTGGTCGTCACGATGAACGTGGTTCTGGTTTTCAACGCCATCCTACAGTTCATCTGGTGCGTGCCTGCGAAAGCAGCGTGGAATGCCAATATCGAAGGCAGATGTTGGGACAGGCGTGTGGTGGTGCAGTACACGCAATTCGCAGCGTACTATTCGGCGGCAATGGACTTCGCATTGGCGACCGTGCCATTCGCAGTGATCGCGAAGCTCTCGATGCGAGTAAAGGAGAAGTTGGGGGTCATCTTCTGTATGAGCCTTGGAGTGTTGTGAGTTTACCCAGAACCACCTTCTTCCAAAAACTGCCATGCTAAGGGTCTTTTCACCAGTGCTGGCGCAACATCCATCATGCGCGCGCTCACGGTGCCCGCGTTGAGTGGAGGAGATTATACTTACCAGGCTGGCCAACTATTCATCTGGACGGGGGCGGAGCTGGCTTGCACGATTGTGGCAGCGTCGATTCCCGTTTTGAGGGTGCTGGTCAATGAGATAAAGCAATCACGTTATCCCGGTGTGACGGAGCTCAACACATTCAGGTCGTTAGGAGAAGGCGGGGGCATTCATGTGACGAAAGAGACGATCATCAGCCGGTCCGCGTCAAAGGTAGACCGCAGTCGCAAGATGGACGACGATGAAGATGATCTGTTGACGCCGGTGACGCCAATGACACCAGGCCCAACATATCACTCCTTTGTCAAAGCGTAGCGATCGAAATCAAGCATTGCGTTTCGTTGTTGATAATCTCGCTCCCTGCTCTCCACCGCTCCTGATGACTCCACGTGCTCATTCTCCCATCAGTGAAACAAAACCACGTACGGACCGGTCGTGAGGGACGACTGAAGGCAGATCGTTGTCAAAATCCACACCGGTACCGCAACAGCAAGAGCAGTAGGTGTCGTCATCCTCTGGACCACATGGCGATCTGGTTGAAGACGTCCGACAACGCTGCAACTGTGGGGCTCACCTGTGAATTGTGGCCAGTTTGGCCAGACTGCCAGACTGCCAAGGGGCTTCGGTCTCGATGCCCTCTCGTTCGTGCTACTGGGCAGCCCAGAATTTGCATTCTGTTGAAGGCAGTGTTGTCGGCGCGGAGGGTTGGTGACGGCGCCGCAAGGTTGAACAAGGACCATAATGTAGCGGGAGTGATAGTGCGATACTGCAGTATCAGTGCGTAGAGGACTTGCGAGGCCCACAAGTACGTAAGCGGGGCGGCGCAGATCTACTGTGTAAAGCAAGGCTGACGAGGCCTCGCGAGGCAGCAGGGCAGCAGTCGATGGGTGTCGAGTTCAAGAGGGGTGACATGATCGGATTGTGGGGTGCCCGAATGTTCCGATACAGGCCATGTGCAAGCCTCGACCTGTCGCCCAAAGAAAGACCCGAAGATCATCGCGAGAGATGGATCTGCCCCTCGGCGGACGGGCCGGTGGCATCTGGAGAAAGAGCTTGAAGTAGTGAAAGATCGTCAGAAATCTGCTCAGTTCAATTTCGAGGTCGCCAGGTCGCGTGCTCATCTTTTCGTTCTGAGCGGCCAAGTGGCGCAGGACGGGACGAGTGAACATGGCATCGTTCGATATTGCGACTAGGAAAATCGAACCATCGGGCATCAGGTAGCCAGTGAGAATTGCTGCAATGTGCTGCTAATCGTCTTGCGCCGGCACCTGATTGGCTCAAATGTAGAAATGTGTGTCCTAAAATGGCATCAGGTGGACTTTGTGGGCAGGTGGAACCCCTTGTCGACCCTGACTTACACCACCTATTTTTGAACTGTCAGGTTGCAGTTGTCCTCCTACTCCTGCTCCTACTTGCCTTTCTTTTATAACTTGCTTGCAGCCCCTCGTCTTGACTCACTCTGTGAAACAACTTCATCTCTACCATCTTCGAAACTATTCAGTCCACCGTGCCTCTTACTGTACGCTTCTAAAGCATAGAAACACCACGCGCTTGAGTACTACCCACAACCATCACCAAACACACAAAATTGGACTCAGAGTTGTCTGCACAAAGATCCCGCGATCAATTCAAATCCAAGCTCAAACAAATCTCACTATGTCTCCCTCTTGCGTCCTATCGTCGCATCTGGCCAAACAGTTTGCGACCTCCTGGAGAGAGATTCGTGAGCCTGGTCAGATGTCCCCGACCGGCAACAACAGCTCCCACTACTTCCAACGTGCCTCCTCGCCCACAGGCTCGGACGACGGCAAGCAATCCATGGACAGTGACCGTAACAGCTCTACGAAAAATCCCTCCCTAGTACGAAGCACTTCAAACACGAGTTGGAAATGGGGCAGCCGATAAATAATTCACGACGTACAAACTTTCCAGCTTTCACAACTGCTCGGACGTAGCTTGCACCACGCACAGAGCTCGTACACACGCTCCCTCTGTCTTTCGGACATGCAGCGAATCGAACCCCACGGCTTCACATCCAAGACGTACACTTTCAATAAGAAAGTGTATTCATCACCGACCGTCAGCATCACAGTCACACTACTTCACCATCTTGGTGGACAGCCAGGCGCATCTTTAAGGGGCGGGGAATTCGCAATCCAATCAACATATTCCGCCATTTCCAGTGGGCAGAGCCCGAAACCTACGTCGGGCATCGTTCGCCGATGTCAGCTGAGAAGGTGGTATCAGTCCCAACTAAGGAAGCTCGTTTGTGTCGACCACCACAACGCCTCAAACACAAAGCATCAGGTGTGCTTCTCAAACAAGGCAGCAGCTAGATGAGGACCCGTGCTAGCGGTTATCGCGTGCTTGCGACACATTGAAATGGAACATGGGTCTCCATTATTTTTATTGGCGCTCGGAGTTTGGCACTCCCCAAGGAGTCATCACAATTGGAGGGGCTAAGGCTCGATATTCTTCCAGCAGAAGATAAGGAAGGACAGTAACGACGGACCTGAGATCATGCTAGATACCCTTTTTTAAAATTCATCACAGGTGCTCGCTCCCATTCAAAAGTCTCAAGTTCATGCTGTGTCCTTATCAATGTGCGCCAAGAACGACAGCCCACTGCAGCCACCGGAGTTGGCCGACATCTTACGATCGAACGCAGTGCTTGAGTCCTGTTCGGTAAACTAGGACACTGGACTTGCGCAGTGAGTGCATTATTGTTCACTGTTCAACGCATCCCTTCGCATATGTGACGCCTGTGTCTGAATGACATTCTGGTGGAGTGTGAGTTTGACACAGCCCATGGACTGCGCATATTCACGGCAGTATAGCTCACCCCCAACTTTGTGGGCGACTGACCCCCCCCCCCTTTACCACGCACCTCCTCAATCTTCTTGACAAACTACACAAATTTTCAAAGATTAATTGTTCCACTGCGGGGGCAAATGCGTCGCAACAACCCATTTACGCCTGTATTGAATGCAGGTGCTATCAGTTGTACAGCGATTCGAGCTGCTGAGCCCTGAGATATCCCGCTAGAGTTCAACCACACACTACCGTCAAGAGTGTCTTTACGCCTAGCCATGGGACATTAAGCGCGGATCTCATATAGAAAGCCTAGTCGTCGTAGGTTTAGATGGCTCAGAACATAACACAGTGCACGTCCGCAGCCTCTCCATTATGCTTTCCAGAGCCATTTCATCTGCCGCACCTACAATGATAGCGCCAACACTGGCCTTTGTCCCAGAATTTTTGTACCAGCTAAACATAACCATTTTTCCATCAAAGAATCCTGCCTTCCACTGGTCAATGAATGCCTCTCTGCCCTTATCAGTCGTGATGGTACACATACTGGCGTGACAGAGCCCTCGAGTAGTGAAATGGCCCCTGAACAAAGGTAGTGACATTAAGGCGGAAGTCCGCACATTCAGATCCACTATCAATAGGGCCGTGTTGGTCTCGAGTATGTCAATGCCGACTGGCCCATAATAACCATGCTCTTTGTTGAGCGATGTTGCGGTTTGGCTCATCAGATGCTGCACTTTGTTTTGAAGCGTACTCCGCTTCCCATAGTCGATGGTGCTTCCAACCCCTGCTTTTCCATCACTAGCCAGAACCTACTCCGAGACGCCCATAAAGATCACTCCTCCTGCATCAGTAACAAAGAAGCTGGCTCCAAAATTGCCAACGGGGTTCTCGACAAGGTCAGATATCAGCATGCTTCTGGCATGTAGATGGTGATTTGACTCATTGAGCTGGGGGAGGAGCTTGTGAAAAATGCCATCGTCTTGTGAAAGATTGTGCAAGAGCTTGCGCTGCTCAAGATCAGTGCGTACGATCCATGTTCCGACCCCACTGAAGGTCTGCTGTGTTTTGAACACAAAAGGGACGTGGTGTACCTTGACTGCAAAGATGATGCAGTCCTGTTGCTCACCAAACCATGTGCCTCATTGACCTTTGCAATGTTGAGAAATCGCAGGATTTGTGCCAAATTCATGAGTGATGCAACTCATCCGGTCTCTTATGCATATTTCACAGCATTTCTCTGCTGCGATAGGATGTCCGTCAACTCTCACGATCTCGGTGCGCGGCGTTGAAAGCCCGGAAGCCACGAACGTATCCTTGCTCAAATACCAATGCTTCTCCAGATTGGCCGCCAGAGGGTAATCTTCCAGCTCGAGCCCGTCATGCGCCACCTTATATGCCGCGATCATATCAAGCCTAGAGTCCGCCAAGGGAATCCCGGTAGGCCCATGGCAATGCACTAGCTGTGGCCTCTGCTCCTGGCTCAGCGCGGCCATGGTGGCCTCCGCCTCGCGCCTATCGTGGGGAATTCCGGCCTCGTCTTTGCTGCCATGAAGAAAAAAGTCCGCACTGTCGCCGGTGATGAAGGCATCACGTTGCGGGATAACGTTGAGATACTTGACCGCGAGCGCGCGGCAAAATGCGGAGTTCTTGGTGGTCAACTCCGTCAGCGGGGTCGTGACACAGCAGCCATTCTGATATAAATACTTTGTGTTCTTCCCCACGTAGGGGGCTAGATCCATTCCACAATGCACGAGCGTGTGGATGTAGGCGAGGCGCTTGTGAGCGTTGCAGGGGCTCGCAAGTTTGAAGAGGTCTGTGAGCGTCGTGTCTAGCCGCACTGGTGGCAGCTCCCTGACTTTGTGGGAGGAAAACGGTCTTATGTTGAGCAGCATGGTGCCATTGCCAACGGTAGGGTGTAAATTTGAAATAGAGAGATTTGACCGGTAGAGCCTCAGCGGAGTGTTCGTCAAATCACAGTACAGTAGAAGACTCAAATCTGTGCGTGGGAGAAAGTGAACGAAGTGAATTGTAGACATGACGGACTGTAATTATCCATACCTAATACGGCAATCCACTGTGGCGCCTTACATTGGTTCTAGTGATTGAGGGTCGCGACATGGCACTTCCTGTGTCTCTCGATCTCCTCAGAACCAGTGCCATCTCATTTGACCCCATGACAGCATGGCTGTCTTGTGAGTGAGCCACCAGAGGCAGCGACGAATTTCAACCTCGTACTCCAAGCTCAACCCCAAACAAATAACAGTCTGATATCCCGATCCAATCCAAAGCGCCGACGCCATCCGTAACACCTAGGAGGTAGTTGTCGATATTCCCATCTGATTTTTCCAAATCCCAGCCAAGTGTAGTCCGGTACTTTTCCTTGGATAACTTTTCCCTTTGCCCACCTGGGCAAGTTGGCAAATTTGCAACCGCGAGGTTCCTGTGTCTTCTTCTTTTGAGCCAAACTCTTCCACTCCGGGCCGGAAGGCCTTGTACTCCTCATAACTTCAAAAATCGATGTTCCACTCCTGCCGCGTCATCACCACGTGCCTGCGGCGAACACAAGCGATTAATGCCGTGATGATGAAGCGCTGGAGCCACTGCCTTTCCGGTAATAGCCCCTGTCCCGGAAGCCCTGGATGATGACTTTTGCTTTCTCGTAGTCGTCGGTGTTGTAAGGCTGCAGACCGTATGAGAGCATGAAATGGTGAATGTTGTCCCATCCTCCGTCTCTGATGATGCGATAGTTTGTCCTGTCGTCTTCAATCTCTTGTGCTGCCCTGTCGAGGTTGTGATGTGCGTGTGATCGCCTTTGGCTTCCGGAACTGCCGTGGCCCGAGGATCTGGAACTGTGGGAGCTGGACGACGCGGTAGAGGTGGTTGATGAGGGCATGGCGCGTGAGTGACTGGGTGTGGATGTTGAATGTTGTGTATGATGGCGATGTATTTGTGGCGGATAGCGCGGTTAAGTCAATAAACCTGTATATAGCGGTTGAAGTTGTAGACTGAAAATGGATGGGTGGATCGAGGCCTGCAGGTCGTTATAAAGACGCATCTTGACAGGCGCACAGACTGGGAGGGGTCGAGCAGTCTGAAACAGAATATGAGCGAACATTAGGTTGACTCCCGAACCATAGCTGTCGTGTGTCACTCGAGTCTGAGAACCAATTTCGAAAAGCTACCCTGGCAGCCCGGGCGGCCAGGGCGGGCCCCACACGTGCACAGAGCTTGGAACGGTCCAGCCTGAATACGAAGGTCCGTGACAGGTTGCGCCTTGGAGCAGCGCGGCTGTCAAGGCTGACAGAGGTCTCCTGGTTCTCCTTGCGCGCTGAGGCCCTTGGCTCCATTACAGCCTCAAACACGTTACACTCGGCACCGGCAGTCCTTGCCGGCGCATGTCTGACGAAACAAAACAAACGACCGCGGGAGCCTTCCCCGCGACCGGGACGTATTTCCGACGCCGTCCAAAGTCTGGCAAAAGTGGACCAGCGGCAGGCACTTTAATTCTTCGCAGTGGGAGAGTTCGAAACACGTCATGGATACGGGAAGAATCACCTCTCAATCATGCTTCGTGATGCTTTGAGACCCATTCCACTCGGATGATATGTGCTTCTTGTATCGTATGGGTCGCTTCGTGCTTCGTGCCAGTCGGAAGGCTCCAACTCCTCCGGCCCCGTCGGAAGCTCAAATTAGAAAGCAAATTGAACGGAACTTGGGAAAAGTAAATTCGTTCCCCGTGGCGGATTCTGAAGCCTCGTCAGCCGCGTCGCCTGAGCCTCAGGTGCTTTTCGACTCTTTGTGTTTGTGCAAAGCCGATGTGCGATCAGACCCCGGGATCCAATGGGCCATTGGGCCTATCGGAGATCCTCTTGCGTTGCGCTCGAAAGTTCAAGCTCTAGCTCTCCAGAGTTCAAACGTCTGATGTGTGCTCGACACTCCAATTGCTTCATTTCCGGGTGGCCAGAGGACCTACCACTGCCGTCATACTTTGTGATTGCCAATGGCTCATCAATTGCAATTCTGGCAATCCGCGCGCGAAACACGATACAGGAAAACCTGTTTAGGCCGATATGGCCGTGGCGGGACTTTATATCGTTCTGTAGAGGCCATTGCCTTGAAAAGGTTCTTGGCGCCCCATAATAGCTCCCTGCGAGGTATTGGACTAAGCGTATTCCCAGCTTTTATAGCCTATTATACCCACAAGACACAGTATTTCGGCCTTATATAAGCTATACCTATAACAAAACACTATTCTGATTAAAACGATTTTGGTAGTGACTAATCAACAGAATTGAATCGTAACGTTGTACTCAGGAACCTTACGATACCCATACTAATTTGGCCGTGGCGCGAGAATTTATTGTTGGGTAGAGGGTATCGTCTTGTCAAGGATCGGTTTAAACAGGTTTTCCTGTAGTCCTAAGTCATGGGCCAAGCATACTCCTGGCACGGTGCCCACTTCGGCTAACCATAATTTGGCAAGGGCCGCAAGGCTGTCACCGAAAGCACAAACGTTGGCACTAGTACGGCCCCTAATCATTGCTAACCGCTTACCCACCCTCGGCGCGGCCAAAGCAAAAATAAAATTACTCTTCACACCGGTAGATTTGTAGATTCTGTAATTTGGGACTGCCACTCCTGAGAGGGATACTGCCATCCAGGCATTGCTGCTGCAATCTTTCCGTAGTAGACTACGTAGTGTCTTGGTAGGTGTTCAATTTGTGGCTTGTGCCTTTTCCCTAGTGATATATATATGACAACGAGAGTTGGAATTCTTCACAAAGTATGTTGCATAGTCATTTCAGGTCTTCAGTATCTAGGTACCTAGAGAATAATGTCTCACCAAATAAAAATACTTCGAGCAAGACCTTCCCAGAAAAGAAATGGTTGCCTGAATTTTCATCCCACGCCTAGGGATGGTATAATCTGATGATCCTAACATTTGGCCGTTCGATCAGTGTACTGAAAGTAGTCCATTAGCGTTCCGGAGGCAGGCTTGTCATTGGTCATTTACCCTAGATATACCATACTCGATCTGGAAATGACAGCTTCGGACGAAGAAACCTCCCGGACTGGAAAGATTCCTAGTGCGCCGTCCGGGTTCGGCCATGGACCCGTGTGCCTAGGTACGCCTTGTGGATAAATTAGGCATGAGACATCACTACTTGGAAGCGAAGCCAACGTCATAAATGCCAGATGCCAGGACCAACTTTTGGAGACACATCCTGCCCAAAAAACAAACCCAAACATTTGTCAAACGGAATGCTCTGCGAGTCTAGATCCTCAGCTGTATGAGTCCAAGGTGCAGTATGATACGGCTCAATTGCGCTGTTGTGCATCCTAGTGAGGCCCTTCGCAAGCTGAAGAGTTCGAGAGTGACCCGCTCAATTGTACACTGTCTATCCGCCAAGTCTTTCCACCTGTAATGTGAGATCAGGGAAGGCCATTCATTTTGGTAATGGCATGGCTCTGCAGGACGAGTAATTTCAAAGTAAAAGCAGTTTATTCTCACATGCAACTTGCAGGTCACCTCCCTACCGGACTATCGAAGTATTTAGATCAACTGTTTAGCTTTGCATCCATGCCTCTGTCTATTTTCTGCCTGACTGTATAGCTTACATACTCGCTCGTCGCGAGGCATGTTTGGCGGGTGCGGGAGTGACTCTCAAGCTTACTGTGCCATTCAGAAACAGAGCCCTTAGGAAATCCAACCTTTCCAGCTTGCAAAGGGCAGATGACGGAGTGGAAGTGCCGAATGTGGTGGCCAGGCTTGTGCTATTGATTTAGTACCAAAAATAATGCAGGAAAGGACTGACTGTTGACCAGACCAAGAGAACAGAATGGAAGAGAAATCCTCCGAATGTTCATCATCAAACCCATCAATATTGTTTGGTATCGGCTGGCATTCTGAGATTGGATAGTCATTGGTGATTTGATCACAGGGTATTGGTTTGGAATATAGCAGGACTCTCACTTTGGAGATTAGAAAGGCCCATTAGGATGTACACGGTCTATTCACAACGAGGTCGTCATTTTGCAGAAGTTTTCTCAGCATCTAAGGTATGAAAACTGGCCTGAAGGGCGCCATGGAGCTCATTCAATCCGTGGTGTACACGCGAATAATTGTTATTCATGAAAGTTGAATTGTGAAGTGCATTCGGCCTGATGGTTCAAGGTCTTCTGGCTTATGTGATGGTAAGCATCTGGGCAAAAATGCAAGACATCGAAAGAGCCGGAACTATTCTAAGGATTTGAACTATAACAAAAATTTGGCTATTCAGAACAAGTTGCCTTGTCTACATGCGCTAGATCCTAATCAACATTGCGATGTGCATACAAAGACACCGCACACCTTTTCCCTTATGACTACTTAGTAGGCAGCACTGCCTGATTAGTAGCCATCTCTATACCTCTCGATTCAACTACATTGTACTTTCCTTCAAGACTTTTTGTTTTGAAGGTTTCGCAGAAATTTGCCCTGTGCATATGGACAAAATTGTACGTTCTAACACTTGACTGCTCAAGCCTACAGCTGGTCGCATGAGCATGTCTGCATCTATTTATATTCAGCAGAATGGGGCCAGTAACAGTCTTACTTGTGAATCATAGCTATTGAGATTTCAAAACTGACCTTTGTGGAAAATCCTAACAACCCACGAGATGCTGTACTTTTTCGTGTCTGCTATGGAGGGGGGGGGGTCCTTCATCTCAGGAGGTGGCTGATCCAGTGCCCAGGTGGCTTGGAAAAGCCTAGTGTGGCTGTGCTTTAAGCAAGATTTCAACTTGTAGGTACTAGTATGGTTTGCTGCAGTTGTACTTTACCCATTCTATTCTAAATATATGTACTCTGAAGGTATTAGGGCATGACGTCTTACTTAGACACCTGGCTAGGTCTCTTCGCCTTCGGTGTGGCTTACACCGGGACATCGGCAATGCTTGGGGGATTTCAACTGAAGCTCCAGCGTTTAGCGGCCAGCTTATTAGCTTGAGCCGCTGAGCCATCTGTTCTAATGTCGTGTAAGACAAAGACTGAATCCATTGCGACCACAAATTCCACAGGCAAATGTCTAAGCTAAAGTCCAGTATGACAATAGTCGTTATTCCAAGAATACTTATCCTCAAGGTGGTTATGCCAGAGGTGGTTCCGGCGACGCTGTCCGGTTTCTGAATCCGTCGTCCTGCCATTCCAAAGTACATGATCCTAAGATAGACAGGCAGACGGATTTAGGGCTGTATCTGTTTACGAAATCCGTCTGCCTGATGAACTATTAATTAGATTGGCTTCGACTAGAGACTACAAAAACCAGTAGACCAGACCATACTAGTATGTGCACGCCTTCGTACTCAAAGGAAGTCCTTGATGAGGGGCTGCCAACGCTAAGGTATAGCTACACAATGATGGAGAAACTTGATAAGAATCCAGATGTCGGATCGCGAAGATTGCGGTGAACAGCGATGGGGACTAACAGACGAGGTCAGGGGTAGGTACAGGAATCCCAGTAGCATCCAAGCGCACTAGTGTGGGAGTGTGACGTTGATTTTCGAGGATTGCCACAGCACTAGCACCTTCCTCCTCACCTTGAGACTCTGTTTGGTGGACGAGAAGGAGGCGTATTCGGTTCCAGCCAAATACAGCCTGAGCATTTGCCTCTTTACGTGTCCCTTCTGAGTCTCTCAACAAGTCATCCTCATCCACAGACATCCAACCCCTCCACAGTGCAGCATGACTTTACCAGCTGTTCCACGGCCGGGCAATTGAAACCAACAAGCAGGCGACCCCCGACCCCGTCAGACACAGTTAAAACAGAGCGAGGCCATGTTCGGATGCTGAAGCGTGTGTCGGAGTCAGTGACAGCACGGCACATCACAGTACAGCACAGCACGTCTTCACCTCGGTGCAGCTGGCTCGATCTAAGAGGCAGATGTCTTAGAAGATTGTCCAATCTGCTTGCTCCACCAATATCTTCACCTCACCTCGGCCCCTGGAAACCTTGGAACCTGGCCTTGTCCAACCTCCCTCTTAGCTCTCAGCCAACCTCAGATTGCTGTGCCTGAGAAGCTTGGACTGCATTTAGAATTATAGACACAGATCACTTTGTGTTTCGTGCATCGTGCATCGTGCTTCGTACTTCGTGCATCGTGCATCAGTGGTGCAAGGTAAGCATGCCTGCTGCAGCTGATTCCCATCCCTCCTCTCTTCCAAGATTGCCTGTGCTGGCCAGTGCCTGCTTACAATGACGTTCCTTCTCTGACAACAACCACACTGGCAGACTGTCACCACCAACAGCAAATAGCCCTGATCCAAACAGTTCCTTGTCTGACTTGCTTGTCACTTCGCATCCTCAAAGTTGCGCCACCCCATCAGCGAGACATTCGACACATACGAAAGAAGAATCTACTCGCGAAACACCTAACGATCAACGCAAACCTTCCGTCCATCCATCGCAACGTTCTGAGCGAGTACACTCGATTCACCGGCCGCACCGTCAACTGATTCAACTATCGACACCTCAGAGCAGCAACCTTCCCAGGCGCTTGCTTGCTCGTCTATACCACAATTCGATTTACTCCAACTATGGTCTCGATCATACCTCAGCGACTGAAACAAGCAACAAAACTGAATAGTACTTCTACCACGAATAGCCGATCAGCCAGTCCAATGAGAAGCAAAGGAGATTCTGCGAGTCCGGAGGGGCGTAGGGAGACGGGGTTGATGCTGGGCATTGTCATATTGAAAGTATGATCTAGTCGCACCGAGAATATTTTGCGAAATGCGTTTGAAGTAATGTGTCGCTGACGTTACTCTACCAGGCGCGAAACTTGGCCGCTGCAGACCGAAGCGGCACATCTGACCCTGTATGTGTTGCCGCTATCCAGGATCTGAATCAAGGCTGATCATGAGCATAGTACCTTGTTTTGACACTTGGAGAAGGGAAACACCAGACGCACTCTGTAGCCAAGACTTTGAACCCCGAATGGAACGAGCAGTGCGACTTTCCTGTCAACGATTACCGGCATCTTCTACTCGAAGTCATTTGCTGGGACAAGGACAGATTCGGCAAAGACTACCTTGGCGAGTTCGACGTTGCCCTAGAGGAACTCTTTCTCGACGGTCACTTCGAACAGCGGCCCAAATGGTTTCCGCTCAAGAGCAAGAAATCAGGAAAGAAGGGTGCTAAGGTGTCTGGAGAAGTCTTGCTGCAATTCACGCTCTATGATACAGCCTACCCGGATGCGTCCGACGCTGAGATTGGCGCTAAGCTCTCCGCCATCATCAAGTCAGTCCCTGAGGCCGAGGCGGCATCCAGAAACCCAACACCGAGCATGACGCCCATTCTGGCCCCTACGAAGCCTAGCAATGACCCTTCGCCCCCGCTGAGTAGGCGAAGCACGGACGACTCGATCGACACGGACGACGATGACTACGATATCTACGATGATGACACGCCCGAGGACGAGGACCTGAGCAAGCCAGAAAACGTTGAGAAGCGGAAGAGACGGCTCAGAATCAAGGGCCTGAAACGCAAGAAGAGAGACAACCCATACGAGTTCGTCAACGGAACCGCCAACTCTAGTGTCGTAGGTATAATCTTTCTCGAGATTGTCAAAATTACCGATCTGCCTCGCGAGTCCAACTTTACGAGGACTGGCTTCGACATGGATCCGTTCGTTGTAGCTTCCTTGGGCAGGAAGACGTATCGGACCAAGGTTGTGCGGCACAATCTAAACCCCGTCTTCAACGAGAAGATGATCTTCAACGTGCTGGCAAACGAGCAAACCTTCTCGTTTGCCTTTACCGTCATTGATCGGGATCGCTACACGGGCAATGACTTCATCGCTACGACCTCGCTACCTTTGCAGGGGCTCATTGAGAATGCGCCACAGGCGGACTCGGAGACTGGCCTCTATGCGATTCCAGACCCACAGGAATTTGTTTCTGATAGCGCCTCGCAGAAGTCTCGTTTTAAGAGACTAGCGCTGTCGCGATCAAGCTCCCAGCAGAGCCTCTCCAAAACGACCCGGCCAGCACTTAGCAAGAGTCCTTCCGTGGTGTCTCAGACGGACGCTTCGGCGGAGACCATACCAACATCTGCTCCTCAAGCTGGGCTTCTGGCTCCGAACGACAACGTTGCTGCGGCGGGCTCAGAACTCCCATCCGAGCAGGTGGATCCAGGCTTTGTTCAGCTTCAGGTGCCTCTCCAGATGAAGCACCAGGAGAAATGGGAGGCGAAGCACAACCCAGAGCTTTTCATTCGTGCCAAGTACATGCCATACCCCGCTCTACGGCAGCAATTCTGGAGAGCGATGCTGAGGCAGTACGATATCGACGAGAGCGGACGCATCAGCAAAGTTGAGTTGACCACCATGCTTGACACACTGGGCTCCACGTTGAGGGACTCCACTATTGATAGTTTCTTCCAACGCTTCCCACACAATGCCAACAACGACGACGTTGGAGATCTCACCATGGACGAAGCTGTGATCTGTCTCGAGGATCAGCTGCAGAAAAAGTCCAAGCCTTCGACTGTTGATCGCTTGAAAGACAAGCTGACTGATTTCGGGAAAGGTGGGTCTCTTTCTGTGCCTGGCAAGAAAACACCCGCCAGAGATGTTGCCCCTGGCCCTGAAACGGCGCCAGAGCAGCAGGTCAACGACTCTACCATAATTGTTCCTGTGAACGCGGGCGAAGAAGGAGACAACCTGGACAAGGACGATCTCAATGACCGAGGAGAAGAGCACGTTGTGGAAATACGAGAGTGTCCTATCTGCCACCAACCGCGGCTGAACAAGCGCACGGATACCGACATCATCACTCATATCGCCACCTGTGCTAGTCAAGACTGGCGTCAAGTCAACAACCTCATGATGGCTGGATTTGTGACCGCGAGCCAAGCCCAACGCAAATGGTATTCGAAGGTCATCACGAAGATCTCCTACGGTGGATATAAGCTGGGCGCCAACTCTGCCAATATTTTGGTCCAAGACCGCATAACAGGACAAATCAACGAGGAGAAGATGAGCGTATACGTGAGGCTGGGTATTAGACTGCTTTACAAGGGTTTGAAATCGAACAACATGGAGACCAAGAGAAGTGAGTCTTCCTCATTCAAGTCCGCTGGATGATACTCGCTAACAAGCCACAGTCCGAAAACTCCTCAAGAGCATGAGTGTCAAACAGGGCAAGAAGTACGATGACCCGGCTTCCAAGGCAGAGATCCAAGGTTTCATTGATTTCCACAAGCTTGACATGAGCGAAGTCTTGCTTTCGGTGGACCAGTACAAAAACTTCAACGAGTTCTTCTACCGAGCTCTGAAGCCTGACGCCCGTCCTTGCTCCGCCCCAGACAACCCGCACATCGTTGTCTCCCCTGCGGATTGCCGATCTGTAGTCTTCAACAGCGTGGACAACGCCACTAATGTCTGGATCAAAGGGCGCGAGTTCTCCATCAAGCGTCTCCTCGGTGACGCCTACCCTGAAGATGCGGCGCGATACGAGCACAGTGGCGCTCTCGGTATCTTCCGTCTTGCGCCACAGGACTACCACCGCTTCCACATCCCCGTGGACGGTATCATGGGGCAACCCAAATTGATTGCTGGGGAGTACTACACGGTCAATCCCATGGCCATCCGGTCCGCTCTCGATGTGTATGGCGAGAACGTACGTGTCATTGTGCCCATCGATAGCCCCACTCATGGCCGTGTCATCGTCATTTGTGTAGGTGCTATGATGGTGGGTAGCACTGTGATCACTCGGAAGGAGGGTGAGCAAGTCCACAGGGCTGAGGAGCTCGGATACTTCAAATTCGGTGGCAGCACAATTGTGACGCTGTTCGAAGAGGGCAAGATGGTATTTGATGACGATCTCGTAGAGAATTCGAATGGTGCGCTGGAGACTCTGGTGAGTAGTTAATATCCCGCGACTAGGTTTCCGGACGGCCCTGGTGCTGACTAACGTTTTCAGGTTCGTGCCGGCATGTCCATCGGACACTCGCCAAGCCACCCAAAGCATGCACCCGATCAGCGCAAAGACAGCAAGGATGTCACGGAGCAAGACAAGCAAGACGCCAGAAGGCGCATACAGGGCAGCAATTTCGAAGAGGTCGGGGATGACAGTGATGACTCGCCGCCACCCACACAGACTGCTGCTAGTATTGGCTCAGCCTAGCAGGCATACTATACTTTTGTCTGATGTGTACAGTGGCGAGAGCAACACAGTGATTCTTTGTGCTGTTGCTGAGCAAACCACAAAAGTTTCATGTTTGCATGCTTGCAAAGCGGCATAATGGAGAAACATACTGTAGATGCATACATGCATACTTGAGCACTGCAGCCGGACGGCTGGCTTTTGATTCTGTTCGACTGCACACTTCCTTACATGCAATGCATATGGCACGTTACGGTGCCTTGCCTGCACTCAATACACATCATCACACCTTTCGCGCAGTGTCTACTTTGCTTCGTGAGACTGTTCTGTTCTAGAATATATCAAGAGCGAATTTGGCGCGGATATATGAACGGGTCTTCCCTGGTGGAAAGACTGCCTAGACCTCATCTTGCTCTGTACCCGAGGCTGATTTTCTCATAACCTTTTTCGCGCACTACACTCACTGAGTCAGCGGGGTTGCCATTCCCCGTGAATTCGTGGAGGGAAAGCGAAACGATGTCGCTCTCGATGGCAGCAGTAACATGGGTGGAAGAGGATCCAGAGCATGGAGGCTTCATGGATAATGAGAGGATCCTATCGTGTATGACGAAGTCTCCCACCGCAAGACGGAGTGGAGCCGAGTACTTCGGCGTTGACTCGAGGCTGCCAGAGAAGGGCGAGCACAACAGGAGGGAGCGCTGCAGCCGCAAGGACGCCACCACACAAACGCAGGATTCCGCACTGGGAACATCGCGGACGAAGAGCGTTTGCAGAGAGAGGCTAGCATACTGAGACCCACCTTGATGACGAGTTGGCCTCGTCCAATCGATGCTGAGCTCATTGCCACTGACACAGTCCTAGACTCGACAGCCTGTTTAGTGAAGCGTATGGAAGGATCGCATATTTACATGCCCAACTGTCTAGATAATGGCACAAAATCCATGATCAGTCCGCGATTCCTCTCATTGATCTTAGGCTTTGATCAGTAGCGCCCGAGCGGAGCAACCTTGCAGTGGGTGTGGTGCCTAGGTGCTGTTTCAAGGCCATTTGTTTGTGATAGTGCGATCTTGAACCCCGGTAGCTTGATTCACATTCGAACAAATGACGAGCAGTGATTGATTCTTCCTGCGACTCGTTTGCACTATCATTTCTTCGACCAGCAGTTGGTGTCTGTACGTCACTGAATGCCATCTTGATAAACAGCCCTGGCGGTATGGCGAAGCTCTGAGCTTCCAGTTGAGGAGCGCGGAGACTATGTCTTGGAGACCTTCTGGTGTCCTTAAGGACTAGGAAGCTGGGAGTATCTACGATGAACGGTTTGCATGACTTCACTTTGCACGGTTCTAGGGTTTATCTCCAAGGTTGGTGTCCTGTTTTCTGGACTGTTGCTATGATTGAGTGGACGAGTTTCCGGCACTGGTCGAGGTAGCACCTGGAAGAAGCATCTATAATTCATGGATGTATTTGAGACATATTCACGGCCGAAACTTAAGTTGTCTCGTACGGTGGAACAGGGGTGAATCGGCCGTATCGCATGATTTACAGCTCAAACAAGGCCATGTCGTTACCCAGTTGTGTTTAAGCCACCAGGAGTAAATGAATGAATTTGAGTGGTCTTCTTGCAAGATTTTCGATCAATGCTTCATTAGTATTCCGTATCTTGGGCGCCTAGCATCAATCGGCTCTGTATCTAGAGGACATGCTGTCAGGACAACAACCACTTGTCAGATCCTCTTTGAATGGCGAGACGCAGCTGGGCACTGTGGTAGAGTGTCCGCCGACCCTTTTTGCCGACCAACGATTGGAATTAATCAACCAGTAGCTTTCCTCCTGTCGCTAGATCATACTGTGAAAGACTGTCCGCGATCGCAGCCTACAGCATTTTCAAATCTGGGATGGATTCCTGAAAGCAAAATCCCTCACAAGGCTAAAAGTCGACACCGTAAGCTGATGCGAGGAGGCCATGTCTACTTTCTCGCTTCGAAAATCTTTTCAAACCAACAAAGCACTCCTCTCAATGTCTCCATTCAAGTTTATGTGCTGTTGCAAGTCATCATGTCAGCCTCGTCTAAGCCGCAGCCCTGCTTACGTCAGAAAGTAACAGCTTCACTTCACCCAAGCAAAACAAACAATTACGAAACAAATCAGTGTCAAAGACCCAATTTCAGAACAAAAAGGCTTCGTTTATTTTTGAAAATGCTTTCCTGCTCAGACTTTGTGCGAAGCTTCCAGTATTGTGAAACTCAAGATTTGTTGAACATTCTCAGCCTCGCTTACGTAATAATGACACTACAACGCGCTTTACGTATATGGTTGGAGCGTGTGAATGGATGATGAGCGCTGATTGAAGACATATTAAATGTGTCTGGTCGGGATGGAGATCTGTTGGCAGAGTTCGCCTTCATGATTCCTTCGGAGCTGCGAGGCGACACGTCGGTACGACCATGGGTTGTACCAGCATGTCTAGCCGCACAACAAAACGGACCGTGGCCTTGGTGTCAGAGATAAGTATCTCGGTTGCTGTGATCACGGGTCTAGCACTATCCACCTCGACGGGATTTCCAATCTCGAATAGTCATCAGTGCTCAGTAGAATTGAAAGATGCAGGTTGACCCAATTACAAAGAAATATGGCCGGTCGCAGTCGTCTCGACACGCGCAGGTCCAGACAAGGCTTGCTTCAATGCTATAGGCCAACGCTATCTAAGAATAGCGCGGATGGCAATGGTTGCAAGTGGGCCGGACAGGGCGCTCAGAGACACCTGAGGCAAGGCAAGGCTATCTATCCTGTTACTGCCCTAAGTCGCGGAAGAAACTGCTTCACTCACCATTTTGTGAGCATCGCTCATCAAATAACCACCTCTAGGATAATCAATTTTCGAGCAATCGCCTTCAGGATCATCGATTTTGGGATAGAACACCCTTGGGGCAATCACCTTTGGAATACTTCATCTCTAGGATGAAGTCCTCCTCTACTCTAAAGTTCTATGTGCTCTCGCTAATACTTTCAGCAGGGACTTCCGTAAATAGCAGGACCCCTCTGCTCACTACGGGCTGTAGACGTCTCGCGATTTGTGGCGACAAGGCAGGGCCAGCAGCCCCTCACAAGATTCTTATGCATTACGACTATCCAGCAGGAAGGCGACGAAGTCTGACTGAATGAATTCTGTGATTGGCAATGCCTCTAGATCTATCTATTCCAGGCTCTTGCTACAAGTTGTGGACATTGTGGTGTACTGCCTCAGCAGCTTGAACCCCATCATCGAGAAGACCAAGAATCGCGAGTGCGAGAGCAAGTGGGAGAAGCCGAGCATAAAAACGTGAGTGGACTTGGGTAGAGGAATGAAGACGGGATCTCCAGTACCTCATCTGGCGAATGGCTGTCACGCAGGGCAGGGCTGGAGGCGCACGGGGCGCCTAAATCGACTAACTGCACTGGGCCCCTGAAAATGAGCGACTCGACAACTCTGCAACAATTGACCAATAGTATCAACCTGGAATCCACGGCAATGTTTTTGAATGGTTTCTAGAGCAGCCAGTGACGTTGGAAGAGTTACAGAGCTTAGTTGTTAGATTCTGGCAACTTTAGGGATAATTGAATTTCAGACACTAAATGTCACAGGGTCTCATATTCGCCTTTTTTGGCCCGCCGCTGACCGCCACCTAGGTACGTCACCCCCGTCCCCAGTTGCCCCGCCATCAAGGCAGGCGTATTCGACCCCTCCCTCCAACAGCTGCTGGAATAGGGGCCGCAAGGACAGCTTCCAAACTACCTCACCGAACAATCTATTGTCTTCTTCTCTGTACCTTAACTTTCTCTATGGTCCCTTCTCTTTCAGCTCGACTTCCATTGAAACCATGTCCATCACCATTGACAAGATCCTGGCCGCTGCCCCCATCACCACTCGGGGGCAGCCCACGCCGCTGTCTGTCGACGCCAGAGGCGAGCGCATAACTTACGCCGTGAGATTCAACGATGCCCACACTCAAGTCTCCCTGAACACCTAAGCTAATGCCCTCTCCGCATAGTCCGGTAAATCAATCTTCCTCCGCTCCATCGACAACCCCTCGCTCAGCAAGCAATACACCGGCCACACCACCACCACGACCGTCGCGCGTTTCTCGCCCTCGGGCTTCTACGTCGCCTCGGGCGACGCCGCCGGCACAGTGCGCGTGTGGGACGCGCTCGAGGCCGTCAACACCAAGGGCGAATACCACATCATCAGCGGGCGCATCAACGACCTCGCCTGGGACGGCGACTCGGCGCGCCTCATCGCGGTCGGCGACGGCCGCGAGCGTTTCGGCGCCTGCATCACGGCCGACTCGGGCAACAGCGTCGGCGAGGTGAGCGGTCACAGCAAGCAGGTCAACGCTGTGGCTCTGCGCCAGCAGCGGCCGTTGCGCGCCGCCACCGTCAGCGACGATGCGAGCATGTGCTTCCTGCACGGAGCGCCGTTCAAGTTCGCGGGCAAGGCGAATGATGTGCACAAGGGCTTTGTGTACGGCACGGCGTTCGCGCCGGACGGTGGGCTACTGGTAACGGTGGGCGCAGACCGCAAGATTCAGTTGTATGATGGCAAGACGGGCGAGGCGACAAAGAGCATTGGCGAGGGCGTACATGCCGGCAGCATCTTCGCCGTGAGCTGGGCCAAGGACTCGAAGCGGTTTGTTACGGCTAGCGCGGATCAGACAGTGCGGGTTTGGGATGTGCAGTCGGGCGAGAACACACAGACGTGGAAGCTGGGCGAGGAGGGCGTGGTCAGCGTTGGCCAACAGCAGGTCGGCGTGGTGTGGGCGCGCGACAACCTGATCATCAGTCTAGGCTTGGATGGCAATCTACACTACTTGGAGGAGGTCAGCGCCGTACCTATCAAGACTGTTCAGGGCCACAACAAGAGCATCACCGCGCTAGCAGTTGGCTCGGATGGCACTGGCAAGGACGTCTACACGGGCAGCTTTGACGGGCGCGTCTGCCATTGGGATACAGAGACAGGCGTCGGCTCCGTGGTCGACGGCCAAACACACACCAACCAAGTCACACAGTTCGCCACCATCTCCGGCCACGCACACAGCGTTGGCTGGGACGATACCCTCCGCACCGTCGACGAGACCGCAAAGACCTTCATCGGCTCCTCCACATCCCTTCCCGCACAACCAAAGGGCGTCGGCGCCTCCGAAGGCCGCATCGTCGTCGCCACAGCCTCGGGCATCGCCGTCTACTCCAAAGACCAACAACTTGTCGGTGAGCTCAGCACCTCCTACACGCCCACCTCCCTGGCAGCCACGGGCGCGACCGTCGCCGTCGGCGACGGAAATAACGTGCGCATCTACGCCCTCTCAGCCGACCACGCCCTCTCCGAAACGACCGTCATCCAAAAATCTTCCGCCATAATCTCTTCCCTCGCCTTCTCGTCAGACGGCGCGTACCTCGCCGCCGGCAACTCACAAGGCAAGATCTTCGCTTCCAAGACATCCGACTGGAGCGTCGCCACGGACCGCTGGTCGGCACACACGGCGCGCGTCATGAGCCTCGCGTGGAACGCGGCGGGCACACACGTGGTGAGTGGCGCGCTTGACACACACGTTTACGTGTGGAGCCTCGCGAAGCCCGCGAGCAGGGTGAAGGCGCTGAATGCGCACAAGGACGGCGTGAACGGCGTCGCGTGGGTCGATGGGTCGAGCAAGGTCGTGAGCACGGGTGGCGATGCGGCGGTCAAGGTTTGGAATGTAGAGGGGTTGCAGTGATCGCGACATTATTAGCAAGCAAGCAAGCAAGCATGGAATTCTTGACTTGACACAATTATCTCCAAATGTTTCAGACACTAACGTGTTATGTTCATGCAATTGCGACCGGTCGGGCACCCTTTTGAATTAGCCAGAGCCCTACGAGCAGTGTTGTTGTTAGCTGTGCAATCTTGGAATGCGGCACGGCGCGAGGTTTCCTGTAATCTCGGATCGCCAATTCGACGAGACATTCGCGAATGGCGACCGAGACCTCAATGTCCGGGCCGAGAAGCTGAGCGTAGCACTTTCAAGTCCTTCACGGAAGCATTTTTGATTGCAAGTCAAACAATAACCGGCTTTGAACCTATATAATTTCTTTGATTGTCCATCAACTCCGTTCGAGTCGCAGGAGCTCCAATGCTATATGTAGATGTACTGCAGCGGGCAACAACACTTTCCCAGCTGAGAGAAAACCATCCATCTTCGCGCCTTTTCAACGCCCACGCCGTAGCTGAATTTCTTGCAAATGAAGCAAAGGCTGAGCTTTTCTGGTCCATGTACCTTTATGTACCGTGATGACATCCATAGTCCTTGTAACGCATGACTGCAAACAACACAAAAGGCGATAGCTGCACATTGCAGATTCGCGGAGAGTCCAATTCATCCCAAGCCCCAAACTCATGCATTGACCCCGCCGCCTAAAAGATTACAAGCCGAAACGCTTGAAGATATACAGACCGCCCTGAGCCCTACAGACCATATATGGCATATGACTCCGATATTAGGCACTTCGCTCGAGTAGCGATTGAACGAGGCAATGCCCACCATTAGCACGAGAGATGAGATCTGTGTCGTAAAGTGGTGAAAAAGGAAGGTCGTGACAAAATGTCGTAAAACGTTGTAGCAACATCGCTGATGATGCCGAATATACTGCTGCACGTCCTGTGATTCCGCCATGCAGTATGTAATGAATCCTTTGTATTCCCTCTCGTGAACGCGTGGGTATCCAGCCAGAACGCCCATCAAATTCAATCGAGAAGTCCAACCGCCCCTGTCCAGATTTTGCTGCCTCACGGAGGCCCTATCCAGATAGGTCGATCAAAATGGTTCCACTTGAGGTGGATATCGGAAGCGAAGTATTTCCAGATGGTGAAACATGTCAAACATCAGCCATCTCCGTATCAATCTCGCCGTCATCTTGAGGACCCCAGTTGCCCTCGAAGACAGTGGCGCCAGCTCGCCGATGAGTTGTAACCCATTGAACCGATTCGAATTCGAGCAATTGTTGAACAGTGGGACGGGTGGCCGGATTTGGAGAGAGCATCCACTGCACGATTTGGTCCAGCGAGTGCGTGTTCTCAGCCTTGACCATGAAGTCTGGCGGATGTCGGAGGCTGTTGCGCTCTGTAGTGCCAAATAGGTTGCTCGGGTCATGCGTAGGAGAGCTCATAAAGTCGAAGGGAAATTCGTGTGCCTTGTCTGCGTTGGACTGGACGTGAGATTCATAGGGAGAGATCCCAGTCGTCATGTCCGATTCTCCTGAAATGGGCATTCCGGTGGCATCTCGTGGCAGAGCGTCGGATTCCCTGCCTGTCAATGGCCCAATGGGAACGGCGGCGAAGTTTCCCTGGCGTAGCGCAAGCCAATGAGGCCCGTTGTCAGGCAGCCACACGTTGCTGGCGATCTCGAACATGATCAATCCAACGGAGAAGATGTCCGCAGGTTTGTCGTATTTGCCGTTCAAGATTTCCGGAGCAATGTACCGCCGATCTCCCTCGCCTTCAATGCCTCGGGCAGCAGGCCACTGCGTTGCCAATCCGAAGTCTCCAATCTTGAGTTGACCTTCGTAATTGACGAGAATATTTGCAGGCTTTAAGTCGAGATGAATGATGCCAGCTTCGTGGATGCTTTGCAGACCCTGTGTAGTGTGTCAGCTCCGTGATTAGAGGTCAGCATAGGAGAAACTTACCATGCTAGCTTCGATCAATATTTTCCATATCCTGAACTCATCCAAGCGACCGGCTGAGCCAACATTGCCCAGGAAGCTGGACAGACTACCTTCTTCACAGTACTCGGTCTGAATGTAGAGATGAAATTGTTTCTCCCAGCTGTCGACGTATTGTAGCACGTGAGGGCGTCCACGGAGCATCTTCAAGATATGAACTTCTCGCAGCTTGGCCTCGCGGTCCTTGGCGCTGAAGAACTGAAAACGTATTTTTTTGACAGCAAATACCCGTGCTTCGGATGGTGTTGGAGGAGTGCCTGGGGTACCATTTTGACTGATGGAAGTTGCCTCAGAAGTTTGAGTCACCTTGAAGACCTGGGAGAACTCGCCCTTTCCAACAAGCTCAACATGTTCGAAACGCGAATTCAGAACCATGTCAACGTCGCCAAGCCCTCTACCATTGACAGGTGTGATGCTCATGCGCCGGTCAGCAAAGCCGCCAAACTGTTCCATCCTGGATGTTGGTGTCGCTGGAGGAAAAGTTCCGCCAAAGGCCGCTGCCCCGTTGGGCGTCTGGTGGCCGGAGATAGATAGGGAACTGGGGTCAGGCGGCATAAAGCCGGCGCTCTCGCACGGTGTTTTGGGAGAGTTGGTCGCGACAAATTTGTCCAGAGACGCCAAGGGGCTTGCTGTAATCACGAGTCCTTGTTTAGCCAACTGAACTTTCTTCGGGTTCGACAAGATTGGGGCGACAGAGTGAAGCTTGAGTGGCTCGGGTGTCGTGGCATAGAGGCCACGACTGGCTCGAGCTCGCCCGAAAGAAAGGGGATTAGATATGGGCGAAGACAACCCGACTTCGAGCGCACGGCGGGTCTGGTCTGGCTCGAAGGGCTTCTGCTTTGAATTGTTTGAGCCGGTTGAACTACAGAAAGATACCGACTTACACATTGGATCAGGCATACGATGCACATCGCGGAAATTTAGTGACGAGATTGATGCAGGCGTAGTCGTCTTGACAAATGGTGAATCGCCAACAGTCTTGGAATTACCGACGCTTCTGAAGAAGACGGACCTTGTTGGTGTAGGAGGAAATTCGTCGTTGTCGTCCAGGTTCTGTGTGTCGATGTCTGAAAACATGCTCATCTTGCGACCATGGTTGGGCTGAGAAGGCTGGAATGACTTAAACAAGCTGGAAGCCTTTTCAGGACCTCCGAATGAGAAGCTCTCCTTGCGCTCGAGTGCAAAGGGACTTGAGGGCGATCCGAAAGAGTGTCGCTGTCGGCTTTTACCGCCACCAGAAGATGGTGGATATGTATTGGAGGGGTAAATCGGCTTCTTGCATGGGGTGTCAGGCATCTTCGACTCGCGAAAAGTGGCTTGTTCCAGCTCGGGGTTGCGGTTGACTTTTGAGATCAGGCCAGTCGACTTGAAAGCATCCTGAAATGGCTTCGCATTCTTGTAGGCGGGTGTCGCAGCGCCCCTATTGTTCTCAAAGAGAGGCCGTGCACCAACGGGCATGGACCTTGCGAATGGGTGAGCTCTGGGTTTCTCGAACAGCACAGGAATGTGTGACGGAGACTCGTCGGCAAGACTTGAAGTTGAAGATGAGGTCGTGACGGATCGCGATAAGGGGTGAGGCTGGGCTTGGAGGTGAGGTCGGTCGAACAAATGCAGCGAAGGGTTGGGCAGTGGCGCCTGAGACGAAAACGGGCTGTCGCGAGGTAGTGTTGGCTGCACAAATTGATCCAACGAAACTCGTGGTCTACCTGTGATCCTTGCCATAGGTGACGGTACCTCGGAGCCCATCTGTGCCAGCTGCCTCTCTCCTTGACGGCGTCCCCACGAAGATTTATCGCCCTGGCGTTGCTGCAGTGTAGATCTGCGCAACGAATCGGACCGTCGAGGCATGACGGTAGGCGTTGGCGAAGCCGGCTCGTCTCGAGAAAACGGAGAGTCAGAGTCAAGGTCGTATTCCTTGTTTGGATCCTCGTGAATGTCGAAATTCTGAGGTGTTGGGGAGGTCGCGTCGAAGACGTCGTCGGGCTCGCTCATCAGGGCGCCCGAAAAGCCATGCAAACTCCGCCGCTTTGCGACAGGGCTATTCACACTCGCCTGCTCAGAGTTCATAAAGACGTCGCTGCGCTTCAATGGGCTGATGGAGGTTGAAGGGATCGTGTCGGCCTTGAAGTCGAAAAAGCGAGGAAAGGTGTTTGCAGATGCACCGGACACATCCAGGTGCATAGAGTGACGCGCGGACTGCTTCTCAGCCGGTTTGCGCGACGTTGGGCTGGGCGGCAAAGTGACCTTATCGATTGTATGATTCTCCTGGTCAAGCAAAGCGTTTGCAGCTTGCGGTGACGGTGAGGACAATGTGACTGAGTTGCCTGAATCGGCGGTGTTCACTAAGGCGCGTTTAACGGGACTCCTCGGTGAGACACGAGCGCGAGACAGCGGCTTCGCAGACGCGGCTTTCGGCTTGACGGAGCGCAGAGAAAGTTTGACGGCGGAGCGAAAAGGTGTTGACTGTCCGTTTGCTTGTGAATGCTGATGCGACAGCTGAGGAGCAGAGGCTGGTGGCATAGGGCGCTGTATAATGCGACAGGGCGAGGGCGAGCCCGGTGTGGATATTGTGCTTTCGGAACTTTGAGAATAGGC
Organism: Plenodomus libanotidis; assembly: GCA_022609195.1. Classification (NCBI taxonomy): domain Eukaryota; kingdom Fungi; phylum Ascomycota; class Dothideomycetes; order Pleosporales; family Leptosphaeriaceae; genus Plenodomus; species Plenodomus libanotidis. The sequence goes on along the minus strand of JAGKQA010000013.1, from coordinate 20,971 downwards.
TCTCGCGATGTTGAGCTTTGAAGGAGATCGAGATAGAGAGCGGCGCAGAGACCGAACCGCGGCGGATACGTCCACATGGTGCACACCGTTTGGGGAAGGAAGGGTCAAGGTACCCCCGCCACCGCTTCCGTATGACATCGTGTCTGCCGTCGCTGGTTTGTCGTGGAATGATAATGCGCCGGATCGTTGAGGTATGTGGGGCAGCGGGCAAAGCCCACGAAGTCTCGAGAGATGTGCCGATGTAATGCAGTTGTCGAAGAGCAAGTATCTACCAGTTTTGTCAGTCCTCAGCTTGCATGTCATGGCAAGACCAAACACTTACTTCTAGTTCCTTGAGGGCCTTTGGTAGGCAGGAGGACTAATGCGACAAGGTACGAGTGGGTGAAGGCAGGCTGGAAGTCGCAGATTTGTAGTTGTCACACTAGTCTCTGCAGGTCTTGATTAATGTATAGGCAGCAGGATCGAGACAGACAAAGTAGGAAGAAAGCCTCAGTATAAAAGTAATGATATGAAATTGGCCGATGGCGGTCTGTTCCGACAGCCTTATGTGCTTCGATTATTGACTCCCCGGTTGTGTTGCCTACAGCAATTAGGATGAGAATGACTCCAGGTTATTGCTGATGGGTGGCGACTTGGGAGAGGTGATGCGCCTGGGTTGAGAGGAAGGATCCGGATACAGGAGGGAGAGATAGATGAATAATGTTGAGGATAATTTGGATGCAACGGCCTGGCAGCCTGAGATCACAGCCTTCTGTGGTGGTGAGAGGGCAAGGAAGTGTTTACTGCGATGGTGGTCAAAGATGATAAGGTTTGCGACGCGCACAATGGAGATGCTGTCGATGACGAAGTCAAGTTTCGATGGTTATGGATTGATGGTCCTTGAACCCTTTGACAGGATGACGCAGTGCCAGTGTGATTTCCAGAGTATCGAGATCGAGATCGAGATGGGCAGGGTAAGTAGGTGAGTGTTTCGGTGTAGTAGGTAGTTTGGTAGTGTGAGTGCGAGGGATCAGGAAGGTGTGGGATCAAGCCAATTCTAAGGGTCCTTGCTAGGAGATTTGAGTGCAAAGGCAACGCGCAAGGCAGCGAGTCGCGCTTTCTTTGTTGACATTGTAGTTGCCCCTGTCCAAAAGAGGACAAGCGTGGTCGCGTCTGACGCGCTTTGAATGGCAGGCGCGCTGTGTGTCTATGTAACTTAGGTATCTATGTACTAGTATCCTTGCCCCTGTCCGAGAGCACCACTGCAGGAACACCACTTCTTTCAGGGTCCTGCCCAACTTGGAACTGCCAGCTCATTGATTCAACATCTCACACAACACACAATACATCACCACACAGAATGCCCAGGTCTCGATCATCTTCATGCGAAACAAAGCCACTTCGGAGATCTTGATCCTTTGTTGACTCTATAAACAGCATGTCATCATTGTTGTTCCCAACGGTCTCACAACGCGGCCTAGGTGAGACCATCCGGCCTGCGAAACGGCCACACACCCGCCCCCGCCCCTTTCTTCGACACTTGCGCCTCCCGCCAATCTGCTCCTGATTGTCGCCAAAGATCGCACAGGATAGTCGGCCCCACCATTCTGGACACAGTATGTCTCTTCCAACGCCAAGCGTTCTTTGGTCCAGAGGAGTGGATGCAGCCCCATGTTTTGATGGCAGACGAGACGGGAAGCCCGGTGACCGGGGCACACAAATGCGCCACCACGATCGTCGGTGATCCTGTCCTCGGCTCGGCATCTTGCAGTCTGTCGAAGGCTCTCCAACGCCCGGGAACTAGAATGCTCAATTACAACTGTGTATAGGTACTTGTTTCACGCATATCAAATCCTAAAAAAGGCATGTCAATGGTGGTATTCGAGGAGAAGTTGTTGTGGAGGACACAGAATAACCAGGTCACCGCTCTGGTAATTTGTCGCCTCTCGTTCCCACAGCCTGACTATTGGCATCCATTTGGAGTGCAATCCCGAGAGCATCGATCGTGACCGGTCCGATTCTCTCTGAGGACCTGTCTGCGACTGACGTTTCCGTTGATCGGCACAAACAAGCAGCATCAGCCTCTACTATGTACACGTGGTCAAGTTTCTTCTTATCCAGTCTCATGCATGGTTCGGCAAAGCAGTGAGGCTTCAATAAACTTTCGTCAATGAATCGGGGATGGATGTCTCCATCGGTTGCTTTCACTTTCGATAAGGCTGACAGGCGACAGGTGGCCGAGCTTTGCCTAATCAGCACTGAAGAATGTCGATCAACACCAAGTAAACAAACAATCTCTTCGGCTCTGGTAACAGTACGCTCCCGGGTGTTTGTGTTGCAATCTCGTGCCGTTCATGCGCGAGCACATCGGCGGCAATGAGCATATTTCACTTCTCTTTCTACCTCTCCTCATGTTATCAAACTCCCTTCGTTCCGATGGGGACCTCACAGCAGTGTAGCCAAGGTGGATGCGCCCCTCCTCCAGACCCGCTCGGGAGCTGCATATCATGCTGCGGCCCGTCCCTCTGCGTCCATCCGAACAACCTCCATTGGCACTGCATGTCAGACTCGAGGAAAGCCGTGTTTCACCTCCTGAATGCGATTATTTACAGAATAGAACATGCATCCTGCGGCCTCGGGCCATGACTAGTTGATCCTCACAATCACCGGGCCGACGCGCTCAAAACAAATAGGAATGCTAATTGCGCGCACAGGAACAACACAAATTTCAAGCACTATAGAGTTCTTTGCCGGAGCACCTTGCCCGCGCTACCACTTTCCCATTTGGCTTCTGTACAAACGTCATCCGCGCCTCGCATACCAGAACGGAAATTACTTGCGCCGGCAGGATCTGTGTACAACGGTTGCGCGACATCTATGTGTAAAGTGACTTCCGACGAGCCGTTTGAGAAGCTCTTCAACGCTCCCCAATGGTCATAGGTCGAAAACGTTAACACCGCACTAAGACCTTCCTTAACTCATCTCTTTGTGGTGAGCACTACTAGCGCCGTGCCAACGTTCTCAGCCCCTGACCATTGTATAGCTCTCGCGAAATCACGAGGTTGACCTCCGGAGCGAGCACGAGAACAATGAGCCGGGGATGGTGGGCTCGGGCTCCGAATTGCAAGAAACCAGCACCACTGCTGATATCCCTTCTAGCTAAACGTCGTCGAGGCAAATGCATTGAAACAATACTAGGCAAGCAAAAAGAACTTCAGTTTGGCAGTGTCAGACATCTCGTTCACATTGCTCCCAACTTGCTGTATTGATGCTGTGCAGCCGTTGCACTGGGCAACCTAACTAGACTTGCGCAAAAGGTCCTTCACTCCTTCGCCGCTCTTTATATCCTTCTAATTCAGACGGCCCTGGGGTATCATACCGTTAACATAATTCCAACGCCCCTTGTATGCAATTCTTCCAAATGATTGTCGCTGCGCCATTTTCCTGGGTTCTTGCCCAGCATCTTCCTGAGAAAACTAGTCCGCGCATCTGGTGCATGTTGTTCCTCCTTGTTTGCGCGCATGCATGTGTCTCGCCTCGTAATGCCTATCTTCTGCCAAGACCATCACGGTCCCCCAAAATGCTTAATCAGGTCCAAAGGATACGCGAATGTACTCGCACCAACGATCAATATCCTCCCAGAACATCAAGAGCCTAGCCAGCCTGGTCTTCGAGAACTTGGGGTTCGGCAGAGATCCCGGTTCCGGCTCACCTCTTTCGTCGAGCAACTGCCCCTCGTCGTTGACCAAGTTGGTCGAAGTCGTCGTCACCACCCCGTTGCGACCAATGTCAAGGCTGACCTGCGCCGGGCGGCCTCGGAAGGGAAACAAGATCTGTAGCGTCGGATTTGGGGTCATGAGCGCGAGCGTGACGTCAACCTTGACTCTTGCATTGGGTGCGGGCTCGAATTGGTCGGCCGCGGCGTCGCGCATGAAGGTGTCGAAGTCGTCTGCCTTTGCGGTCACTGTTTCATTCCCATCCACGGTCACAGCCTCTTCAGGAGGTGCCTTGGCTTGACTGCCGAAAGACTTGTCAAGGAGGTTCCACAAGAAGGCGTATTGCCGAAGAGTTGGCAGCAAGTCGACTAGCTGAGAGGGGTGGGAGAATGGAAGTTCGGACAGCGTCTGTGCGTATACAGGCTTGTGTATGAACAGGCGATTCGCGTGCGCAATGGGTTCGAACGTTCCATCTTTAGTCCTCGTGTTGACCTTCTTGAAGTTCTCCACCATCCGTGGCTCGGTTGGGTTGTAGTTCCCGTCCGCCGGAAAGACTAAATAATCGTATGTCTGCATGTTGAACGTAGGTGGTGTCGGTGCTCCCGTGTATTCATGTATGTAACCCCATACAGTGATAGGCAAAGTCACTGGCGGGTTGAGTACTGCGGTGAACATGACCTCGGGCGTTCTCTGCCCGACGAGTGAGAGAAGCTCGTCGCCTGGCTTATCAGGCAGTATGATCTCTGGGGGCTGTAGCCAATTGAGCATAGGGACTGGACTCTCGGGAATGGTCACCTCGACTTCGTCCCCAATCCACTGATTTGAGCTTCGCACAGCTGAGGCGAATACCATGGGGTCGCGTCTGGCGCAGCTCAGCGTGATGCTCCAATCCTTCCCGTTGTCGTACCACTCTTTGGCTACTTCGGGCACTGGGTCATGATATCTCTGATCGCGCCAGTACTCCAAACCCACGCCAACAATGCCCTTCTCATGTACCCAGGGCCGACCATGGTGCTCACACATGGCGATGGTGCGAATGTACTTCTCAGGCTTCCCGTGATAAGCCGGATTATCGCGGATGTCCTTGACATCCCGCTCATTCACCTTCTTCAAACTTTCGAATATGCCCATTGGCGCGTCATAGGCGATGAGGATAGGTGTGCCCTTCTCGTCGATAATGCTCAGCTTGTCCTGAACCGCTAGAGGCTCAAGATTGCTAGCGAAGTCGTCGAGTTGTTTCGTCCAATGTATCTGTCCTGGCCTCAGCTTCAGGTTGTCGAGCAGGATAGCTTCGGCATCTGCCTTGTGTGATTTGACCTCATCGCTAGAGTAGGCGTATTGAAGGTCCACGGTTTGCACCTCATGATCTTTCATTCCGATATCCAAAGTGAAGGTCGTTCCGGCAATAGCCAGAATCTTCAGGTTGTTCTTCTGCTCCCAGAGCACGTCCAAGCCAATTCTCTTAACCAATCTCTCAAGGCCTTCCTCGCTGACAATTCCCTTCTTTTTGCTCAAAATGCGAACGATCTCGTCCAGCTTCTTCTGCCTCTCTACGTCGTCATTTTGCCGCGGTATCCCCAGCGCACTCATGCCCATACCCATGTTATCGAGGGATGAATCGAAAGCGCCCACGCCCAACATATTGTTAAAAGCAGCAGCGGAAGGGCTGTCAAAGTTCATTGGCGCAGACACGCCGCCGCCGGGCTGGCCGCTGCTGCTATTGCCAGCTGCCATCATGGTCCCTCCTGGACCTATATTCGCCGGCGATTTCTTAACGTGCTGCGGTGAGGATCTGGGTCCATGGGGCGAGAAGGCGACGTGAAGATTCGAGTTGGCAGGAGTCGAGGCGGAACCTCCAGGCGTCGCGGCCGCGTACTGAGGGGTCTTGCTCTGTTGCGGCGCCGCAGGCTTCGTGGATTGAGGAGTTGTCATGATGATTTAACCGAGGATGCGACCGGGAATTCGAGTCGTGGTTTCGGAGAGCGAATGGATTCGAGATCGAAGTCGGGTATTGTATTCGCACCTAGGAGCGCAGAGGATTGTTTGTGCTGCTGGAGCTTGCAGCCTCGGAAGCTCCAACCTCTCTTCCCTCTGCTTCTATGACTGCTCCAAACCTGACACTGTGAGAGAGAGAACAGTTGAAAGTAGTAAAACGGACCGAGAACAAAGGCAGTTGGCTGGTGAAAGATTTTTGCAAACGGATGAAGCGGGTTGTAGCCAGTGACGAGAGCCTTGAAGTCGAAGAAGTTCAAGCATCTGACTTCGATAGCTATCCTCAAAGGCAGGCAAGTGCATGGGTTCTGCAGGCACCCCACTTGAGTATCCTGGCATCTTGCAGGGGCAAAGGCGCACTGAAAGTTGGTGGTTCTAAGAAGCTAGAGGTCCGCACTTGCACGAACACGTGGGGCATGAAAATAAATCCCACGAGGTCTTCAGGAACGTCTACTATTTATAGGCCAGCACTCCTGGGCAGAGGTTTTGATCCTTCTAATTTAGAAGCTGGCATTCAACAAGTCTATACAGTAGAAGCCCCTCCAAGGTGGGTGGGTGTCTCGAGACTGAAAGCCTGCTAAGTAGGCACTGTCTGTCGTCTATACCTATTTCATCGAACGAACATCCGCCACACCAAGAGAACTGCGACCGCCGACAACCTACACATTACAAGAACAGTATTATGAGCAATTGGGGGTTATATGAGGGGTTGCGGCAACGCATTTCTAGATAAGGGTGATGGTTCCTCTCGTCACCAGCCAGATTTCTGTGATGCTACCTTCTCGACCGGTGCCGGAGCCATGATGCCATCGCACGAATACAGAAAAAGTGAGGCGTACAGCGACCGCACCTCATGATGCTCTCACAAGGATGCAAAAAATGTGAGGCGTACAGCCAGAGTAGCCCATGGATTTCAAAGTGTCAGTGCGTCACATACCACAGTAGCATTCTGGGGGCAGGAATAGGCTTACCCGGAATGTGGGAGGGAACTAGCAAAATCTCGCTGTCTCCAGAGACTCAACTTCGGAATCTCGGAATGGGAAGATTACGAACAAACGCGGGGTTTTTCTTTGGAAAACGATGTAATTTAAACGAGAGGAAACTTGAAGCTCAACAGGCCCTGACAAGATGTATAGGTACTTCGTGCTTGTACCGGTACATAGACTTGATGAGGTACTTCTGACGTTCCGTTGAGAGGTTTGGGGATGAACCATGTTTGCGCGAGCTACGGACACTCGACGTACGCAGAAGGAAGTATTTGGAAGAGGCATCGATGCAGTGGCAGGAATTTAATAGCGAAATGTAATCCTCTCACTGGTTCCTAGTCGAATATGCCAATGAACACCGAGAGGCAATTTCCAGCACAAAATATGGTGTAGTTGGCGTACTCTCATTCGGCAGCTGTGGTTTGCACGAGCGAGATATCTGACTGTCAGCAAATTGTCTAGGCCTCGCAAGACTTGCCGTCTTGCTATCGCGCTGCGCGCGCCTGGTGAGCAGCATAAACAGATCAAGTGGAGTACCGCAGGGGATCTTTCATCTTGCATGTCGGCAGGGCTGACCAGAGGTTTGGATGCTGCACCGTTAAGCCGGGGCTGGCCGGATGGCAGGTCCGTGACACCTCAGACCACTTCCAAGGAGCTAGCAGGCTACATGGCTTGGGAACTAAGCTGTGCACGCCCGGGGAACGTCGACGTTGCATTCCTAACAGTTGCAGGTATTGCCAACCATGGGTCCTCCTCTTCGCGCTGCCGTCTATGCCGCCACACGGAACATCGTTTCATCTCAGGATATTTGAGAGACCGTAGGCCTACTGCCTGTCTAGCCACTATTCGAAAGCACAGTCCGCTCGGAATCTCTTGCATTAAGCTGGTAAGCCAGAGTAAGAACGAGCACAGTGCACAGTGCTAATATCTATTCATTTAGAAACGGCGACACGCCCCGAAAATTCACTATCGAGGTGTTGCTAGAAAAGAGGGCGCCTGTTCTCACACTATGAAGTTGGGAACCATTGAGTGGGACGGAATCACTCAAATCAAGGGCTACGGATGCATTACCGGGACATACTTAGGTGACGTGAGGCCGACTGCTTACTCTAAAGAACATAAGGCTAAGCGCCAGTGTCCCAGGGCGACCATTCCAAAGTTTATTTGCCTAGAGGTCAATGTGTCCAAGTTCTAAACCGCGGTTCAGCCAAGTAATCACAGAGCGTATTCCCTAATTGCCCTGACATACATCTAATCCGTGAGCAACAAGGCCTCGTTGCTCCGTTGAGCCATGTGCTCAAGTGGTGACGTGCGGCTTCATACCTCGTTGCCGCTCACTTCTCGCCCCAAGTACGTGAAGCCTTGGACTTAGGTCTCCATTTACGAATTATCTTTCAGAGCAAGCCTCGACCGGCAGCTCGTCAAGACGCCTCTCCCATTGACGGCAAAACGAACAGGTAGAACACTCCCTTGGCCGTCGTGACCAATGCCTCTGTCTCGGCCGTCAAGATGGCTACCCCTGTGCACGAGACGCCGCCTTCCTCGTGCGAGATCTCCGAGGCCAGAAGCTCTTTCGGATAGCTCTCGTTATCGATTAATCTGGGCAGATGCTCACTGTAGTCTCATGGTTCATTTCCACGATACTTAGATCCTCGGGGCTGACGCGAAGCTCCCCGAGGTCATTGAGAAGAGCATCAGAACAGCCGGAACATAGGAGGCCTGTGATTCAAGACATCGAGTGTTTCCTTTCAACTCTATTCTTGATTCAGGCTTCTACACAAGCTCGCTCAAGTTCGATCAAAGAAAGTAACGTGCAGTTGAATATGTGCGCTTACTAATATTCACAGCCAAATTGCAACTGCTGACGTAAGCTAATGAGCCTCCGCCTTCAGTTTTATTGACAGTCTGACGGTCTCTCGAGTATATCACGATCATGAAAACCCCAGTTACGTGCGCATGCAACCCTGAAAGGGCCAGCTCAGACGTCTGAACATGTTGAACTTGTTCAGCTATTCATGAGCAGCGCCGCGTGCCCCACGGGCCGCCATCCACCATGTCTAAGGATTATGCGGAACCTCAACATATCTACCCTCACTTTGGCCCTGGGTTACTGGAGGGCCCGTTTCTCAGCCGGCTCCAGATTTATGATCTTGTTGGTATCTGTGGCCCTACTATATCCGAATCGTCCAAGAATGTAGGCAACTCATGCTTATCCGATCTTAGCGGTACAGTATATGCCATCAACCGGCGCACATACGGCCCCATTTCGGTGGCCTCCTTTTGTCTTGCCGCGTTATATGTACACAGGCTTCGCGTCTACTATACGCGATCAACCGCACTACTCTTCGATTCAGTGCCCAAGCGTCTCTCGCACCGGTCCGGTACCTGAGATCAGCTGCGTTCGGGGTGCTGTCGCACCTTCAAATTATACTGGCTGAGGCGTCGTGCCACTGCCCTGGGCCCGGAGACTGTATCTTTGGGCTCGATTGCTGCTCGGATCTGAAATTGTGCATTGTTAGAACGACGTGTATAGATTTTGTCATTGAAAACACCGCCACGACACGCCCTTTGAGGGTCCTGATGCGGCTTTCTCGACCGAGTGGGACGAGACAGTTATGTGTCTAGCTAATTCAATTGCAGCGAATGCGATGAATCTGGCTGTAATCTGCAACGCCTGTCCCACAGACGCTGGGATGCAATTGGCTGCTTCAGTAACATCATCAGTTCTTCGCCTTCCGGAGTTGAAACAGTGCTCCATCAGACTTTGCCAACAGCCAGAGGCGCGATTTAGCAACGTGGTGCACGACACTGTGCTAGAAATCGCCATATGATGCCACAGCTCGACCAAAACTGGGTCACTACTGCCTATTCCGAATCGTTTTCACGCCTCCTAAGCCTTCCGGCCGAGCTCCGTTCACGCATCCTCTCTTACACAAATCTCATGACGCCTCGGACCGAGGTGGCCTAGAGTCCATACCACGGCGGCTTCCTCGCCGGCCATATGTGTTGCGACGACCTCGACTTTGTAGGCGCCTCCTGTCCGCCGACTGTCCATCATGGCTGCCAATTTTCGCGCTGCCACATCACCTAGCCCGAGCCGTCCGGCGACTGACTCTGCTGTCTGGAGCACAGCGCCTTTTACTATTCCGCGTCTGCTCGCAAGTTTTGGGCAGCCCCACAGGCGGTATGTGAATCTCTCCGTACAGACGCTCAGGCCGTCTTCTATACGGGCAACCGCTTCGTGGTGCACGATGACAGCGACTCGACCGCCGCAATGCCACTGCTGCGGTGAGCAGGTTCCTCCGCCTCTAGTCGGCACCGCTGATGCTCTGAGGCACCTACGCTTCATAGAGCTCGTCTTTCCAGGCAGCGCTTGGCCGCAGACGACCGGTGATGCGCCTCTATTGCAGGCGTGGACTGAGACGCTCAACTGGGCGCGGAGGAAAGTCAACGCGCGGCCCTCACAGTCCGCGTTGTCGTCGCGGTGGATGTGGAGGCGGATGCGGCCCCGCTGGTGACTTCGGAAGGATAGGGTGATCATGGAGGTTTCATCGACACCCCAGAGGAGGATACAGCGGTTGTGACACGGGCGGAAGCCCTGGACATGATCGCGGGCTTTATGCGCGTTCTGGGTCCATTGGCGCCTTCCGGGGACACCGGGTGCGTTGTGAAGGGACGCGATCGGCGGACAGCGTCAGATCGCAGCGGTGGCGCGCGAGTGGAAAAAGAAGGCTGAGATGATGGTTGTGGGGCAGCGTCATGAGGCCCAGTACGCAGATGGGCGGGAAGAGCCCGAGAGTGTCTGGCCTAGGCTACCCTGGCCGCTTCGCCAGAATATCCCCGAGTAAGCCCGTCACTGAGCTCGACATTGGGGCAAAGCTGGAGTCCTTTTGATGAGGAGTGCCCAGACCGAGTCTTTTCTGCTGCAGTCAACAAACTTGATAACAGTAGGGCGAACTGATGCCGAGAGACGAGATTGCAGAATCTTCTTACATGCCGATCAGAATCCCCGCCTTTAAAACTTAGAAGATATGATCACTGGGAACATCCTATGAAATAATCATTGGGGTGGTGGCAGGTCAATATGTGTCAAAGGAGACCTGGTCAACGCTGCAGAAAATCTGGCGGCGCGAGTGGGATATTTCGGTGCGGACGCAGAGTACATACGTACGTCGCCACCGGTTGCGTCGACCGCGGTCATCAGTACGTGCGTGGGATAAATCCAGCGTTTTTGTGCGAACTGGGTGGCCCGCGATAGCGCCGTTGTATGTGCGGGTGAAGCTCTGAGTCTTCAACTCATGATGATCCGGCATTGATAGCCTGTCTCATAGTAGAGGCGGTCCTAAATTAGTGTGCAATCGCTGTGGTGCAGATCTTGCACGCTTTCATAGAGATGCAGTTGGTCTCTCTGGTCTTTGCTTGAGACCACAATACCTTTGATGAGAGTCTTGAAAGGGAGATAACTGTGGAGGAAATGCGTTTTATCGCGCCTCGACCTTGGAGCATCCAAATATGTGGACCGCTATGATCCTCTATCCTCCAGGCCGAGACTGTTGAAATGGATGCACATAGCGAATGCAGCTCATTTTCCTGCCTAATCGTGCCTCCCATACTGTCGACAATCCCCAGCTTAACCTGGGAACCCGCCTTGAGCCTGCAAAAAGGTGTTCGGCTGCACTACCCGCAAATGTATCACCATTTTTTGTAGATGAATGATCATTATATAAATTGTCTTCACGTTTCTTGTTCTTAACCACTTAAGTATTTGCAGTCGGCCAGGTCAAGTAGAGGGTGGCACTGTTCTTGTCCACTAAAGCCTTCAGAAGTGGTGGCATTCCTGAGGGTCCCGGAGACCCGGCTTCAAACTTAGAACCTTCAGTATACAACACTGGATATATGATACTCCAGGTTGGATGGTATTATCAATAATTGAAGTCCTCTGCGGCGTCTTGTATTTCAAATTGAATTTCCGTAAATGATATGGCGCTGGGGTTAAAGTATCTCCCGCCCAGGGTGCTGGTCGTCCGTCACTCGCACATCAGCAATTATATCCAGACTCTTTACAAAAGTTATGGGAATAACCAGTGCTCTGTCCCACATGTAGAGAAAGCATTTGCAGAAGACCTGGGAACGAGACAAAACGCAGCCAGCGTCTCGTCCACAGCTCAATATCAGTTGAATGGTTGGCCAAAAGACCAAAAAGCAGGCAATGTTTGGAGACGCCAAGAATTGAACTCGGGACCTTTCCCATGCTAAGGGAAAATCATACCACTAGACCACATCCCCATTTGCTGCATGGGACATTGAAGAATATGGTACAAGAAAAGAGGAAAGCGGTCTATAGAGTCTGTGGGTCGGCAGATGGCTTGGCTGGTTTGCAGCCGGCCGGGTCCGGCGCAAATGCGTGACCCCACTTTTTTCAAACGCTCTGACGCTACGTTTTGCATAGCTCCAGTGTATTCCAACAAAAAGTTGATGAGCCGGGACCTAGGGACACTTTGTGTGCGCCGAAATGCTGCGACTCGGGACCTCAGCCGCCATCACTCCGAGATAAGATAGACAGCAGGTTCATTGTGCCGTGAGCGACTGCTTGCCAAAATAAGAATGACACACTACATGTCCTTGTTTAGACATAGCTGATGAAAAAGGTCGAGCGAGTCTGGTGGCTTCCCGCCGGAAATAAATGTGCGTCCGCTTTCAAAATTCGCAAGCCCAATCACTCCGAGGCTTCTATTCTAGAAACCATTCTGGAGGCATTCTTGATTGGCATTGCAGACTGGCCCCTCCGTTATTTTCATGTGCCGTCCACCTGCGACGACAACAGTACTAACGATGCAAAATCGGTCGAAGCGCTTGGAGCGCGTAGCGGACATCGGCACTAACACTTTCCTAGGTAAATACCTGCCAACAAGATAGTGCGGAAGTAGACAATCCCTGCGGTTGCGCTCTGAGTCCTTCCACCACCATGCTCAGGGAATTGTCAGGAATGCATTGAGGCTCTAGCCACAAGTCTCATGTCGCTACCAGATTGATGGAAGGGTTGCTGCGAGCCATGACAATTCCACATCCAGACTATCACCTAGAGACCTTCGCCGAACGTGGCATGGTCATTCTGGGTCCAATGCTTGGAACATCCGCGCGAGATGCGCTGGAGGTCACGAGATGGAAATATTCAGAGTTCTAACGTTTCAAGGTTGCGCCACAGTAGCTCACCCCGCAGCGTCACTCAAGCATCATCGTGTGGCACTCTCTCCTCGTCGCTATACTTGGCTGCGCTGGCATCTCATGGGCCAGGCCAGCCTTACACCCGGCCCCGTCCCAAATATGTAGTATCCGCGTCGCTCTTGGAGGCTTTGCTATGAATGCATCTCATCATACGTGTCACATACTATCTTCTTGCCATTGAGTGTCTCCGTGCGAAACTCAATATAATGCAGGAGTTGTTCTCGTGTCGAGATGCGCCTATGACGTGAATTCGTCGTCAGGGTGGGGCCTTAATGCTTGGAGTTCGAAGCTCACGCCACAGCTATCCCTGAATGTGGCGTGTGGGGTGCTCATCTTACCTCCTTGTGGGGTAATCTAAAGTTGTGGTAGGTAATATTTTCTAGGCCGGTTGAAACCACCCTGGCATGCAATTACTCCTAGCTACCATGTACTACACAGCAGGCTAAGCAACAGGTACTACATCTGCCAGTAAACAACAGCGCGCAGATCCTACAAACGTATTACCCGTAGGCCACAAGTAAATATTCAACTGGCGATTATCCCGTAGGCTGTTGTCCCACAGGCGATCATTTCGCAGGAGATCATTCCCAAGTCATGGATGCAAAGGTCTACTCAGATATTTTCACACGTCTAGGTACTGTGTAATGAACACCCCTGACAACCAGAATATACTTCCAAGCTTTGCGCCACATGATCGACAGAGTGACTGCATCCCTTCCCGAGCCGCAATGGTGGGAGCGGGTCTGGTTTAGTGACGACGTTTTCTGTTTACTGCCTCTCCTTCTCCATTCTAGTCTTATTACAGGTCCGCTTTCGACCCTGAGGCCCTGGATTTACTCGGGCCCACACCAGAGTACCAATGTCTCACGTGGCACGGGTCTGATCATCCTAGGGACTAGTGGCTGAGTGGATTGGATCTAGCCTCTTGGATCTCAAATATCGTCATTTGTCCTCTCGCAGGCGTGTCAGCCTCATCGTGAGACGAGGGGTCCCGCCTACCAGCCGCCGGCCCAAGCCCAAGCCTGGCATGACGCCGGTCTCATGCAGTCTGGGGCCGAAAAGTTGGAATTAGTACCTGGGTAAATCTTCAGATTGCCTCCCAGATGTACACAGCATACACGGACAGCAGCACAGCTTACGAAACTCACGGCCGACCGGCTTGCTACGCCCTTGGATCTTAGCAGCCTAGCTCGTCCCCAGATTGGCATGCCTCTAGGGCAGATCCACATCCACATCCACCAAAGGCATGCCTGGGATGAGCTCTTGCCACAGGTGGACTTTCATCCATATGTGTGGGGCCAGATCGAACATTCTTGTGGATCGACCGGGCAAATATCAAGTGTTGACTTGTTCCGGTTGGTCTTTGTAGACAACCTGTTTTATGCCTGGTTGTCTTGGTAACTTCCTGTTGTACCTTTCCCTGACAAAGCACCATGACGACAGATCCAAGATGAAACTGCTTTGCTGCTGTGCAGCGTGCTTGCCATGCCATGGAATTATGATCGAGATGATGCAACTCTTGGGTTTGTGTGAGGTGTCCAGCTTCCAAGATTGCATGGGAAAGTACAACCGCATGGAATTTCTATAAGACCACTTCTGTTGCCCACCATCTCCTGTAGCTTCTCCCATCATCACCAACCACAACAAACAACTTTCTTCAATTACCCCTCCTAGAATCAACCCAACTTTTCAAACACTCAGCACTTTCACCATCACACCAAAACAACCACCTAACATGTCTGGACTCATTAACAAGGTCAAGGAGGCTATGCACAGCGACAAGCACAGCGAGACTCCTGAGGGAGCTGCTGGAACCCACAACTCCAAGGTCGCCAATGCTGTAAGCACTTTCAGTTATCAACATATCCCCACACTCTGTGCTAACTCAAGACAGGCCGACCCCAGGATTGATAGCGATCGTGACCACCGTGCCAACCCCGCCACCGGTACGCACTCGGCTACCACTGGTGTAAACGACCCTGAGGGTGTCCACGGCCCTCACGGATCCAGGGTTGCCAATGCTGTAAGTATTTCTTCTCAACACAGCGACCTTGTTCTACGCACCAGCTAATCGAAAGTAGGCCGACCCCCGTATCGACAGTGACCGCGACGGCCGCGGAGTTGGCCACAGCGGTGTTGGATCAACTGGTGTTGGCTCAACCGGAGTGGGACATTCGACGCACAACACCGGCCACTCTTCTGCTATTCCCGGCAACACTGGTGGGTTCGGGTCCAACACCCACACTACTGGTGGACTCGGCTCCAATACCCACAGTGGTGTTGGATCAACTGGACTTGGCTCGACCGGTGTGGGACATTCGACCCACACCGGCCACTCTTCTGCTGTTCCGGGCAGCCACGGAGGAGTCGGTTCTACCACCGGCAACCCCAATGTGACCGGGTACAACGACCCCACCGGTACTCACGGACAACACAACTCTAAAGTCGCGAACGCCGCGGACCCAAGAATTGACAGTGACCGCGACCACCGTGCCGCTCCCGGTGCCGCCGGCACTTCGCACGTTGGCTCAGGCCCAGGACCTGCTCCCAACACTGCTGGTCCTCACTCGAAGGATATGCTGAACAAGGTCGACCCACGCGTGGACTCCAATCTTGACGGCTCCAAGACTGTGGGTGGAAACAAGACGTTGTCGTAAGTAAGTCACACGTAGCGTACTTCGTCTCCACGACCTTGAGGATTCTTTTACTGATCAAAGATTAGAACTGGGACCACCACTGGTTCAAGGGATCCCACAGATGCAGCTCAGGCACCTCCTTCGGTGCTTCGTCAGCACATCGGGGAGCCGTCTGTCGAACATGATGACCATAGGCACGGACACTCGGATCGGCATGGCTCGACTTCTCATCAAGAGACGCACCGCGGCATGTAATGATGGAATGACACTGGGAAATTAGCATAACCTGATTGTTTGCAAGTTAGCCTAGGCACTGCCACCTATGGCTTGAAATGATACCATTGTATACCCAATTTCCTCCTCTTATTTGTGGTTGTGAAGTGTTTTTCAATGTGAACGACATACTCATAGATCGCAATTCATTAGACAAACATGAGTCTTATAACCTTGGTCAGTGTTATCAACGTAAGTGGTATACTTTGCAAGTTCAAAAGATGACTTTCATGAACATTCACAGCTCGCTGTCTACCACCTTCAAGATTTCAGAATTTGTTTTCGAAGCTACCATAAAGACGGGATCAAAAACTTGATAACCGTAACGCACACTGGGATAACTTTTATCTAAACACCTTTGAGACAAATATCTCTTGATTAATGACCCATTGGACAATATCACTAGATCAAAAAATTTGGGAGTAAAAACTATCGAGAGACTGCACTCTGACCTCAAGAACGCAAGCGTTTTACCACTTCTGCACACTGTGCCATACGTGCTATTCCCTCGACCAGCGGCCCAAGAGCAGGCCTCCGCCCCTTACCACGATTCGCATGAGACATGGAGTATAGTGAGACACCAGAATTTTCTATATCCTCCGTGTGCTGAGTGGTATCAATAATTATACGCAGGCCGATACAATTCACACAACCAATGAGGTCTATGTAATTGCCCCCTCGGTGCTCCCGAGTCAACACGAATCCATTGGGTCTTCTGTTATAAGGGTACTGATCAGCAGCCTGAGAGAGACGTTCCGCATCGACACCATGAGCTCGCCCAGCCTTTGACTGGAATTCAAGCTTTGGTGAAAGGAGAAAATGGCCCGAGATTGATTACCAAACAATCCTCGACTTCTATTTTGTCTTGGGCACGCCTGTAACAAACAGCTCTATCCTGGTCAGTATTTGAATGCCCATAGAGGACATGATACCGCAAAATGAGATTCATATGGCGTTCATGAAACCCTTCTTCGTTGCACTGGAGTAGCCATGAAATGTTGACATTGGTGGAGGGCTTTGCTGGACATATCTAGTACATATCGACGAACCACTTTAACCCGTGCGGGTTATACCTTGCCACCTGATCTTCTTGCAGGGGTCACATCCTATCATTTCTAATAGACTCCCATCATAAAGGTGCAGTGACTCTCTGCGACACACCCAATTTTCACCCAGTTACGAAAGCTGATCTACAAGGCTGACGGGCTTGGCTATGCGGCTACGGCAAGGCTTCAATGTTGCTTGGTAAGGCCAGCAAATTGGGTTTGCAACCATGCCCGCGATGGTAAGTTGCTGGTCGTCCGCAGTCAGGGATCGAATAAACGGAAACAAAGATAATAAGCCGAAAGGAAGGAATTGAACCCCGGGGAAAATTTTCACCATAGTAAATTAATCACTTTGGGGCGTTCTATTTAATCAGATTTTTAATCAGAGATATGGTTGTAGATGTACGGCACGAATGCTTATTTAACTTTGGGTAGACTTTGAGGCTACTAGCACTTGTAGAGGACGTCCCCGTGCACGGTTGGCAAAGTATAACCCACACCGGTGAGCCGCGATACTTTTGACAACCCTGTTGCAGGTCCCTCGAAGATTTCTGCACGTATGGTACATGACTTTCGCAGGATAACTTTGACTCAATACTTTTGTGCACGAAGCACCAACGTGCTTCTCACCGTTCGGAGATTGCACAATGAGGTGAATACGGGCTTCAATGAAAACCTCCACTTTGCTCGTCCACGGCAGTTCGCAAGTTGCTTGGGTCAAAACTTTATATTAGCCGTGTTGGTACGAAGCCCTGCAGGGAGCCGGCCGTATGAAAGCCCGCTTGCTGGTTGGCACAAAAGCCCCTCAGTATGCCCGGTAGCAGGCGGTGTGAGGATTGCTAGGTTGCCCAGTGATAAATACGTATACATGACGATGCAAGTGTGCCTCCTTTTTAAAAGCCTGCCAGCAGACTGCCGGCAAAGATGCTGTGCGAACACATATTTTCCCGTGTGTTCAGCTTTCGCTGCACCATGATGAGACCTGCATAGGCAATTCTGAAGCGTATTCCGTTGATAAGGGTCTGCATTGATGCCTTGGTGGGTCGACTGTATGTAAAATGGACTATCTAGTATCAGTGAACGTAACGTTCCTACCTGACATGGTCCTCATGGCATCATCGATTGCAGTTGCCTTTCTCTTCTGTTCCTCGGGCCTCTCGTCGGCATTTCCAACCTCGTCCTCTCCATCATCATCCAGTACACTTGGCATCCACGCCCGGATCTGCCCATCTGTTTGACCACTATAGACACCACCAGATGCCGCAGTGCCACCAGGAACAGGGCCTATGGACCCATTGCCCCCATGGCCACCAGACCCACGCCAGACCAGACTCGTAATGCGATTGCGGACAGACCTCTCCCCGGCACGGTTCGTTCTTACACCCGCGATTTGAGACCCAGGGGTTCGTAATCGAGTCACCGTCGTGCCCTCGTGCAGATCCATGACCAAGATCTCCGTTTCATTCGGCCAGAACAGCAGCTCGTGTTTTGGAGGCGTCAGACCGCTAGGCGTTACGAACATGGGCACGTTCGCCAGCTGAGCGTTGCGTATACTCGGGCCGAAGCTGGCGAGCGTGTTGGCGCCCGTTGCAGCGTCCCAGACTCGAATTCGCCGATCATGGCCCGCCGAGATGATAAAGGCACCGTCGTCAGACCAAGTGAGGCTGTTCACAGGCCCGTTATGTGCTTTAGCAGAGAGACGGTAGCCGCGACTCCAGGGATCGGCAGTGCCCTCCGGAGTGGTGTCGTTCCCGCGCGAAAATATGCCGACGCTGTCCTCCTGGTCGAGGAGCCCCACAAGAGAGTTGGCGCGTCGAATGTCCCATATGCGCACGGCGCCATCGAGAGTGCCGCTGGCGAGAATGTGCTCGTGGCATGGGGACCAAGCGAGGGCCAACACCGCGCCACCGCCGGAAATCTGGCCGGGTGCTACCAGAGTTTTCACGGCAGCGTTGGAACGCAGGTCGATCAGACGTACTGCGGGATGAGCAAGGCCACATGCCACGAGCAGGTGGTCTGCGATGGGCGAGATGGAATGGGTGTACATCTTGCTGGCTAGGTTCCAGCTGCCGGAAAGCTGGGCGCCTTGTGTTGCCCAAAGCTTGAGGGTCTGGTCATAAGAGCTTGAGAGAAAGGCGTCGGGGTCGACAGGAAAGAAGGATAGCTGTGTGATGCCGAACTTATGTGCATGGGTGCCATCATCCGAGCGGTTTATGATTCCAATCGGCTTGTAAGTGTAAGGGTAGTTCGGGTTGCCACATTGCTCGAGATCCCACAGCTTGATAGTCGCATCAGCGCCGCCTGAGATTAGTCTACCGCGAGGTGAAATCGTCAGCTATCATTGCAGAACATGATATACGAGGGCGCAGTCTCATACATCCTACCGTCGAAACGTTCGAGCGCAAGGGCCTGTACTCCGGCCTGATGTGCCCACAGATCTACTCTGTCATCCCGATTGGCCTGAGTAGGGCTTGGATCCCCTTCGTTATCCCTGAATATGGCAGAGCCCTTATGTCCGCCATCGAAACGGTGTTGTGGCACTGGTCGAAAGGCTCGCAGGAGCTTCGTTGTGATTTGCCTCGCGAAGTCATTGTGACCTACGTTGCCCAGCGCCCGGTCGAACAGGTGTTGATCCATCAGTGCTCATCATGCTGCCTCCTAATTCCTACGTTCACGGGGTGCAAAGGCAGAGGCAAGGCTTCATATGAGGCGCGTACGTGTGGGCAATGAAGAGTAGCAGGCGCGGTCGCGACGATTTTATGCAGCCACTTTACATGATTATTCATGCAGACTGGGGCAGATTGTCACAATGAAAGACTACTACCAGTGATTCAATTTTCATCCCCAACCTTGGAATTATCATGAAGACATCTGCTTTTCGTATATCAATAGGAGATCCACGTACGTCTGTGGGATAGTCGCCTGTAGGATAATCGTCCTGTGGGACGCGGCAATCGCGTGTGGAGGTGATTGACAGGGAATGTTACAGTACGCGCAGGGCTTGGATTTTTCAACACTTCCAAGCTCAATTGTCTATCCGAGATCCAGCATCCATCACAACCGGATCGCAAAGACATGTGACACGTTTCTGTTTTCTGTCACTTTGATGCTCAACGACCAGCCGGATGAAGGACCGACCAATTCAACATGACCTTCCATAACCGCCAGACGGGCACCTATCTGCGCGCCGATGACAGCACCGACGGGGGCACAGACTACGAGACAGCAAAACAGAGACACGCTACAGTCTATGATGCAGTTGCTGGTTTGTCTGGCCCCTTCTTCCTTGCCCAATTACTATGACTGACAAGGAATTGAAAAGGCCGCATCTCCCTCAAGTTCTCAAAAGACTCCGCCGCAAGCGGCAGCCGCAAAACCGCCTTGGGCCATCATCAGCTCGCGGATCCAGTCCTCGCCCCAGAGGAGGTTCTCTTCGCTCGCAAGCACGCCCCGCAGCGCTACGCAGAAAAGGACATCTACTTTGCGCACGACGACTTGCCCAACGGGGGCCGCGACGTGCTACCTGACAGCGACATGCTGCAGGCTTTGCATGGCTACGCGAGCCACTTCTACGAAGCGCTGGGCCGACGCCACGATGCGAAGGGACGCAGCGCCAGTGGCAGACGCGTGGACGAGCGGAGTATGGACGAGACGGCGCTGCTGGCCTTTGGCATCCTGCTTGAGGAGGCCGCGCGACACAGTCTGGGCAAGAATGGCGACTTGGTCTTCACGGAAGGTGTAGAGGATGACGCGGGCGAGCACACGGAGACTAGGGCAGCACGGCGACCTACTTCGCGCACGCCAGTTGGGTTTGAGGGCGACGACGAACTCTGGAAGCGAAAATACCCCAAACGCAGAAAGATCAAGCAAGACAGTGAGTAGTCACTCCTCTGCAGCTGCAGTAAGCCAGCATTTCGGATATTCCGACGGAGCGGAATTTGGGGAGACAATCAGCCTCGTCTCCCTGCCAGGCAGCCGGAATTAGTAAACCTATTCAACGCTATTTCCGCACCCACTATATATATCAGTATATACTATAATTAATAATAATTCAATATTAATAATTAATACTCTTTTCTAAAAATTAGTTTACTATTAAAATATAGTTTTACATAATT